>CM021103.1:412507658-412880577 GCA_007115665.2 Sequoiadendron giganteum | reverse complement strand
TATGAATGCACAATTTTGATTTTTTCAAAAATTGGCAAAGTTTAACTTGCAATTGTGATTTAAAGTTGCAAAATATCTTGTTTTGAACTTGATGTCTGAAAAGTTGAAACTGGTTGATTAAAATTGCATGAAATCTGAAAGTTTAGTGGGTGAATTATATTTATTTGGGCAAATGATTTTCAAAAAAATAGGATGGTTATTTTCATGGGAAGAAGTTTCCTCTGGATTTTGGGGAATTGGGTTGAAAAGTTGGATATATGGCGGTATTGTTTACCCTAAAAACAAAAGGAAGAAAGTTTTGCTTTTGGTATTTTTTTTTTGTCTCTAAAAGCTTGGTCGAAACGATTTCTGGAAGAAACGGTTGGAGTTGTCACTACATTGGGTTGTGGTTCATGAAGCTTTGTAGTTAGCAGATCATTCATATTTCCTTCAACCACGAACTGTCGAACTCATCAGGCAAGAGTATCAGGTTTTTTCTTTCTTGTCTTTCTTTTGGTTAATCTCAAGAATGAATTTCTGAATAAATGAGTTTATATCGTGCACTATATTGAGGGATAAGCCTTCTTGTGGAAAAATATTTGTTCAGCCGATCCTGCATAGCAACAGAGAAATAATTAGGTAGAGTTTTCAAAATTAGAAAGGAAAATAAAATGGAATAATTCTTTTGACCTCTTGAACACTCTATGTTGTCATCGGTTTTCATTTTGATTGTGTTCACATATAGCATGGAATTTATTCGAAATGAATTTGAGAATAGGAAATTGAATCCAACTCCATACTAATGGACCTATAGGCATTTTTCTTTTACGCAGGGAGCCTTGAGTCCATTTTGTTTGATTGATTTATCTCCTCATTAAGTATTGTCTCCTGCATACCCTTGTCTTTGGTATTTTGATTTTTACATAGTAATTTTGTTATGTCGTCTTCCTATCTGTATTCCTGAGTGTATGAACCTTGGTGCATGCGTAATTTATTCTCACCCTAGTCAATGGCGTAAATGCTATACCCTATATGAAGTAGTTATATATGAGTTTTCTGGTGATCATCGTGTTTGTTGTGTTTTATCTCCTCTTTGGAAAATTAAATTGCATGTGGGATTTATATTCTGTTCCAATCATGAATTTGTGTTAGCCTCTCACGTATCATGTTTTCATTTCCCTGATTAAACTCTTAGACATCTCTGCTTGTTTATGATTTCCTGTGTGAACTTGGATCGACGGTGCATGGCAGATTTGTTGAGTCTTGAAGTAACTTCTGCGGTTTGCTTGGAGTCCGCTTTAAGTCATAAACATGATATTCCTTTCTCCCTTAGACTCTTAGACACTATTGATGCATACAGTGTATGCATGTTGTTACTGGTAAAATATTAAAGTTTTGTACATGCACGTATCTTTAAATGTCCTTTTTCTCTGTGTTATGCGCGGCTGGTAATCTTGCTTGTTCGCTGTAAATTTTATATTTACAGTCAACCTGATCATGTGCCTTAGATATTCTTCGTGAGTACATCCACTCACACGTGGGTCGGTGGTCTACTTAATCTTATCTCCACCCTCTCTTCATCACATAACTCTTGATAGCAAATATTAATTATTCTATGATTATTGCATGCATTCAAATCGATTCATTTTACCTTATTTTATATTACCTTATCTTATGCGTACATAGGATTTGGGTGATTGAAACGTTTTCCAACCTAATTGGCTTTTTTTTTAAAGCTGAGGTTTCTCATGAGTCGTCAGTGTTGCTCTCTCTGCCTTTTCAGACTCTTTCATTGTTGCAGTTCGTCTGTGTGATTTAATCATTTGTACCACATAATAGATGCGCTTTGAATCCTTGGTCCTAAAGAAAATTTCCATAACATAAGAGTTGTAAGGAATTTCATCGTAGACATGAGTCGACACCTGGTATATTGTAAACTTCCCTTCTTAATAATTCCTTCCACCTCATTGGCTTATAACGTTCTTGACGGTGGTTGCATGTGATAGAACCATGCATGTATTATGAGGGATGTGTGTATTCTGTTTTACTACGCTGGTTAACTCTTGATCTATTATTCTCATGTGATCATTAGCTAAGCTTTTCATATTGTTTTGGTTGGCGCCTAGAAAAGATCCCTAGTTTTCCTCTCATTTTTGCCATCTATTGATGCATGTAATGTTAACCGCTTTTAACATGGATGCTTGAAGTTTAACATTCTTGGATTCTCCTTGAACTCGCACTTTGAGTGCATGGATTGTAAACAAAATTTTCATGTCTCAAAGTACTTATTTATCGAATGTGTAGCTGATTTAATCAAATACAATTGATGCTTGCACAACCATCGTAGTTTCTTCGTGGAAATCTACTTCTTACCTAAACTTTGCATCAACCAGTTTTGTTAGGATTGGTGATTTTATATTTAAAAATATAAACTTCTGATCCCTTTTGGTTCGACCCATGCATATTGTCTCTGGGTGATATGTATGTCGTTTGTAACCTTTCTTTATCTATTTCCTCATGTCTCTCTCCCTACCACGAATCTCAATCTCCATGATTCAGTTGGCTGCGAATTCTGAACAAGTATTATTCTGTGTATTGCATACATGCAGAAAGCAAACGATCAGAGAAGTCGACAAAAGTATTATGGAGTTGGTTTTACCAGTTAGTAGTCGACAGGGTTTTCATTTGTTGCATGTTGTAGATTATCTTAGGTCGGCGGTGAATTTAAGTCGCTGAGTTTAATGAATGTAATCTGCAGTTTACACATTGTCCTCCGATCCTTATTGAGTTTGAAGCTTTTTGTTTTTATTTTAATCTTGGAATATAGACCGTCAGAATATAGTTGATTTAAACTTCTATCGTGATGGGATATTTTTTTATTCAAGCGAGTGTATACTTGTGAAATGTTTATTTTTATGACTTAGTATTGTATAAATCAATGTATTTATTAGACAAATTCTAAATAAAAGAATACATGTATCAATAAAATAAATTAGACTATATGTAATGTTCGTGGCTTTTGAGGGAATTAAAATATAAACTAAAATATAAACTACTCGTTAGGAGAATGTGTTGATATAAATCTGGAACTTGCATATCTACTTGGATACTTGGTTAATATTTACACTAGGTTAATATTTGTATTTGATCATTAACTGACAATGTTATATGTAATTAGAAATTTATATAACTTTCTTTTAAGTTTTTTTTTGCTCCTTTAAATGGGATATAAGGTTTCAAATTATTTGTAACATATATGTACTTACGGTTTTATTTTTGATGAATTGACTCTTATCTTCTTAGTGAGTATATGTAATTTTAGATAATGAGTCTTTAAATGCTCAATTTAATTTTAGTTATAAGTTATTGATTAAATATTATTTGTTCCGTCAAATATATTATCTTCTCTATCAGTGAGATGCTAATGTATTATATGAGGCATGTATGAATAAAAATCGTGAATGGAAATGCGTCAATCTTATTTAAATGATGATTTTTGGCATGTTGAATACTAGTTTGTTGGACGGTTAATATGTGGATAACTGTATATGTTTTGTTATCAATGAATTTTAAGGGTTTTTCTTTTGGGATTAAGATTTCTCTTTGAATTAACCAGAGGCATAGTTTAGTATTTTGTTTTAAAAGGGATACATGTGTATATCGTCATCTTTGTATGAATTGACCTTGACTTAGCCATGCATGTTGTGTAGTAAAGTTGGTTTTTGTAATGTCATGGTATTTTTTATGGGACCATGTGGATGGTTGTTTTCATGTTGAATGGCTATGTGTCCTTTTTGTTAGTTTGAAAATGTGTACTTAGGAGGAGTGGCTTCCGTTAGGGGTCAGACCCAGAAGTGGTTGCATGGGTAATCTATCGGAAGTTGGTAATTAAGTGGAAACTTTAATTAATGTACTAGGGGTTGGGTGGTCTTCATAACTAATTTAGATAATGTTTTGTCTCACCTTGGACTTTAGCGCTCGTTTAGGTTAAAGCGGGTTGAGAAGGCCTGGAATGGAAAATCGAACACTTTGTCTTCTCGAGAAGTGATTCAAAGCCACATAAGTTTGTATAGGGGCTGAAAGTCATTAGAGGTTGCCAGGGTAACTCTGGTAGAGGGTCGGTAACCTAGAAAGGCTATCTAGGGTAACCTATTATGTTTATGTGATGACACTCTTGTCCTTGTACACTTACTAGTTCTCTTATGTTGAGTTACTTATGATGTGAGTCACCTCTGGGAGTATGTTAATTGTCTTGTCATTGTGATGCCATATGTGTCGACCATGTGTTGTGTGATGTTCTTCTTGTTGTCTGTTTGACTTGAGGACCTATTCTATCTCCTAGCACGGGGGGTGGGCTTTCGAGTTCCACATGGTTGGGAGGAACATGTTGCATCTTACATTGGGTCCCCTGCAGGTGATTTTGTTCGAGACATGCTTATTCTTGGCAGGATCTTGGTTACACAGCGTTCACGGAGTTTGGTTCCTTGGACGAGCTCGTGGACTTGGTCGTCATCTATTCTAGATCTTATTCTTTATTGTACTCACTCATGATGATGCATGAGGTTTTATTGTATTGTTACTTTTGATGTTTCAAGATTGGTCACAATCTGATGTAATATAATCTAGATATGACTATTTACATGATTTGATATATATATTTATAATTCTTGTTGTGTAATGTCGTTATTTACTTTAGTAGTGTTGTTGTGAGACTTGAGGACATTCATGTTAGGTTATTAATCACATGTTGTTATTAATTGTTTAAAAAAAAATTGTTTGGTTGTTCAGCGTTATTGACATGACATTCCCTGGGTTCCACGACGGGACGTTACATTGCATCGCTCAATCGTGAGCACCCTCCTACACTACAATTTTCTCTCACGATGTGTTTGGCATTGAATATATATGTTGTTTCAACACTTGATTTTATGCAATTTTTCAAGTATCAGGCACCGACTCCACCCGCACCGTCGGGTTTGAGCGTGCCTCCCATACCCAATGGTTATGATGTTGTATAGGGAGTTGACAAGAAAGTTTCCCCATCGGTCAGTTGTTTTCTTTGTTTGTTGTCGTGATTGGTAGTTTTTGTTTCTGTGTGAATTGTGATGACATCATTCATAACTGTTTATGTTTTTCCTTACTTTTGCGACTTCCTAGAGTAAGTCGAGACTTAGGGGGGAGGATGTAGTGCCCTCTCCGATTTGGTCTTTGGGTCAAATGTGTAAGTGTTTATTTGTGATGGCATGTGAATTAATTTAATGACATTATTATTATTGTTTAATTATTTAATAGAGTTGTTATTTATAAATGTCGTTTAATTAGTAGTTTGATTTAACAATGTTGTCATTATTGTTGTGATTAATTTAATTAAAGTATTAAATTTAGTTATTGAAATGGTTTTGTAAAAATGTTAGAAGTATTTAATCAAATATTAAGTTAGTTTGTAAATTTAAATGTTTGTATACTTAAATGAAAAAGAAAATCGTATTTCTAAATTGTCGATATTAGATATTTTAAATCGTAGTTGGAATAAAATTTTAATTACAATACTATTAATTTTTAAATTAGCGATTAGATAACATTGTGTATTTTATTATTATTATTATGGATTTATTGGGAATAGAAATTTTAGATATAAGGGCAAAACTTAGAAAAAGAAATAAATCAAGGAAAGGTTTCACATGTGAGACATGCAAAGTTTCGAACTGTAAGATTGTGCGAGTTGGATTTGGAAACTAGTTAAGTTTACTAAATGTGTTTTCAAAAAATTGTCTCTTTGGGTTATATAATGTTTTCTTTGAGATTTTTGGGGGGAGAATGTTTTTCTTTGGGATTTCCGAGTAGAGTTTTTTTATTTAGTTTTGAAAAGAAAAGAAAATAAATAATAAAAAAATATTAAGTCAGCTTTTGGGGGAATTGAGGAGAAGTTGCGATGGAAGAAGGGAGATCAATCTGGGGCAGCGTAAGAGGTCGTTCTTGATCATCATCTCCATCAACGAGTGTTGGATTGCAGGTCGGTCTTCCATTATCTTATTTCTACGCTCCTTGATGTTGTCATGGAAAATTCGTTGCATAGTAATCTCCATGTTTATGATTTATGCTTGAAATTGTTGAATTATGTTCTATTAGTGTCAAATTCTCCCACAGGGCTGGGTATTTCTTTACTTGATTCTGTTTGAAGATGCCTTGCATGTCGTTGCAATTGAGCCCTTTCCTGGAAATCATCATGTCCTCAATCTGCTATGATGGTCATACTTATATTTTCAGACCTGCTATGGAAATCGAATCCATTCCTTGCATACTCTATTAATCCTCATGGAAAATTATATAGTGTTTTGGTTTACCATTCGTATGTTCCTTCTTGGGCTGGGAGGTTCGATTCTTGTAAGGGATGGATGTGCCTCTGAAATGGGGTGCCCAACATATGGTGCAATCAATCGTTTTCCACAAGAATGGGTTGTGTAAGACACACCCTCCTTCACTCACTCATTACCACATTGGGAGTATATTGTTAATTCCACTATACCTCCATACTGGATGCCATATCTTGTACATCGAAACCTGTATCATATATTCAAAATTGAACACTCCAGGTTGTTTGATGGCTTATTGGCATGCGGTTTTGTTTGGTCTCCACTAAATATGTTGTAAATTCGATGCTATATAAATATTAAGATACAATGTATACTATACTACGGTAAGGTTCGATCCATATTGATAGCTAGATATAATACTTCCTAATTTTGCTTAAGTTGCGAACCCTATTCCATGCATTTATGTTGAATATTGTGTAGGTTGCATCTATAGTATGGTCAGTGAATTAATTCAATGGGCTTATCTTAGGAATGGAAGTCCTTATTTAGTATTGCGTCTTATTTAATTCATAAATTTATTTTTGTTTTGGGCATTTGTGTATCTTGTGATCTGTGAGTTCATTGCACATACTGGGACTTTGATTTTATATCGATAATTCTACTTATGATATTCGACTATATATTTCATATCGAACACCATGCTTTCCTCTTTGAGTCGGCTATTGAGAAGCACCCTCGGGCTTATCCCTATGTTTTGTTAGTTAATGTATATAACAATTTGTGCCCTGCATTTCCCCTTGAAAATCAAGATGGTGATTTCTCTTTTGCTTGTATATGCTTTATGTTTGAATGTCAATAAGTTGCGAGGAGTCCATGAATATTTGTATGTATGGAAAGAAATTTATTTTGATTTGTTTCTCTTCTTACATAAAGGATCATCATAATTTGATTTTTCCTTGGTGATACTTTCTCTCATAAGTCTCTATGGGTTGTTTATAAATCTTCAAGGAATTAATTGGGTTTGTCTCATGATATATTGGATTAGAACAATTACATTGCAATGCAAGCGCTAAACGAAAAAAAATAAAAAATGTATAGATGAATTTTAGGGATCCTTATATAAACTGACGATTGCCCAAGCATTTGCATGACACCATTAACTTTTCTCTAGTTGACTTGGATGCCCATGCTTTTAGGTAATTGAAAGAAAACCTAAAAGAGAGAAATGTTGAGATAAGATTCTTTTAAATGTGTAGGTGAACTAGTGCAATTTAAAGTTTTTAGATGAAACTAATAGGCTAAGCTAAAACTAATCAATCTAGAGACAACACTTGCAAATAGAAAACAAGAAACAAAATCAAGCTATGACAAACAAAGATGGAAATAGAAAACAAAAAAATGATGCTCTTATATGAACGATTTGATGCTGGAAATGGATTGTGGATGGCTTCATGAGACTAAAAACCAAATTTTGTTGAAAACAGAGATAGGGTCACTCGTGCCAAGTCACTAGCATTTTTACATTCGACACTCTATGGAGGAAATCGAATGATATGTGTAGTGTTGGAACCCTATTATAATTACATAGTTGGAAATTGTATTGGTAGCTTAATTGTGATGTATGAGTACTTATATTGAAACATTAAGATTCCACAATATGTTTGCATATGCATAGGAGAACATATGTATAGATCTGAAGCTCCTAATATTATTGGATGAATACTGGAATATAATGGTCATAAATTTGATTAAATTTATTATTTATAAAGCAATTTAAATATATTGATAGTTCACATTAAAAATAATAACAATAAGTTTAGCTCGAAAACTTAGCTAACATATTGTTTTATGCAATCCCTTATAATGGATTATAAAGACAATTTATTTGGTAGAGGTGTTAATGTTAAATAAAAGAGTGCTCCTTGTGTTTATGGAATACAAATTATATAAGAATATTATGATAATATATTATTTTTTTGAGTTAGAAATCTCTATAAAGGAATTAAAACTTATGAATTGAAAGTGTATTAACTAAATAACAATAATCATTTCTCGATATACCAGACAATATAAAAGATTTATGCTAGATAAGAATATGGAAATATGGGTTGAATGGGAATAAAATGATTCATGTTAGATAAATTGATGTTAGTCCAATTAGATAGTAGAAGGAACAATTTTATTGGATGAGTTAGATTATATTTTTGTAATTAACTGTGAATATTATTTTCTTGTATAGTTGCATTTCCTGGTTGCTATGCATATATGTTTATTGGTAAATTAAATAATTGGAGAATATGATTTATATGATTGTTTTCAATATTTAGAACTTAATAAAGTAAATATAATTATCCTTAAAAGGGAAAATATTTATTGTTCATGATATCTATTGAGTTGAGAGGTTACATAAGGAAATTTGATTTATTATTGTGTTGAGTGGTTTGTGTCAAGTTGGCTTGGGAGACTTTATTGGCTTGTTATTAATATTTATATTATTGAGATATGGTTGATTGATTTTATGATCGAGAGTTGTGGACTATTTCTATTTTGAGTTTTGATCTCCCCTTAATGATGTTTTACTCTTTATTTCACTTTTGTTGCATGGAAATGTGTCTAATGGATGAAGGGGATCTTTCGTGATGATCTTTTTGTCTAAAGAAGTGATATATATTGTTACATTTGGAATTTTTGGTTCTTGGGTGGATAAGTGTTACCTCTAGAGGCTAGGGAAGTGGTGTGTATGCATGTTTATGGTTGCACCTTTTTGTCTATCTTGTTACCTTGTGAATAATTGTTACCTTGTGAATAATTGTTACCTCCTAGTATTATGGGTTTTTGGATGCTTTGTGTAGTCACAAGATAGTCTTGCCTCATGTGTCTTGTTGTGAAAGAAGGTCCTTTGTGGTTTGTGCATCGAGATACACTCGTTACTTATCTTTGGTTTTGGGGTAACCATAGGGGAGAGAGGCTCTTCTTGGGGCCAGTGTACAAGTGGTCACCCTTGAAAGAGTTTTCCTTAAATAAGTGATAAGCTAATTAATGTATCTAGTGGGCTGGGTTAGTTAACACATAACAAGACTAAAAACATACACCTCACCCTTGCCATTAGTGCTCTCAAAGGCTAAGGACGGGTCGAAAGACCTGGTTGGTAAGGTCACTACCTTGTCACCACAAAAAAGTAAGTGGCTCTACATGAGTCACCCTATGGGGCGGTGCCTTGAGATAGGTTGTTTGGTTAACCATAGATGGAGGTGGCTCCTAGTGTTAGGTATTCTGGTTAATCCACATTGATGGAGGTGGCTCCTAGTGTTAGGTAGTTTGGTTAATCCATGTAAATCCATGTGATGACACTCTCCCACTGTGCCCTTTGCTTTCCCTTGTTCTTATTTCCTCTGGAGTTGTTTTATTATTGTTGTTTTTTATGTTGTTATGTGGTCTTGAGTCATGTGGTGTTAGTCCTTTATGTTTGGATTTGTGGCCGAGGGTTCTTTCTTATCGACTCCTTGCACGGGGGGTGTTCCTTCAGGTTCACAAGGTTGGGTTGAAATGTGCAATGCACCCATTGGGTTCCCAGGTGGTGATCGTGGCACGGTTGCAGTTGCAGTGATCTCAGAGCTTCACATAAAGAAGATTGTTCCTTTTTTGTATTCAACTCTTCATTATTGTACTCTTTGTGTTATGTTGTACTATTCCCAATATCATAAGGGAAGCAACTTTGTAATGTAATTTTGGTTTCACGTTGTGTTGTATCTATGGAAATATGTTCCAAAAATGTAACCTTGAACTCAAAAGTTGAATGTAATAATATGTTATTTATGCTTTCATTTATCTATCTTGTTCATGTTGGATGAATGTTATATTTATGTTATGTTTTATTTACGCTTCTGTCATTTGTTTAGTTTGGTTTTGTTTAGCATTGTAGATGGTTTCAGTTCATTCGAGTAGCACACCATGTTACCCCATGGGACTAGGTTAATGTTATATGTTATATTTATGTTAAATGTAATTGTTGTTTTCAAAAAAAATAATTATTATGTAAATGTTGTAGTTGTGTCCTATGGGGTTTGCGTGGCGGGGCGTTACAACACGTCTCCGAAGTAATTTCATGCAAAGGACTCCAGGTAGCACAGTAAACTTGATTATCTTTGTAATTTCCTGTTGAAAATAAAAATTGAAAATTTTGAAATGTCGTTAGTCTTGCTTGTCAAAAATTCTATATAAAAAAAATGCATTCATGTGAAGCTTTGAATTGTTGTTTTTGTGAAATCATTGCTGTGTAAATGTCATCTCCAGCCTTTGGATTTCCCTTTCCCCTTCATTTCCTGTACAGTATCGTTATTTTATATTTTAGATATACAAGTTTGGCTGGCAAAGCATCTGGGGACTTAATCTTATTCTGGAATAAATTGTCTCTGCTTTGATCCATCCATTGTTATTCTCAGTCATTCACTCTGTAATTTTTTTATTTGCTAGAGATCTTCCTCTTTTTATTTCAGTTGTATTTTCCATTCTGGCTATTGCATTCCACCAGTCTAGTTCTTGCTTTTTGAGTAATAATTTGCGTTGGGCTATGTCGTTACTCTGTTTCTTATGTGTATTTTATATAAATATATATACATATCTCTGCATATATATACATATCTCTGCATATATATACATATCACTGTATATATTGGTGTCTGCAAATTTTTACTAGCGGTTGAAATTGTTACTTGCGCCATTTGTTTTATGCTGTGGTGGCTAGGGTGTTGACACCATAGGCATACCACCCTCCGCCCTATATTCTCCTTTAGTGGTTGCACATTCTCCTTGAATGGTTGTGCAACAACCACTAGGTTGTTGTGTGCAACCATTCAAGGAGGCTGCGTCCCTTTCTATAGTGTTAACCTTGGTTATTATATTTCACATTATATATATAAGGGTCTACATTCTTTTAATTCTCTGTATTTTACTATGAACACTACGATTTACATTGGACTGGTAATTTTAGTTTAATATTATAATATATATATGTATATACATCAGTATTGCTTGGAGATAGATATTCATTTAATTTCGTTTTTAGCATGCTGCAGTTGCATCAATAGTAATTTTAATTTAATATTTTTTTTTATGACATGTATATATACATATATACATATATATATATATATTTGGATATAAATATGTTGTGGTAGTGCAAAATTAATATCAATTATGGAATTAAAGAACAAAATTATCTTGATTAAACTCAGATTTAAGTATTATTTCATTAAACTTGCATTTATAAATGAATATACAAATAGGAGTTAATGATCATGGAAAAATCAGATTTAGAGATTATTCTGTTTTGGGAAAAGAAATAAATTGGGAAAATAAATATCTCTGTAAAATTAGGTTCTAAAATATACACAAATTATTTATAATTACTTTAATAGTTTAAGTAAATTACTTTATTTCCTCCATGAATATTGTAAGTTGGAATGAATTTTATTTATAGTTGTTTATTTATATTAAATTATTTTAAGTTGATGGATTTGCTATTCGTTACGCAATATGTTGATTATGTCTGTTTCATATTGTTTGGAAACATGATTTTAATCGGAATAGTATATCATTTAAAAGAGTTTTTCTTTTGATTGAGAAAATGAGTTGTTGATTTATTTATTTGTGAAGAGCTATTTATTGTACATCTAGGAACTTTGATTTAATTTGTTTCCTGATTTCAAGAAACATGTGTTATTTTGGGTTCCTGGGTAGATGTTTACTTACCTCCAGAGGTTTGGGAAGTTGTGTGTTTGCATGTTTGTTGTTGCACATTTTTGTCTATCTTTTTACCTTGAGAATATGTGTATGGATGGTACCTCCTAGTTTTATGGGTTTTGATACTTTATGTAGTCACGAGATGGTCATGCCTCGTGCGTCTTGTTTTGAAAGAATGCCTTTATGTTTTTGAGGATTGAGGTACACCCTTTACTTGACTTTAGTCTTTGGGTAACTGTAGGGGAGAGTGGCTCTTCATGGGGGCCGATGTACAAGTGGTTGTCCATGAAAGAGTTCCCTTAAATAAGTGATAACCTAATTAAATTATCTAGTGGGTTGGGTTAGTTAAACACATAAAAAGACTAAAACATGCACCTCACCCCTTTCGTTAGTGCTCTCAAAGGCTAAGGATAGGTGGGAAGACCTAGTTGGTAAGGTCATTGCCTTGTCTCTGTGAAAGGTAAGTGGCTCTGAATGAGTCACCCTATGGGGCAATGCCTTGAGATAGGTTGCCAGGTTAACCATAGATGGAGGTGGTTCCTAGTGTTAGGTAGCCTGGTTAATCCACATAGATGGAGGTGGATCCTAATGTTAGGTAGTCTAGTGAATCCATGTAAGGCCATGCGATGACACTTTCCCACTGTACCCGGTTGTTTTCCCTTGTTCTTGTTGCCTCTAGACTATTATTGTCATTGTTGTTGTTTATGTTTTATGAGTTTCATGTTGGGTGTTGTTAGTCTTCTATGTTTTGACCTTGTTGGATGAGGGTCCTCTTGTCATCTCCTAGCATGGGGGGTTTTCCTTCGGGTTCACATGGTCAGGTGGAATGTGCTACGCACCCATTGGGTTCCCCATTGATGATCGTGATGTTGCAGAGATGTACCTGTTGCAGTGATCTCAGAGCTTCACTCGGAGGAAGATTGTACCTTATTATGTATTCAATTCTTCATTATTGTGTTATTCTGGATTATGATGTACACTTCCCATTATTATAAGGGAATCAAATTTGTAATGTAATATTGGTTTCTTATTGTGTTGTATCTGTGGAAATATTTTCCACGAATGTATTATGAACTTGGAAGTTGAAATGTAATAATATGATATTCATGTATTTCCTTATTTATCTTTTCATGTTTGGATGTATGAATATCTATGTCATTTCTTATCTATGCTTCTATTATTAATTTTAATTTGGGTTCGTTTATCTATGTTGTGGCTGGGTTCATTTCGTGTAGCACACCATGTTACCCCATGGGACTAGGTTGTTGTTATATGATATATTAAAGTTGATTAATTATTTAATTATGTTAAATGTAATTGATGTTTCTTAAAAAAAAATTATTCTGTCATTGTTAATAGTTGTGTCTTATGGGGTTTGTGTGGCGGGGTGTTACAATTTCCCTGTGGAGGTTGAGGAGTTGTGGGTGGTGCAAGGGTTGGGATTAGTTGGTGGGGGCTCAAGGAGGCTTTTTTCTAGTGGCGGGCGACCTTCCAACACGAAGATTTAGCATGATGGTAGATGGTTTGTACCTCTTGTGGGGATCTTGAAGATTAATACTGGTGGCTCCTCCAGAGGTAATCCAGGTTATATTGGTTTTGGTGGTGTTGGCAGGGATAATGAGGGATCTCCCATATTTTTCTTTTCCATCTTTCAGGGGTACCAAAGTAATAACTTTATGGAGGCTTTAACTATCATTATTGATATAGAAAATGGTTGTGCTTTGGGATGGCATAAGATCATCTATGAATTTTATTTGCAGATTTTGGTGGCCATATTTAATAAGGGTACCTTGGAAGGAGCGAATTGATTGTTGGATTCAATGGTTCGTCAGATTCACCAAATTAGTAATTCTTTGGATTTAATTTCCATTGTCCATGTCCCTAGGGAATAGAACAAGGTTGTGAACTATCTGGTGAAATGGGCTTCTGAGCATAGGGGTGATTGGCATATCGATGGATGGGAGAAACTTCCCCTAGATTTCTCCTAGAGGTTGAAGTTGTTTCTCAAGGAGGATATTCATGGTACTTAGTTTGGGTGTTAGGGGTGTGAGGTTTTGGATTCTATGCATCTAGTCTCTGCTTTTCTAGTTTGTCCCAGGGGTCCCTAGTGTAGGGGGTTGTTTCATGATTGTAATATCTTTATGATTGGTTGAATAAATTTTTATCTCCTTTTATTAAAAATTAATATCCTTAAAAAATCTATTCAACAACATAGTTTGTACATTTCTGTCAAATTTAATGGACTTGCTTAGTGACCTAGGTTTGGTGAAGATGATCAAGAAGGCAATGATTCAAGAATCACTTATCCTTAGGGATAATATTGATTTACCTTTAAATTATTATTTTTGTGATGCTAAACCATAGGATAAGTCTACAAATTTCCCTTTGTATGTGTTAGAGCACTTGACTGTAGCTAATTGCATTCTTAAGGAGGCAAGGAGGTCACTTTTTATAAGCTCATTGGAATGCTTTGACATGGCCCTTATTATACATAATAATTTTATGTGATTATTTATTAACAAGGGTAAGGTTTTTTTTCTATGCCTTAAATTTTCTTATTCATGTGGTAATTGTTAGGGGACACATCAATGGTGGCTACTAACATCTATGTTTTTAGTTTTTTTTTAAAAACGCATCTTTTGAATTTTCCATTTTTTGTGAATGCCTCTATCCAAGGTTCATGTTAGGACACCTTGTCTTAGGGCTATTTAAAAATCCTCTATAAAGTATTTTGTTTAAAACAATATTATAATACAGGTTATTGATGCAAATTGAAATTATTGTCATCCTTTAAATTTTTGTCTTATTATTATTTTTGTTAATAACATAATTCTAGAGATTTTATTATTTATGATTATAGCTAGTGGCTAATTTTGGAAGCATCATAATTTAAAATATATGTAAAAAAAGAAGGTTAATCTAAATCATTCACTCATTGACACATGTCTCTATTTTAGAGACTTTATGTAAAAATATAATTTTGTCAAAGCTTTAGCGTGGAATAGAACTTATGTCATTGATTTCTGAATATTTGATGATCAAAATTTATTATAATATTATATGTACAACGATTAAAATTAAAATTGTAGTCATTCTTTTGATTTTTTTTATTATTAATAATTATCTATTATTTTTGATTAATTTGAATTTTTCACTTGTTGACACTTGTCTCTATTCCAAAAAATATATGTAGAAATTTGAGTGTGTTAGAACTTTAGCCTAAAATAGAACTTGTGTCGTTGATATGTGCACATTTGATGATTGAAATTTATTATAATATTATAAATGCATCAATGCAAATTGTAATTCTAATTATCCTTTTGAATTTTTATTTTATTATTAATTTGTATTATTTTTCATTAATTTGAATCATTCACTTGTTAACACTTTTCTCTACTCTAGATACTTTATGTAAAAATTTGGGTGTGTCAAAAGTTTGGCCCAAAATAGAACTTATGTCATTGATTTGTATACATCTAACGATCAAAATTTATTATAATATTTTAAGTATATCAATATAAATTATATTTCTAGTCATCCTTTTGAATTTTTGTTTTATTATCTATTTTTTTTGCTAATATGAATTGCTCACTTATTGACACTTGTCTCTATTCCAAAGACTATGTAGAAATTTGGATGTGTTAGAACTGTGGCCTGAAATAGAACTTATGTTGTTGATTTATGATCATCTCATGATGTAAATGTAAATATTTTTAAAGCTATAATTTTTTTGAGTAACTTAATCATTATCATTTAGAATTTGATATTTTTCCAACCATATTATGATTTTTCAAAAACTTGCTAGTACACTTTCCAAATAATTAATTTAATAGTTTTGAATATTTATATAATTTGCAATCAATTTTTTTAATACAAGTATAATTTTCCATTGATTTTTTTCAAATATATCTATAATTTGATAGCTAAAATTATCAAAGTGGATTTATTTGAAAATATCACCAATGAAATGATTTTTTCCCCAAAATAGGCATAAATTTGCTACAAGAATTAATGCCTCTAGCTAAGATTCACCAAGATTTTATGGGTTTCTTATGCTTAGCTTTGGAATAAAAATAACATCTCATGTTGTAGAGAAAGGAGTGACATCCTTTGTTGTTGCAAGATCATTGACAACAAATGCACATGTGAAGGCAAATATATGCATATGAAAATTGTGTCTAAGTCCTAGTAGAATCAACACAAGTAGAAAGATCTTCTACTATCAAACATACAATAGTGGGACAATAAATTTACTAAGAATTAAGAAGATATTTTAGGATAAAAGGAAAGGATAATGTTGTAGGTCAAGTATCTCAAAGGAAAAATGAATCAAAACAAAGCCTATTATAAATTGTTGCTAGAGGGTATGATGAACTAGAGGACAAAAATAATAGAAATATTGAAAAGGTAGACCAACCACTTGTCAAGAAAAGGATGGTGAAGAATAAGAAATAAACTAAGGAACCAATGGTGTTTTGTGTAGCTCAACAAAAATATCTCATGACTCTTGCTATAAGTACTCATATTTTTCCTCTTATTTTCTCCATTTCTACTCTTACTTCCCATATTATACAAATTTCTACTACAACCTATTGTTGGAAACTTGAGTTGTTTGTGAGTTGTTTGGTTATTTTCATTGATGTCAACCCCTGTATGAAGAGAGTGTTGGAATGTTGCTGGTGTCAGAATCTTGGAGTTGTTGGTATTAATGTCAACACAATGTTGTTGGTGTTGTCATTGATGTATTACTTCCGTATAGTTGTAGAAGTTATGTTTGGAGAGTTTTTTGGATGTGCTATAGTTGATAAGAGGTGTTGTAGATGTTGTAGAGATGTCAACAACATTGTTGATGTATTTGGTTCACTTGGTTTCCAAGTTCTTTTGAGAAAATTTGAATAAAAGAGAGTTCAATATGACAGAGTGGTGTTCAGTGTTCTACTCCACATTTCTTCATGGTTGAAGATATTCCTACATGGTTTTTATATGATTATTAGAGGTTTTTAGAGGTTCTATATCTAAAGTTTTAGGTTTTGGATCTTTTTGCAGTGAAATTTGTGTTTGACAGTATGTCTATCAGGTGAAACAAGGTGTCTAGGAGAAATGAGTTTGCTCCACATTTCTTCGTAGTGATGGTTCTTGCATTATAGATCTGGGAACATGCTTATATTATTTGTATCTACCTTCCATTCAATTTTTAGGTGTTGTGGTGTTCCACAAGGTTGTTTGGCGAGCTGGGTGTATGTGCTAGTGTGTTTGTTTGCATAAAATAAAGGTGTTCTTAAGTTTCAAGTGGTTGCAGTAATAGTGGTGAATATTATGATGATGTGGAATATTCTAAGATGTTTTGGAATGTTGTAGTGTGGTATGCAAGATGTTTCTATACCCGGAGAGACATGTTTATGGTTGCTTGTTAGTGTTGGTGTAGGTTTGGCCAACTTGGCGTGCTAGTGTTAATTGCATAGGATGATTGCTATTTGTGGAAGTGTTGAGAAGTGTGTCAATGTAGATTTAGGCCCCAGTTAAGTTGTGGCATGGAACACCTTCACTTATTTACATCATGGTATTGTTTGGTGCCGACTTGTTTGATTTTGCACGGTTGAGGTGCATATGTTTCCTTAAGACCGACCTAATTGAGGTAGTTTTAGGTTGCAGATGGTATAAATAAAATGTGATTTGTTGAGTGGATTAAGAAGAGAGTGTGTGTGATGTGAAATATATAAAAGTGATCAATTTTGGTGATCTAAGTACGAGATTTAATGCATATGACTCTCAGATGCAGTGAGCGAAAGGTGTCTATATTTTAGTCTATTGAATGATTTTTTTGTGCTTTCGTGGAAGTGTATCTTCGGCATAAGAGAAATGAATTGTTAGCAGTTCATATTGGTAGTGAGCCACCCCATCTTCTATCTTCTAGATAGTGAGTCCTTTGGCAATGAGCCCTTCTTTCTTTTGGCAGTGAGCCCTCCGGTAGTGAGCCTATTGTATTTGGTGTTGCTATTACATTATATTGTGAGCTAATCCCATTGTGGTTTTTCCCTTCTTGGGTTTTCCATGTAAATTTGGTGTTCTATTGTGCATGGTATTTTGATGTGTTGTTGTTTTGTTTACTTTCATGCTAAATCTGATTAAGGGTTTAAGGGTTAATAAAGATCTAATGTCAATGAGGGTTTTAATGTTTTAATGTACAACTGATTCACCCATCCTCTCAATTGTTTTATGCATCTAACACCTATTCCCATTAAAATTCACACTAATAACTCCCTCTCTTGCCTCCAAGAGTGGCTATATCCTCCTTACCTATCCCCCTCTATCTCCATCATTATAAAATACCTAATTCCCTGCACTTCCTATATTTTCACCCACTCTCAATTCTAATATATTTATTTCCAATATGAAACAAAAATATGTATGTATTCCTCTATAACTCCCCTAACATTGATATTACTTCCATTATTATCATTCTCCCTCTAGAAAATTTGCACCACTAGTTGGTGATTAACACCTCTTGACCTTCTAACCACCTTCCACTTCCTTCTAGCAAACCTTTAACTCATAATAATTGTTACCATCCTCACATTCATCTCACAATATTCATGTACCTACCTCTCAAACTATTACTCCATATACAATTACACATTTGGGAACCCCATCCATTGCCACACCTTATAGAAGGGATACCTAGACTACTAAATAAATCAAAATCAAGTGGGATCTTTCTTTGTACCAACAATAAATGGTACATATTGAGATTGCATCTTAGTAGGAGGTGACCAAAAGAAAGACTAGAAAATATGTCACCCTAACATCTAGAAGAGTGCACACAAAGTATGATCTTGTGAAATTTCTCCACTTTTCCCATTTTACCTCTCTAGTGGACAAGATTGAAGGATAAATACAACCTACATACTAACTTATGGTGGAAATAAATATAAGCATAAAGGATGATAAGGTGTAGGATATAATTAGTTGATTTTCCTAGCATTAGTCTATATAAGAAATTGAAGTAGAGAGAGGAAGAGCTAAAGAATTAAGGCAAAAAATTGAGTACTTAAAGGTAAATATAAAGGCCCTTACAAGATAATTATACACCATGTTTGACAAGGCCATTGAGGAAAAATGGTACAAGCTCAAGATGTAGAGAATATATTGGATGCAAAAATAGTGCTCACTAAATCTAGGTTGCTCCTAGTTGTTGCAAAAGGAGAGAGCATCACCAAATAGGTCATAATTGACTTCCTTACCAAGTAGGCATATGCAATCAAGGATCAAGTGGTACAACAAGTATTAGTAGATGATTTGGGAGATACAATATTAAAGCTAATTACACAAGAAATGTAAGGAAAGCAAAGGTTTGGAAACGCCTTTCTAATTCTAAGAGGAATAGTGTAGACTACAGTTTCAAAAACAATTACAGTTCATTAAAATTGCACATTAGTGGAAACATAATAGATAATTAAAGCATACAAAGAATTGGACACCAGTATTTAACGTGGGAAAACCCTACTGGGAGAAAAACCCACCACACCAAGTAAACTCTCTTTGTATTACAGTAAACGAATTACATACAAAGATTCAAGCTTCACTTTTAGATGTTAATTTCACAGCAACAACATTTCCCTAACCAACCTTGTACAAATCAAATCCTGATTATATTTTGTTATGACTCACTATTATAATGCTTATGCAACATACAATGAATAAAACAAACTATCAAATGTTTAGTAACCTCTTCACTGTTACAATGCGTTGTAATGTATGTCCAATATCCATGGTCATTTTGATCTCTTTACAAATGGTTCGATTCAGTTTCCCCTATAGAGAAACTGTTGATCTTACCAGCCAGTGAACGATTACCACCAACTCAACATAGTCCTCCAATATCCATTGTACAACTCAATAGGTCAACCAAGTCAACGTTCATTTAACCAAGGTCCACCTTTGAGTCCATCGGCATGACCAAAACTATTGATGAAAGACTGGAAAGTCACATCGATATCCCATGTCTCCTTGATGTCCGAAAAGAACCATCACTACATTGAGCATCGGATCGAAAAGAGTCTCCCTGATGGAACTCTTCAGCTAGACTTCTATCATCAATGAGAATTAGAACACTTGTATCGATAGTTCGGGTCACATCGAAGACTTTCGCTTGGATCAACAAGAGTCTCCTAGACGTCAACTAATTAACCTTATCGGCAAGACATCAAGCATTAGAGATAGTTTGAAATGTCCCACCGAGGTCTCAAGTCATTCCGATGACCTTTAGTTCAAATGCAGTTTGAAAAACCTCATCGGAAGGAGTCACACCGATGTTCAACTAGAACAGACTCATCAGAAAAACAACGTGCTTCAAAAGAAGTTCAAAATGTCTCATCGAAGTTCTATGTCTCCTCGATGACCCAAGCTAGATGACCTTTCCTCAGATCGGCAAGAGTCACATTGACATTCAATAGCCATCAACTAGACCATCGAAGTCGGTATAACATTCTTAGGTCTAACTGAAGGCCAATGTTACCCCGATGCCATTGAGATTGGTAAGACTCTCCTTGATGAAACTTCTCGGCCAAAATTCTAGCATTGACATGAGTTAGAAAACTCACACCGACAGTTTAATTCACACCAAAAGCTGCCATTAGCAAGACCAACCACATGTCTCACCGATCAGACCACTTCGAGCCTTTAGAGATAAAATTCCTGTTGAAAAGACATCCTAAGTGTCTCATCAATTTTTCTCTTTCAAGAGGTTCAGGTCAGAATATTGAGGCACATGTTTCCAACAAAATCCCACTTGACAAAGATCTTCTGACACCTCCAAAGCATTCAGGAACTATTAAGATTCATGGGCTCCAAGGCCCATCAAAATAGCACACCACCTGTACTTGTTTGTACTCACTAGTTTCGTTAATGCATCTACAACATTTTCTAGAGTATCCACCTTTTCTAAACAAACCTTTTCATCCTCCAACACATCTCGTACAAAGTGATACTACACATCAATATGTTTCGTCCTAGCATGGAAAGTTGGATTTTTTTCCAAACAGATAACACTTTGACTGTCACAACAAATTGTAATTTGCCTTGCACTGAACCCAACATCAGAACAAAAATTCCTAAGCCAAAAATTTTTTTTGCAAGCATGAGTTGCTGCCATGTACTCTGCTTTAGTAGTGGATAAAGCGACTACAACCTACTGCTTGTTCATACAACTAACTGCACCACCATTTAACATGAAAATATATCCACTGGTGGACCTTCTACTGTCAATTAACCTTGCCCAATTAGAATCCACATAACCATGAATGTTGAGTGATCTCTGTGACCTAACTGAGTTTCCATGAAACACAAAGTGTACTATAATGTACCTTTGAAATATTTAAATACTCTTTTCACAACATCCCAATGTGGCCTTCCTGGATTCACCATAAACCGGTTAAGTACTCCCACTGCTTGGGAAATGTATGGCCTTGTACAAACCATTGCATACATTAAACTACCAACTGCACTTGCATAAGGTACCCTGGTCATGTCCTCCATCTTAGTAGGATATTTTGGACAATCTTCAATACATAGCTTCGTTCCCTACAGAACTAGAACAACTAGTTGCTTGTAATGGTTCATACCAAATCTCTCCAGAACAGTGTTAATATAATTACTCTGGCTAAGCCAAAGCTTTTTTTTTTTCTATCTCTGACTATTTCCATCCCCAGAATATACCTTGTTGTACCAAGATCCTTCATTTCGAACTTTGTAGACAACTAAGATTTTAGATCAAAAATCATAAACTTACTATTCCCTATGAACAACATAGAGGGCAATAATAAGAATACAATCATTTTTAGTTTTGAAGTACACACAATGATTTGATTTCAATCTTACAAATCCCAATGAAAAAGCAAATGTGTCAAATTTTTGGTACCACATTCTAGGTGACTGTTTCAAACCATACAAAGATTTCTTTAACTTGCAAACTAGATTTTCTTTACCTTTTTCCACAAAATGCTCAGGCTGGGACATATGGATTTCTTCTTCAAGATCACCATGAAGAAAATTTGTCTTCACATCCATCTATTCAATCTCCATGTCATATGCTACTGCAAGTGACAAAAGAAATCTGATAGATGTCAACTTGGCTACAGGAGAAAATATTTCTCCATAATCAATTCCCTCTACCTGGGAATATCCCTTCACAACCAACCTCGCTTTATATTTTTCAACGCTACCATCCAGACCAATTTTCTTTTTAAATACTCATTTACAACCAACAAATTTCCTGCCTTCAGGCAAGGGCACCAAAATCCAAGTTTCATTCTTCTCTAATGATGCCATTTCATCCTTCATGGCTTCCAACCAAGAGTTTGATTCAGACATTCCAATTGCCTCTTTTACAGTCATAGAATCATCAGTGCTAGTAATTAAAGCATAGGCACATGTAAAATTTAACATAGAGAATCCATACCTATCAGGTTGCATCTTCTCACATGCAAACCTCCTCACAAGCTGAGGTTGAGGTTGTGGTTCTTCTTCAGAACTCTCAGAGCTGCTTGAACTCTCCTCAGATTCAAGTACACTGTCAATTTTTTATTCCTCTTTTTCTGGTGTTAGAGGAATTTCAACAACATCATTTTCCTCCTTGACTTCATTCATCCCTAACTATAGATCCACTGAAGAAGGTTTTAGCTCACGAAAAATAACACTTCTGCTGTACCCAACTTTTTCAGTCACAAGATTTCAAATATTGTATCCTTTCACACCATTGTCATAGCCAATGAAGATATACTTAACAACTTTGTTCTCGAATTTAGATCTCTTCTCGTTTGGCACATAAACATATGCTTCGTAGGCAAAGACACAAACATGTCTCAGAGAGGGCTTATGACCAGACCATGCTTCCAAAGGCATTTTATCAACAAGTGCCAACGAAGGAGATCGAATCAATAAGTAATATGTTGTAGCCATAGCCTCAGCCCAAAAATTCTGCTCTAGACCGGCATTGCTCAACATACTTCTTGCCTTCTCCATCAATGTCCTATTCAATCTTTCAACAAATCCATTTTGCTGCATAGTGTAAGGTGTTGTTTTATGCCTTTAATTCCATGGTCTTTACAATACCTTTCAAAATCTGTAAAACAAAATTCACCACCATTATCTATCCTCAAGCATTTAATTTTTCTTCCAATCTAATTTTCAACCAAGTTCTTAAACTCTTTAAACCAACCGAACACTTCTGATATATTTTTCAAAAAATATACAAATGCCCTTCTTGAATAATCATCAGTGAAAGATACATAGTATTTTAACTTCGACAAAGAAGGAACATTTACTGGACAAAAAAAATCAAAGTGAATATAATCCATAACACCAAAAGATTTGTGAGGACTAGAGTAAAAAGAAACACGATGATGTTTTCCATATATACAATGTTCATAAAATTCAAATTCTAGGTTACAATCATCAAGCCCCTCAGCTAGGTTTTTATTTTTTAAGGCTTGTAAACCTTTCTCACCAATGTGACCAAGCCTTTGATGCCAGCACATAGTCTTCTCTGTTGGAAGTTTAACTTCCAAAGAGTTTGCACTAACAAGAATATTTTCCTCCTTCTCTTCATGAATAACTTTTTGTGACTTTACAGAGACACTGTTACATTGAACAACAAGTGCTTCTAGCTTGTACAGAGTACCGATTCGAGCACCCCTTGCGAGTACTATGGAGCCTCTATTCATTTTGAAACCATTGCTTGAGAAAGAGGCTTGCACTCCAACATCATTCAACTTGCTTACACAAATTAAATTTTGAGCCAAACTTGATATATGCATTACGCCATCAATTCCTTTGATTCTTTCGTCAGGGAATTTAATTTTGACTCTTCAACAACCAACTATTTCTAGAGATGAATCGCTTTCCAAATACACCTTTCCACCATCATATTTTTCATACTTTGTGAACCAGTCTCTATGAGATGTCATTTGGAAAGATGCTCCAGAATCAATCAGCCATACATCATCTGATGCCCGAGTTTCCAAGGCTACAGTGAAGGCATCTACATCACTCTGAGAAGAACCATTGTCTAAAGAGTTGTTCTTCTTCTTCATTTTCTCCTCTTTACAATCCTTTCGGACATGACTAGGCTTCCCACAGTTCCAACACTTCACCTTGGACTTCTTTCCAGGAGACTTTGATCTCCATTCTAATTTTGATTTGGACCTCTTATCCTTCTTCTTCTTACCTTTTTCTTTTGATCTACCACGAACAACAAGAGCCTCCTTTTCCATCTCATAAGACTTCCTTCTCATCTCTTCTAATAACCAAGAAGCAACCACATATTCCATCTTGAAAGTGGTTGTCATACTCCCTATAGCCATTACTAAATGATCCCAAGAGTCAGACAAAGAACATAATAAAAGCATGCATCGATCTTCGTCATCAATTTTCACACTCCAGATGTTAACTAAGCAATCAACATGTTAAATGTATTCAAGTGATCAACAACAGATGCTCCTTCCTCCATCTTCAAGGAATACAACTTCTTCCTTAGAAATAACTTATTCACCAAGGACTTTCCCTAATAAATATCTCTCAGTTTCTTCCATAAAGAAGATGCAGTCTTCTCTTCATGAACATTTAGAAGGATAAAGTCTACCAAACAGAGCCTTATTAGCCCCCTTTTTTTTTGATCTTCTAGATCCCATTCTTCTTTCTTCATGCCAAAAGGTTCCGCTACAGACACAGCAACCCAAAGATCACCATCCACTAACAGATCTTCCATTTTATGTTTCCATAGCTCAAAATTTCTGCCATTGAACTTTTCAATTTCTACTCTTCTAGATGTGCTTGCCATTTTAATCTGCAATTTCAAATTACCAGACTTCTACAAGACTCCCACTTCAAAATTGACACAAAAAATCAACCCTATCCACAAGGATAACACAATTGGCCAGGCTCTGATACCACTTGTAAGGAAAGAAAAGGTGCAGAAACACCTTCCTAATGCTAATTATAAGAGGAATAGTGAAGACTACAGGTTCAAAAATAATTACAGTTCATTAAAATTGCACATTACTGGAAACATAATAGACAATTAAAGAATACACAGAATTGGACACCACTATTTAACATGGGAAAACCCTTATGAGAGGAAAACCAACCACACCAAGTAAAGCCTCTTTGTATTATAGTAAACGAATTACATACAAAGATTCAAACTTCACTTTCAGATGTCAATTTCACACCAGCAACATTTCCCTGATCAACCTTGTACAAATCAAATCCTGATTACAGTTCATTATGACTCACTATTACAATGCTTATGCAAAATACAATGAAGAACACAAACTATCAAATGTTCAGTAACCTCTTCATTGTTACATTGCATTGCAATGTATGTCCAACAACCATGGTCAATTCGATCTCTATACAAATGGTTCGGTTTAGTTTCCCCTGTAGAGAAATTTTCGATCTTACCAGCTAGTGAACAGTCACCACCAACTCAACACAGTTCTCCAACGTCCATCATACAACTCAATAGGTCAACTAAGTCAGCGTTCGTTCAACCACAGTCCACCTTTGAGTCCATTGACATGACCAACACTATCGATGAAAGAATGGAAAGTCACATCGATATCCCATGTCTCCCCGATGTCCGAAAAGAACCATCACGACCATGAGCATCAAATCGACAAGAGTCTCCCTGACAAAACTCTTTGGGAAGACTTCTATCATTGATGAGAATTAGAACACACATCGATAGTTCAAGTCACACCAACGACTTTCGCTTAGATCGGAAAGAGTCTCCCAAACGTCAACCAATCAGCCTTATCAGAAAGAAAACAAGAATCAGAGATTGTTCGAAATGTCTCACCGAGGTCTCAAGTCATTCTGATGACCTTTAGTTCAAATGCAGTTCAAAACACCTCATTGACAGGAATCATCCCGATGTTCAACTAGAACAGACTCATCGGCAAAACAATGTGCTTCGGAAGAAGTTCAAAATGTCTCATCGAAGTTCCATGTCTCCTCGATGACCCAGTTTGGATGAGCTTTCCTCGAATCGGCAAGAGTCACACCGATGTTCAATAGCCATCAACCAAACCATCGAAGTCGGTATAACATTCATAGGTCCAACCAAAGGCCAATGTTACCTCGATGCCACTGAGATCGTTAAGACTCTCCTTGGTGGAACTTCTCAGCCAAACTTCTAGCATCGACATGAGTTAGAAAACTCACACCAATAGTTTGGGTCACACCGACGGCTACTGTTGGCAAGACCGACCACATGTTTCACCAATTTGACCACTTCGAACCTTTAGAGATAAACTACCTATCGAAAAGACATCCTAGAAGTCACCGATTTTTCTCTTTTAGGAGGTTCAGGTCAGAAGATTGAGGCACATGTTTCCAACAAGAAAATTTTATCACCATGCTTGAGACCCAAATGGAGACTTAGAAGTAGATCATCAAATATATCACAAAGAAAATAAATGACCCAAAGTAGAGGCTAGAGGTGGGAAAATAATAAATTTAGTAGCTCAGCACAAAAATTGAAGAGCTCAAGCTCTTCATGGGATTTATTGAGCTCATTTGTCCACTCAACATAGTTTATTGTAAGGAAACTGAGAAAACAACACTTTCCTTCACTTAGGAACTTTATTTTTTTTATTATACTCAAGCTTTCCATTCCATGGTGCAAAGGAGATAGATGCAATAGAACCAAATCTCATAGTAGTACTCAATTATGTCCATGCTAACATCAATGAATCTATAGCATGGATAAAATAAAATTTATTATGATTAGAATCCAATTTTTTTTTGATGTTATATATATATAAAATATATGATGTCCAAAATAAGGACAAAGCATTGTAATAGTATAAGACATAGATTGGGGTCATGGAAAATGAAATACCCAAATTTGAGGCATATATAAAGATGTTGGTCAATCATGGCCCCCTCTCCCATAGATACAAACACCGAAGTAATATCTCTAGATTTATTCTAGGAGAGTATAAAAAGTAGAGCCCTTAGTGAATCAAAATTCAATGGGTTATCCCCTACATCAAGAATAGAGGAAATTTCTATCATGATAAAGTTGACTATTGAATTGCGGATCCTAGTATGAATCACCAAATTATAGTTATAATAAGTATCATATGAATACACATTAAATATGAAGTTGATCTATAGGCTTCTCATCAAGATTGACATGCCCAAGGACAAATATTGAGGAAAGCTCATGGATTATCTAAGTCATCTTGAAAATTTTAAATTTTTGGTTTGTGTTGACTTTGTACACAATGGATAACTATATTTAGGTTTCTTTCCTTCCATAAGATAAATAATCCTAAAGATGCACAATATTTAATAAAAGTAGTATATATATCCCATATTTGAGTTAAACCAATATAAATATGCCTCACAACACTTACGGTTCTCCCCAATCTCTTTTTGTTTCACAAATTTTAAGTTTTGGTATAGTCTAAATGAATTAGATCTCCCATTGAATGTGTATCATTTATGCTCTATTTTAGATATAATCTAATGGTTTATGATAATTTTGAAAGTAGAGCATGTTCCCCTAATAAGCCTCAATATTGCAACAAGTAGTGGATTGAATATAGGTACAAAGAAAAAGGAACAACATAAAGGTGTTAGTAGGCCTTTCTTGTGTTATTGGTTTAAGTTAATTCATTTCTTAAATGATGCCATGTAATGTTCTCTGGAGGACTCCCATAAAATTAATGACATAACTTATCCTAAGTTAGAAAATATTTCTTAATATGATAGCTATCAATACATCTAATTGTCTATATGTGATACATTATTGCAACATAGAAACACCTCACTAAATACCTCAAATTCATAGAATTGTCTCTCATATCTTCTCCACACCATCCTACATAGGTCTACAACACTAGGATAATAGAGGTATGATCATTCATATCTATATTTAAAATATATTGAAGCAATATGATTGATGATCCTATTCAAGAAAATATACATATAAAAGATGAGTAAGTTTCACCTACTAGTATAACTAAAGTGTATTACTTAGTGTTTGACTCTCCTAAACTAGTTACCAAGGCCCCACAATCATTCTCAACCACCATTAAAGGTAATTAAGAAATTAAAATCATAGAGAGGTATTTTACTCTATATATTTAAAAATTTAAATATAAAAAATGGTGGGAAAGTTACAATGGGATGGATAGATTAGTCTATAAATACTAACCTACATTCCCATTTACATTTTAGACTACAATTTTTATAGTTGACCTATAGAGCCTAATGTATTTGCAAACTCTTAGGCAATTACACTTGCATAAATAAAATTTTGAGTATGACAAACTAAGTTGATTCTAGCCTCTCTTATGTACTACATAGGGGAGCCTCATTAGATATTTCCATAAGTAAAAGTTTTATAAAAATAATTGACCCATGAATTTAATAAGAATCAATCTAATCTCCAAGATTCAATATTTGTCTTTGTTCATCTTTACTATTATGAATGTATGTTTCTTTCTATTGATTATTGCAAGATGAGTTGTTAAGATTATCTCTAAACTTAGAGATTGGATTCTAAGTCATTCCCTATCCTTAATTCCTTTCCATTGTTGAGATTTCATGCATGGTGCATTTGAAACATGAGAGAGGAGCCTAATAAAATATTCCACCTAAAAATACTAGCATCTATTGAAATGTTGAGTGAAACCTCAAGAATATAAATTGAAACTTAGCCCAAAAAAAAAAAAAAAAAACCATTATGGACTCCATAGATGCTCTCTTGATTGTAGTTAATTACTTCACCAAATATAGGTTACCTCCCTTTTCTTTGAATTTATTATAAAGAGTGGCTCCTTATCCCTTATTATTTGCAATTGATTTGGTGATGTAAAATTTTTGATATTGCCTTTCTAATTAATTTAATTTTTTCACCTTATTCCCATTTCCATATTTCCCATGGGCTAAGGAAAATTTATAAGAAAATAGTTATTTGATTCTTACTCTCACATTAATTATTATTTCTTATTTTTGATAAAACAAACAAGTAATTAATAAAATATTATTATTTTGAGTATTTTCTCAAAGAGGGGTTTGAGAATTCATAAAAAAAGTTATTATTTTGAGTATTTTCTCAAAGAGGGGTTTGAGAATTCATAAAAAAAGTGTAATTAGCTTCCAAATCACTTGGAATATTCATTATGATAGATTATATGATGGGTTTATGATTATTATTTTATGAAAGCCTATTATTGAGGAGGTATAAGTTGGATTTATGACAAAGTGGGAAATATTTTTGTGGGAGGAATATTTTATAACAAAAAAATTAGTGGTGGATTTATAAATTGATTTTGGAGGATCATATTCAATATTATTTATGACAATTTTTATGAAAAATATAAGTGGGTGTAAGAGGAACATCTTTATCACTTAAAAATAAATGAGAATTAATGGAAGGTTATGACCACTTATGAAAGGAATATATTTAATAATTTATTATTTTTAATATTTGTAAAGCATATTGGGATAAGAGAATTTGTATCTCAAATTTTGTACAAGTTAGGAAACCTTACCAATTTGTATCTTATGTTGGTTTATCAATTTTCTCCACAACTCAATCACTTGTGTTTATTTGTAGGATTTAAGGATGAAACGCCTTGGATTATTAGAGATATAAGAAAAAAATATTTGGTTTCTTGAGGAAAATTTCATATAGACATTGTATTTCCACTTCATAGTTTGTATGAATATCATTGAGTGGATTTTAGCATAGTTTTAATATTTTACTATTACAATATTTTGGAGTTAGGAACTACAAAATTCATTATATATTTTAGATCTTACTATCATATGTATTGGTGTAGTTTTTGATATATATTATTATCTTGTTACACATTTGATCAATTTAAATCAAATCTAGTATTTTGGTGAAGTAATGTTTTACGTCCACAAAATTTGAATGATTCTACGATATAATTTATGAAAAATTAACATTATATGTTTTAATATTTCAGCATATTTTTTTGAGGAGTTTATTGTAGGTCTTTCTATATATATGTAAAATCTATTGATAATATTTAAATTTGAATATATTTGCATAATTATTGTGTTTGAGTCATTAGAGTTGTATTAGAGCTTTGATCTTGCTAGTCTACAAGGTTAATAAAATGATTGATGATTTGACCTAGCAAAAGAGAAATCAAAGATGTGATATAAGAGAAAAAGAAGTTATAAATACAAGATATAGGAAAAGAAAAAAATATAGTAGAAGGGAGAAAGGAAAGAACAAGTTAATAAATGAAGAAAGAGTGGAATTCTTCTATCAAACCTTGATTAAATTTAATCAAGGATAAAATTTATTGGTAGGAATCATGACATAAATAATGCTCTCTCAAATTTAAAAGCCATGAAAGAATCTCCAGGATAAGGGAGTACATATACAATTAACCAATCTACAATTAATTATGTAGTTTTTATAAAAAAAGAAAAGAAAACAAAAAGAAATAATTTGAGGCCCTGTTATAGAGGAGTTTGATTAAAAAAAAAAGATACCATGGTATATATGAAGATTTCAAAAATACTTTTTCATTTTTTACTTGCTTAAACATCCTTGGAATTTTTTTTCCCAATGCAGAAACTTCAAATAGTAACACAAATGATGAAAATGTGCTGCAACAAAAAGTTATTAAGTTAAATTACCCTACATTTGATAGTAGCAATAATATTTTTGTATGATCTTGGTTACATAAATTAGAAACTCATCTTACTCTTAGTCTATGGAGGAGGAAGATACCATATAGTTTGAAAAATTACATTTATAAGGTGTTGCTTATGATTGGTGGAGCCATGGGTTGATCACACAAGGACACAACCCTATGCAATTTTTTTGATAATTTTATTCAAAGGATTTTGTACTACTTTATAAAATACTTTATTTAGAATTATCAAAGGATTTTGGACTACTTTATATAGAAAGATGAATATGAATATTTCAATGAGCTTGCATGAATTAGATAACATAGCTAAGTGGAATCCTATGTTACAATATTTTAATGTGTAGTATTAATGGTACCTAATATTTTTGGAAAGAGTAACTTTTCTCTTTGTCAAGGATTGGTTTGAATATTTAAGAAAGACTGTCAAGGATATCTCATCTTCTATGAGAAAATTTCCATATCAATTCAGGGTGCCCAATTTTGTTTATCAAAAGGAAATATTTAAAAGAGGTATCCTATGCACATTCACAAAAATACCTCAACTACCTACAACAAAGAAAGTACATGAATACAATAAAAATGATCTCAAAAGGAAGAAGTCATGTTTTTCTTGCAAGGATCTATAGGAACTTGGTCATAGATACCTTGAAAAAAGGCCACATTCATTGCATTGAGGTAATATTTGATGATGATTTATATCATAAAGAAACTAAGACATAAATTATTATAGAGGATCATGAACCTAAAAATATGGGGGATGAAGATATACATGGAGGTACATTTGTAACTCTTTTAGGAGAATCCATATATCATCCATTCTAGGCTTAAGAGTGTTATTCAAGTAGTATATTATAATGTTCATTTATAGTGGGGATATCTATAATTTCTTTGATGAAAGATTAATGGTTAACAAAGGACCAAAAGCTAATGATTATGAAGGATTAAATGTCATTATTAGTAATGGATTCACTATTACATGCACCAAAAAATCTAGCAACTTAGTATAGCTAAGTGAGGTCATAAGGTGTGTGATGATTTCTATGTCGTGGGTTTAGGAGAGTCTAACATGGTTATGGGTGTATAATGGTTGTATTCCCTTAGTAAATTTTTTTAGAACTACCAATCCATAGAGCTTAAGTTTAAATTCAAATTGAAAGATACATGGTCCTTAGAGATATATCAAATGAATCACCATTAGTGGTCACAATTAAAAGAATGAAGAGGGATTTTTTACAAGGGAAAATTTTTATGGGTAGCAAGTTGTTTGGTGATGCCTAAATATTCATCCATGGGCTAGCAATGTAGCTATCATATTGATATGAAAAATATTTTTGATTTTTAGTGATTTGACTACCACTTGATAAAGGATTCTAACATATGAAAAAGTTGGAACCAGGATCAAAGTCTATCATGAACAACCCAAGTACCACCTCTCCAAGACGTACAAGGCTTCTTGGAGATGGGCCACATTAGGCCTATTTCTATCCAATTTACTTCATCTATGGTCGTTATGAAGAAAAATGAATGTACCATATAAATGTAAATTTACTATAGAGACATGAACAAGACGACTATAAAAAAGAGGGTACCCCATCCCAGGATTGATGAGATAATTAATGATTTATATGAAGTTATTTATTTTTCATAGATTGATTTGATATTGGCTTACCATTAGATCCATGTAAGGGATTAAGATGTGTAAAAATAGAATTTATGTGTCAATTTGGCCACTTTGAGTTCTTGATCATGATTTTTTCCTTGGAAAATGCACCAACTACTTTTTAGTCATGCACGACTCAAGTATTCACTAATCAATTGATAATTTTATTTTTTTTATAAAATTTTGATCTAGAATAAGACTTGGTAAGATCATTTGAAGCATTTGAATATAGTCTTGAGGATATTAGAGGAACAATATCTTTTTGCAAAGGAATGAAAATGTGATTTTGGGGTGATAAAGATCTTGTACTTGGGCCATGTCATTAGTGCTCAAGGTGTTCAAGTGTATCAAAAAAATATCCACACTATCTTAGATTGAAATCCTCCTACCACATTTACATAGTTGAGAGGATTATTTTTCTTGTACAATGACCATAAAATATTTGTTAAAGCTAGTAACACCCTTAATATATATGATAAAGAAAGGATCTTTTGCATGGACACATAGATAAAACTAATATTTTGATAAGATTAAGGAGGTAACGAGCTCATGTAATATACTTAATACTCCATATTTCTCACTTCCATTTGTTGTAGAATGTGATTCTTGAGGAAAAATAATCAGACATATATTAGTGTAGAAGGTTCATCCCATAGCATTTGAAAGTAACAAGTTGAGAGAATGAAAAAAATGATTCTCCATCTGTGATAAATATATGTTGGCCATCATGTATGTCTTGAAAAAGGTAATATAATATCTAGTTTGTGGGAAATTTATGGTGAATAAAAACCATTAAAACTTGAAGTTCTTTCTTGGCCAATAATAATTGAATGAAATGTAGTGAAATTGGGTGACAATGATCCAAACTTATGATTATGAAATAGAATAAAATTGTTGATGCTCTTTCTAGAATGCCTACTCTATGTTCTACTTCTATTATTTTTCTAATTGGAAAGTCTCTTTTATGGAAGAATGTGTTAAAAAGACATTTTCTACTAGCCTCCTTGATGGGAAGTGAAAGATAGATTTATAGTAGTAGATGGTCTCATTCTTTACAAAAGAAAATTATTCTTAGTCCTAGAATATAGAATGAAGTAGAAAATTCTGAGAGTTGTTCATTATGCACCACTAGTAGGACACCCAAGATAATACAAGACCCATACTCAAATTATAGAAATATTCTTTGGAAGGGCCTTAATGAAAATATCCTCAAACACATAAGAGAATATATAACTTGTCAATAGAATAAAGTATAATATGTATTCCTAAAGACTTTGCTACAACCAATGCTTATTCCAAATAAAAAATATGAGATTATATTGAAGGATTCACCACCAACCTCACTAAGGTACATGGTAAGGATTGCATTTATGTTGTTTTGGATAGGATAACTATGCATTCTTATTTTCTATTTCATTATAATTCAAAGCATGACAAGTGATACACTTATTTTTTATAGAAGAGTTTAGGCTACATAGAATTGCTTTAAAATATTATTTTGATTAATGGGAAAAATAGGTTTTGGATGGAATTGAAACCCTTTATAAGTAGGTTTTGAAGGGACCTAAAACCCTATCAAAGCAAAGGATGATGCTAAAAGATTAAACATAGACAACCATCGGCCTAACAACATCAATCCTTTGCAAGATAAATAAGACTATCCAAGACTACAATGAAAAGGTTACAAAGGGTACCAAGAACCCTTAACAACCAGGTTTGCAGGGACCAAAAACCCTATTTGACCAAAGACATTGCCTAAGACATCCAAGCCACAAAAAACCAACCTCTTAGAAAGATGATTTTTGAGCCATGAAAAACAACAATAATGGTGGGGCGAAAAAACCACATCACCCAACTTTCCACTCCACCTCTATAGGAGACGACACCAAGCAAACCCTTTCCACAATAGCCATGAAACTCCTACTCTAGACATGTAAAATTGACCTAACACTTATCACATATCCTAAATGATAGTTTCTCATCATTGACGTCACTATCACCTAATATCATTGCATTCCACATCAATTGCATAAAAAACCCTAATTTCCTCTATTAATTGAATAATATTACATTATTTAATTAATTCACTTTTTCAACATTTTTGATGAATTAAATAAATTTCATTTATTTAGTAAAGTACTAAAAACCCTAATTTCTTCTATTAATTGAATAATATTAAATTATTTAATTAATTCACTTTTTCATCACTTTTGATCAATTAAATAAATTTCATTTAATGAATAAAGTCCTTATCTAACTTTATTCCTCCTGATTAATTAAATAACATCAATTATTTAATTATGTCGTTAATTCACTTTATTCCCCTAAATCAATTAAATTATTAAAATAGGGTGGTGGGCTTAGCTCGACTGGCTAAAAGCATCCTGTTGTAGGTAAGAGGTCACAAGGTCTAGTCTCCCCACCATCCTTGTGGTATCAAAGGGCGTGTTGTGCCATCACCATCGGTCACATGAAAAAAGTTTTTCAAGCGCACTATAGTTTATAGGGGGGCGAATACCTAATCGATTCTTGTAGTCTAAAAATAAGTAAATAAATTATTAAAACATAATAGTTTAATTATATCACTTTCTCCCAAATTTGAATAATTGAATAAATTATTCAAAACATCATCCAAAAGGTCAAATCAAATAAACAAATTTGTTGCAAAATTCAAACTTGATTTGCACATTCAACTCAAAAAGATTAATTAATTAAATCAATTAATTAATTATCCTACCCACTTTCATGATTGAGAAAATTATGATCCCCTGATTTCTCACTCTGATTGGCTGGCTGTTCCATCTATTTTGTAACTGATTCATCTATTCTTGAATCCAATAGATTATTCAATCTATTTCTTCAATCCCACTGAACACTCAAAATAATTTCTTCAATCACACCAATTACGTAATCAATTTGTACTGATTATTCCCATCTATTTCCTCTCAACATCTTTCAAACATTGATCAAGATATTCTACTGCGTGATCTTGAGCGTTCATTTCGAAACATAAATTCTATTTAACAAACCTCTTTCCTCTCAAAAAAGATCAAAGAATCAACATCATTTACACAATGAACTAATGTCAAAACCTTAATCAAACTTTTGAAGCTTCAACACACATATTCGATCAACCACACACACATGTTCTTCAAGATTTTGCATGCAACAATGGAGACTTCACATTGATATGAACAACCCAACATCTTCATGAACACAATCTGACACAAGATGGTAAAAGTATTTTATTTTGAATTCATTGTTATTGATTTTTTCAATTTCATTCTTGAATTCTAGATTTTATAGTTACATTTCATGAGTAATGGGCATGAATTGTCTTTTTTTTTTGTTTAAATTAGTTTCTATACACTCATTTTGATCTATTTGCATCTTCCCGATTTCCCCCTTACACAGTCTGGCATGCCCGGAGGGACCACGATCCTTAGCACTAATCATTTTATGAGATAATTTTGAAGTTACGGGTTTCGAAAGCCCACTGGAAATTTTTTCACGCAAAAGCTACAAGAATTTCATGCACTTGATTTCACGTTTTTCACGCAGTTGACCTTTTTCTCGTCGCTTCTGACTTTTTGTTGCACTTTTGCAAAAATACAAAGGTGCACTTGAGTTTTTAAGTAGATTTTGTTTAAAAATAGATACCAATTTTGAATTTTTCATTCGCTTTTGCTTTCTAATAGGGCCGCTTCTGCTAAATTTATTTTCACTTCTACTCTATTAAGTTTTGTTCAAAAATTGAATGTTTATTTTCAATTTCTAACACTAATGGGTACTTGAATTGAATGTTTGACAGGTGCTAATTTTGTTTATATAGGATTTTCAGAGGTATGACATGCATGTATCCAAGAACCATTAACACGTTTATTGCAAAGAAGGCGAACAGTCAAAGATTTTAAGTTTTCAAAGCTTCCATAGTTAGAAAATAATGCATCTCAATAATCCAAGTCTTATCAAACTGGGATTAATTGCAGCAACACTTCCAAAAAAAAGGAATTCACAATGATTTTAATTATACAGAGAAAAAAATGAAATCACCTTTATTTATTTATGTTTTTGATCACTCCATAGATTTTCAATGTCTTAGACAATGGTTGCAATTACATTTGTTCACCTCTATTCAAAACAAAACTTTCCTCCACTATATACTGCTAGCAATGTTTGATTTTCCATGCCCTTGGTTTTGAAAACACATCTACTTATTTTTGTTTCCAACGCCTCCACTCTTCTACCTTATGTCACACCTTTTTTATGTGTTAAATGGAAAAAAATTTAGCATCTACATGGGTTGATTTCTTCTTCTCTTCACATTTTTTGCTGCTCTATTTTTCTCATACTCGTGTTCACCCCAATGTCTCTCTTAGCTGCATTCTTTTTCCCTAGCCTTTGATTTCCTTCCAGCATCAAAAACTTCATTATTTTTTGTATTTTTCTTGCCCAAAAAATGGGTGCTTCAGTTGCCAAGTTCCCATGCCAATGCTAAGGTAGTCGCCTAGTTTGGGCATTAGAAATATTGGCATTTTAAATAACATTAAATCTATAATTGTAAATGTTAATTTCATTGATTTTCACAAGCTTTGGAAGTCAATATAGAAATTAAGGAAAGCTCCCATATAGAGGTGCTAGCCAGGCAAAAATCAGATCACCAAGTTTGAACATCACAACAAAATTTGAAAAAAATCAAACAAAATTTGAAAATGAAAAATTTAATTGGATTGCCAGAATACTCGGATGCTCTGACATCAAACACACTGGGTATGAGAAATTTTCCATGAGCATAAAGGTCATGAACATTTGGGCAAGTCTGGAATTAGAATTCCAAACTTCTCCAATTCTGAAGTGCTGACCCATGAAGCTTCATCTTCTGCACGATTGTTCCAACATACCAAATACTCCCAATATTATTTCTTTCTTATGCATTTAACAATCCATGAATCAATGATTTGATCAATATGTTCACACTTCTTCTCTAGAAATTGATGCATCCAGTCTTGCACATCCGACAAATATGAAGATGCACTCTATTTTCCAATTGATTCACCTTCATGATATTTGTATAAATCAACAACATTAAATATTGGAGAGATATCAACACCAACTAGAAGCTCAATTTCATATGCATTTGATGAGAACTTCCGCAGAACCTTGCATGGGCCAATTTTCTTCCATTTTAACTTATTATATGTGTTGGTGTTTAAAATAGCAACCCGGCTAGACTTTGAAATTCTCTAAGAGGTAGCCAACCCCTGTCAAGGATAATTACAAAGACTAGTGGCCAACTGACAAGATTCAGTCAAAGACTGATATCTCCTACACTTCTGGCTTTGCAAGACCAAGGTGGGTAAACCTATGCAATGTTTAAAACTTAATTCAACCATACACACTGACATTTCTTTTTATAGCAGATAATTTCCAATGCAAAAATACTAAGGGAAGCATTGACAACCTCAAACTTGGCTAAATTCTTAGTAACTCAACCCTCTCTCAGCCATTGGAAAGCAGGACACACAATAACACAGTAAGATTATAAAAGATTTTGCAATTAATATTATTTCTGAGATGCACAAAACTGCATAAAAAGATTAGTGCCTCTTTTGGGCCATGGAGTCAAACACATAAAACGATTTCTCTAGCAAATAGTCTTCAACCAGTGGATTAAACTTGTTGATGTTTTGCATCAACTGTTAGTGCCTTGCACCAACAATCCCTCTCTTGTTATCAATCAGATTCTCATTATTAAATCCCATCTGCACACTTGAAATCACAATCACCTGCTCAAAGTATTCTAACCATTTCTTTGAAATAGAACAGTGAACAAGCAAAACAATCTCATCAAACTTGAGAAGATAAATTCAAAGACACTTTGTATTATTGAATTTAATGACTGAAAGTGTACAAATATGGAGACAATCTGATGACATTCATGAATGTGAAAGCACTTCATGATGTTAATTGCATAAACTAGTTGTATTCACTCTTGAATTCATGAAATTACAGCTTACAGACTCAAACAATGACTCATGAAATACAACTCTATCTACACAGTCCAATACAAAACTTAGAACCTTCTCAAAACTAATCTCAAAGATTCTAATCTCAGAACCCTTTACAATGAGAGAATAATAGAAGATATAGAAGAAGAGAGGAAACAAAAGAAGCCCCAAATTCGATCAACAATTGCCATCTGGAATCTTCATTCACCGTTGATCAATAATTCTGCAAAATATCTTCTCCTTTTCCTTGCAGCAACAAACATTCTCTCAAATAGCATCTGCTCATGATTGCCCAGCAACAGAAAATCTGTCCATGTGGAGATTCTCCAAATTTCATCCAACTGCTCAAAATATCTCCCGCGCACAAACTACTTCTATTTTTTGTTCTTTATTTGCTGCAGCAATGCTTTGGCAAATAATGAACTTTTTCCTCCAAAGTGAATAAATTCACTTTATAAGTTCTCCATATTTAAAATTTAATCATGGGGGCAATTATAATTCCAATGTTTTATCATTTAAAATAAAACCACATTGGATATTTTTAAATATTTCTATCCATTTCTCAATGTTTTAAATTTTCTATTTTAAAACATTGACCCCCCTGTGTAAAATAATATTCACCATTTTATTAGTGAAACAATTTATTCACCCTATGCAACATAAAATGATTAATAAAATCATTTTCCAGTGAATATTATTTACCCAGTTACACTATGGAGTAAACAATTCAATTTTACCTATCCCCTTGAAAATTCTCTCGAGACCCACCACCGTTTTTTTGAAACTACTAAAAAATTAAAGTTTTAAACTTTAATTTTCGGGCTCGTCCCATTGCATACCTCGCACATTTTTTGGTTACATCATTGGCATTCTTGCAAGGTCTGCGAGAATGCCCTAATCTTGCATTTTCGTTGCTTCTCGTGCATGGTCTCTTCCCTGTTGGGTGCAGATCTCCTGTTGGTGATTGCCCGACACGTCCTTCTTGGCTGGCTACGCCTCTTTCCTCTGGCTGGCGCAGGCTTCACTGATGCCTCCTCTATTTGTGCGGGCCTCTTCACCCTTCAAACTGCACCCACCATCTCCCAACTGGCTGCGCGTGAGCTCCTCTACATTTGGCAGTGGATTCCCTCTAGTTTGGTGCGCAGGCGTCCTCCTCTCAAACACTGGCCATGCTTTCCCATCCACCAGCTCATGGGCCTCTCCACTTTGCGCAGGTGTGTGGCCTCCTTCATGGTGCGGGCCTCTCCTTTGTTGCTCGCAGGCCTCATTCCCTATCATGGTCTCCACGCGGGCTTCTCCCTTCCGCTGGCTGGCTTTTGTAGGTTCTCCATTAGTGTGGGCCTCTTCATCTCCTTCAGCCGCAACTTCTCCATCCACTACCCGAGCTATCTCATCTCTCACATTGTTGGCTGCGTAGTTTCTTCCCTGGTCGCACCATGCTCTTCCTGCGCATGGTGGCCTCCCTTTGGTGACTGCTCTCCAAACTCTTGCTGTCACACCCATGTTCTCCATCACATTGGTGCGGATAGTGCCTTCTTCGCTAGCTGCGGGCCTCCTTCTGGCACCCTCTGTATGTTGTTTGCAGGCTTCAAAAGCCTCCAAAGTAACAAGCCGCATCCAGTATATTCTCTACAAGAAAGATTCTAAAGCCTTTTGACAAATACATTTTGTGCATAATAATGTTCAGTTACAATTTTGCCAGATTTTCCTCACATTGGTATTAAGACAACAATAGCTTGTAAGAAAATTTTGTGATCGAGGGGCCATGTATTTGCTTCCAACAATGGTGCCAGATTAAAATATATCTTAGCTTCATCCTGAAATGATTCAAATGCAATTCCATCTCCTCCTTGTGCTTCTGATGGATGTCCATACACCTTGCTCCTGATTGCTCCCGATTGCTTTTCACGCCACAACAATGCAAAGCATGTCAGGCCCCAAGTGGCCCAACTAATTTTTTTTTAAAATTTTGAAACAAACTTAACTTTGAAATGATCTGACGCTATGTTTTGAATACTCGTGAAGTTGAAAAAATGATCTAGGTCCGCCTCAGAAACTGCTTTCTGACACATTTGGAAAATGGGAAAAACTGACCCAGTTGGCTCAGGAATCACTCTTGAAAATTAGGCAGATGACCTCGTGAAACCATAAAAACTTGCAAGCACATAGTCATTTGATCCAAAAGTATAATGCAAAAGATGGCTTAGAAAAATAGATCTCAAGGAACCAGATATTAATAGACAAAGTTGCCTGATTAAACTTTTCTGAAACAACAGCTATTCTGAACCAATTAGAACACACCCGATTGCTAATTTGTAAACATAGCATATTAACCCCTGACGAGCTACCATTAGACACAGTGGAACATTAATATACCCTGAGCACGTGTGCAAAAGGAATTACTTTGAAACATCACCGATCAAAAGATATTAACGATCGAAATTGACCACTCAGAAAGGCTGTCAAGAAAACAGCTGCAAAACAGAACAATCTGCATTTGGTTTCGATCTGCTAAAAACAACAAATCAGATCATGAAGTTCTGAAAATTGACACCCGGGATCATGTTGATATGGGGAATATGGAACAACATTCGTTCTGACATGACAGTGAACTGGTTGCAAAAACCAAGTTCAAACAAGAAGCTGTTTCGCAAACTAACAATCTGCAAACAACAGAATAGTGCAAAAAACCTTCCAGCTTCACTTTTCGAAACGCTATCAGAACTCATCGTGAGAAGCTTAAATTTGACATGTCTGCTCACATATGTCTACTGAGTATGTCTGCAACTGGGTTTTGCATGACAATCAACAAGCTTGAAATTATAAGCCTCCAAAGCGGGTCAGTCGGGATTGATTCTTTAGGTGCACTTTTGAAAGTGCAAAAGCAAAATTTTGAAATAGGCATCTCAAATTTGCAAAATTTGAGAGTGCCATCAATATGTTCCCTATGGGAATCTCTCCTTTCTCAAATGTGCCATTACCAGCTCACCAATCTGAAACTCTTGTACTCTTCTATGTACATCAGTGTACTCTTTGTATTTATTAGTGCTCTTCTCCAACTTCTCCTTCACCTCTTTATGAAAATATTTTATGTACTCAGTAAAATCCTCTACTACATCACTTTTCCTACTTAAATTTGCACTATCTCTCAATTCATCAACGCCTCTTGGACTGTACCCATACATAATTTAAAATGAAATATTTCCCGCACTTCAATTAATTGAATTATTAAAAGAAAACTCAGCTTGTGCCAGTATCAAATCCCATTGACTTGGTTTGTCCCCAACCAAACACCTCAACAAATTTCCCAAGCTTTGATTCACAACTTTAGTTTGGCCATCCATTTGAGGATGGTAGGCTGAAGTAAAACCCGATTGTGTCCCCATTCTCTTCCATAAAGTACACAAAAAATGACCAACAAACTTTGTGTCTCAATCTGAAATACTACTTTTTGGCAAGCCATGTAACCGAACTATTTCTTTGAAAATAAAATTTTCTATGTGAGAAGCATCACTACATTTCTTAGATGGTATAAAATGAGCCATTTTTGAAAATCTATCCACTACAACAAAAATTTAATAATCTCTTTATGTCTGTGGAAAACCCAAAATTAAATCCATTCTAATGCATTCCCATGGTCTCTCCGGTATTGGCAATGGTTGGTACAATCTTGTGTTTTGTCTCACTCCTTTTGCATATTGACATACTCTACAACTTTGTGCCATTATTTTTACATTTGCACTCATTTTAGGCCAATAATAACTTTCATTCAGTTGTGCTAATGTTTTGTCCACTCCAAAATGTCCACCCAAACCTCCACTATGTTTCTCTCTCAATAAATTTTCCCTCATGGAACCTTGAGGTATGCACAATCTTTTCCCTTTAAACAACATGTTTTCTTGAATAAAATATTCCAACCATGGAGTTCTATCCACTCCCATTGGAATCTTACACACTGCCCAAGATTATTTAAAATCAACATCTGCTTCATACAACTCTCCCATTGAATCAAAACCAACAACACTTACTCTCATTTCATTCAACAACAAACACCTTCTACTTAACGTATCAACAACTCTATTCAATTTTGCACTTCTATGTTTCAATACAAAAGAATAACTTTGAAGGAATTCAACCCACTTCACATAATTTTGGCTAAGCTTACCTTGACTTTTTATATATTGCAATGTGTGATGATCGGTATACAAAACAAACTCCTTCGAAAGCAAGTAATTTTACCACTTCTTAAGAGTTTGCACAATTGCATAAAACAATTGATCATACATGAAATATTCATTTTTTGCTTCATTTAACTTCTCACTAAAATATGTTATTGGTCTTCCCTCTTGATTCAAAACTCCTCCAATCACTATCCCACATGCATCACAATCAACTTGGAATACTTTTCCAAAATTTGGAAGTCCTAACACGGGCTGCTCCATCACTTTTTCCTTCAAAATATTAAAACTCCTCTCTACTGCGGCTATCCAAAAAAATATATTTTCTTTTACCCTTCATTGTTTTCATAATTGGTGCACATATCCCACTGAAACATAATAAAATTCCTATTAAAACTTTCCAATCCATGGAAGCTTCTTGCTTCAAACATACTCTTCAGTGAAGGCCACTCAACAATTATTTTCACTTTTTTCAGATCCATTTTCAGACCATGGCTGGAAATCACAAAACCAAAATATACCAATTCTTCTATCATGAAACTACACTTTTTCAAATTCACCATTAAATTTTCTTCTTTCAGCCTTTGTAAAACAACTCTAACATGTTACAAGTGCTCTTCCTTTGTCTTACTAAAAATCAGAATATCATCTAAATACACAATTACAAACTTACCAAGATATGGCTTCAAAACTTTGTTCATCAATCTCATGAAAGTGTTGGGAGAATTAGTTAATCCAAATGACATTACCAACCATTCATACAATCCATCTTTGGTTTTAAAATTGGTCTTCCATTCATCTCCCTCTCTTATTCGTATTTGATGGTAACCACTTTTCAAATCAATCTTTATGAAATATTTGGCTCCACTAAAGTAATCCATCATATCATCCATTTTTTATCATGGGAATCAGTATTTGATGGTTATCTTATTTATTGCTCTTGAATCTGTACACATTCACCAATCCCCATCTTTCTTTGGCACCAACACTATTGTAACTACACACATACTCAAACTCTCTCTAATCAACCCCTTATCCAACAATTCTTGCACTTGCCTATTTATCTCTTCATTTTCTTTTGGTGGCATTCTATATGGTTCTTTGTTTGGTAAACTTGCACCCCGAATCAAATCCATGCAATGAATAATTCTCCTCATGGGTGGGAATCCATCGGGTAACTCCTTCATTAATATATCAACATAGTATTTCAAAATTTCTTGAACTTACATGGATATTCACTTTCTTCATTTGTTGTCCCAATTGTTGGAAACTTAGGAATTATTGCAAAACATGCTTTCTCCTTTTGGAATTATTTCAAAAATTATTTTCTGGAAACCAAGCATACCTTTGGTTTGTCTTCATCTTCTCCTCTATTCTTCAAGGGAGTCAATATATACTCTTCTCCACCTTTCTTAATTTTGTATGTATTCATTTTCCCATCATAAATAGCTTGTCTATCAAATTGCCACTGTCTACCCAAAAGAATATGGCAAGCATCCATTTGCCTTATACCACACATGATTTCATCTTTGTAGTCCCCAATCTGAAAATTAACCATACATTTCTCATTCACCAATAATTGATGCTCTTTTTGTAATCACAAAACTTTGTATGGGCTGGGATGTTTGATTCTCTTCAATTTCAACTTGTTCACTATTTCTTCAGACACTATATTATTAGTGCTACCACTGTCCACAATAACTTTGCAACATTTTCCACTTACCTTACACCTTGTTCTAAACAAATTTCTTCTTTGAATTGGCTTTGGTTTCTCTTTTCTTGGATTCAACAAAATTCTCCACAACATCAATGACTCTCCATCTTTGGGGTCTACTACATGCTTTGTTGAGGTCTCCTTCTCATTTTCAGCTTGTGCAACATACACTTTGGACTCTTTTCCCTTTCCAACATCTTGCTGGATTTGTGAACATTCAAATGCCCAATGGCCTACTTCTCCACATTGAAAACATGTGAAGCTGAAACCTCTTCCTCTACCTCTTCCAAATGACCCTCTTCCACGAGAGTAGTCTCCTCTTCATCTAGGGAAATTTCCTCTTCACTTTCCTTCTTGCATACTTGCACTTGATGAGATTGCTTCCTCTTGCTTGTTTTGGAAGCCTCTTTCGTTGCTCGATGGTCCTCTTCCACATAAAAATTTTCCTCTACCCCAAGAGTTATTTTGTTGCTTCCTATTGAGTTTTTCTTCTGCTTTCAAGGCATATTGATATGCCTCCTCCATGCTATGAATATTAACCATACTGATTTCATCTTGGATGGATATGCACAAACCATTCAGATATCTTGAAAGTTGCTCCATATCATCTTCTCCACGACCGACTCTTATGCTTAACTAGTAAAACTCTTCAGGATACTCTTCAACACTACTCTTGTTTTGCTTTAAATTCTGAAGTTTTCTAAATAAATTAATTTGATAGTTTGTTGGTAGAAACTTGTATTTTATCTTTGTCACCATTCAATCCCATGATTTTATTTTTTCCTTTCCCTTTCACCACCTGTCTTCTTGTAGGTGATCCCACCATAGGGGTATGCACCCCTTCAATTTGGCGTGAGCATATTTCACCTTCTACTCTTCTTCAGTATCATTGTATTCAAATACTTATCCATTTCACCAATCCAATCCAACAACTCTTTTGCATTTAACCCGCCTTTGTAACTTGGAGGATCAAATCATGGCCTGGAACTTAATTTTGTAATGGATTTAATGAATCGCTCTTCTCCTAGGTCTAAACCCAGTTGGTTCACTTCCTCTCCGCCTTTAGTAGCCTTCTCTTCTTCATCATCACTTATGTCCATTGTATGGACTCCTATTCTCTATGCCATTTCCATGGCCTCCATTTGTGCTGTGAGACCTCTTACTGCCTCCATTGTGCAATTTCTTATTAATTTCACAATCTCAGGCTCCATGCCTCTGGATGCTCTACCTCTATGACCTCATCCTCTATACGTCATTTCACTTCTCAACACAACCTCTCCTTGCTCTGATACTAATTAATGAAACTCAATAATCCAAGTCTTATCAAATTGGGATTAACTACATCAACACTTCCAAAACAAAGGAATTCACAATGATTTTAATTGCACTGAGACAAAAATGAAATCACCTTTATTTATTTATTTTGATCACTCCACAAATTTTCAATGTCTTAGAAAATGACTGAAAATACAATTGTTCACCTCTATTCAAAACAAAATTTTCCTCCACTATATACTACCAACAATGTTTAATTTTCCATGCCCCTATTTTTGCAAACACATGTTCAAATATCTAGCCAAGAAATTGTAGAACACATCTACTTATTTCTATTTCTAATGTCTCCACTCTTCTACCTTTTGTCACACCTTTTTATATGTGTTAAATGACATAAATTTTCAGCTTCTACATGGGTTGATCTCTTCTTCTCTTCACAATTATTGCTGATTTGTTTTTCTCATACTTGTAGTCGCCCCAATGTCTCTCTCAATTGCGTCGTTTTTCCCTGGCCTTTCATTTCCTACCAGCATAAAAAAAAATTAGATTTTTTTTTTGTGTATTTTTCCTGCCCAAATAATAGGTGCTTGAAATGCCAAGTTCCCACACCAATTCTAAGGTAGTCGCCAAGTTTGGGCATTAGAAATATTGAAATTTTAAATAACATTAAATTAAAATTTTAATTGTTAATTTCATTGATTTCCACAACCTTTGGTAGTCGATATAAAAATTAAGGAAAGCTCCCATATAGAGGTGCCAGACGGGCAAAACTTAGATCACCAAGTTTGAACATCACAACAAAATTTGAAAATGGAAAATTTAACCGGATTTCTAGAATACTCAGATGCTTCGACATCAAAAAAAATTAATTTGGTGCATAAAAAGAACCTCACAAACAAATGCTTTCAATTGGTGCTCTAAAATCAATGTTTCAAAAGCATTCTAGCTTAGCAAAACTTCATTTTGGTGCTCTAAAATCAATTTCTCAAAGTTTTCTAGCTTAGAAAATGCTTTCAATTGGTGCATAAAAGGAACCCCACAAACAAACACTTTCAATTGGTGCTCTAAAAAGGATTACTTTCAAATATTTTTAGAAACAAACAATTCCTTTTTGGTTGTAGTGCCTCTCATGTTCTGATACTTTGTTACTGCTTTGGTGTGTGTGTTTGTTTTCTTTAGTTTGATTTTCTGGCTATGTTCTGATGCATATTTGATACTTTGTTTGACATCTTTTCTGCCATGTGTTGGGCGTGGCAGACAATTATGCTCATTTGATTATGATATTTGGACTTATGTGTGAGATACTCATGTTATGATGATGTTACTTTGTGGGTTATATTGATGATGTGATGCTTAGATATTGTTTATTATCTTTGATTTGGGTGAAGGAGATGGGGTGGCATCGCTCATCCATGAGCACCCTACCTCACCGTAACTCTCCTTCACAATGTTTTTGATTATGAGTTATATATATATATATATATATATATATATATATATATATGTTGTTTGATGTTTTGTGTTATGCAGGTACTGGATGCCAAATCCACTCGCATTGTCAAGTCTGAGTGCATCCTATCTACCCAATGGTTTGATGTGGTTAGGGAGTTGGTAAGAAAGTACCCTGCTTATGTCAGGAGTTGGTTCAGGGATTGTTCTTGTCGTGTCCATTCTGTGTTCGTGTGGGTATGGTTGTTAATTAATCATTTTATTTCATGAATTTTACAAGTATACTTATGACTTGGTCTAGTGTTTTATGCTTTAAATTAAATGTTATTTCATGATACAAAATATTAAATCTATGAGATGTCCAATGTGGTTTATGATATTTATACTTGGGAAAAATAATGGGTACATTAGCACTCTATTGTTATTTTATAATGTGAAGTGCCTCTTTGAATTAAATCATTAAAATTAAATAACATTGTTAAATAAAATATTATGGTTTATTTTTAAAAAGAAATTAAGTGAGGGAAACATTATCATATTTGTCTTTGTTTAAAAAGTGATTTTTATAAAATAAAATTTAAACTTAAAATATTAATAAAGTGGAATATGGCTAAAATTATGATTATTTAATTGTTAATTATCAAAAGTGAATTTATTTAAATGAGATATAAAGTATTTAAAAAGAGGCATTTATTGTGTAAATTAAATTGGAAGATTCTCTTCCAAATTTGGGAAGTGACAAAATTTTGTGTTAAGTGGATTTTTGCATGGGAAGTTGCAAGAAAATCTATGACAACTCTTGATTGGATTTTCTGGAAAAAGATATATTTTCAATTGTTTCTTTTTCGAAAAAGAAAAATGGGAAGAAAATGAAAAATAGGGAAAATGTCTGTAACTCAAAATTTTGTTGAAAATTTATAGAGGAATAATTAATTCTTGATGTTTTTCGTAGATTCGATCAGGGAAAATTCAATTTTGGATGCATTGGGGTTTTTTTGAATCCGTTGTTGTTGGTGTTGGTATCTCTGGTGTTTGAAGATTTCTTTTTGACTGGATTTGCACAACTCGTCCTCAAATCGAGCTTTGCGTTGGACTCCGGGTAATTTGAATTCTTATTTAGATCTCTGTAAATTTATTTTTATGAAAGAGGAAAATAAATAATGTTTGGGGAAAAAAATGTATTTCTGTGTGTATTTGGGGAAAAATTCCCTTTCTCTACAAAATCTTATTACTTGTTCATGTATTTCTTTTTTTTCCCCTCTGTATCCATTCGAAATTTTGTTGATCTCGTTTCTCAGTTTTAATCTTTGAAAACCCCTCTCTCGTCTAGAAATCTCTTTCTTTGATAATCCTCTTGCCCTCTGTAATTCCTTTCCCCAATTTATTATTCTGGAAATTCGTGCAATCCCCTCTATTTTTCTGCAATTGCTTTCACTATATTTTGTTGAGTAATATATATATATTTTAAGCCTCTATTTTTTATTGGCGCCATACGACGAATGCTTGGGAAGGCATATTCAAATTTTCGCAGCCTCTGTGTTTTTTTGTTTCTGTTTGGGGTTATTGTGCATATGGGAAGGCTAGGGGGAGGCGCTTCCTCCCATCGCTGCCCCCATATGAGGATGGCGATGTGGAGGCAGGGCCTCCACCGCCTCCCCATTCCCCCTTGCTATGTGGGTGTTGGAGGGGGGGTACGACTGTACATACAGCAGCCCCTTCCCCGACCACTTTGTAGTCGTGGCTTGTGTGAGCCTGTGTACCTTGTGTATTTTCATCGTGGTGACTTCTTTAAAATTTGGGTTTTTTTGTGAATTTTGGATTTATATATATATATATATATATATATATATATATATATATATATATACAAATATATATACATATATATATATATATATAAGTAATTTTTAGTTTGGCAATTATTATATGATTTTGGAAGTGTTAATACATATATATATGTATATATGTATGTGTATATATATACACTTTTTGGAAATATTGGCATAATCTGTTAATATGGAGTTTTGATTTTCAGCACCATATGATGAAATTGATATATATTTATGTATATACATGCATATACTGTATAGGCAGGAAATGTGAATAAGTATTTGGAAAAGAAATGAAAATAAAAGTAAATTAATCTCTGGAAAATTTTATAATTAATGAGGGAAATATTATTGTTTTAAAAATCTATTTGGAAAATGATTTCTTTTATTCTACTTTAAGTGACAAAAAAAATTGCATCTTAAACATTACTGTAGAAGTTGGATTTCTTTATTTTCCAGTCAGTCTGTATTCAGGAAATATTAGATTAATTGTTTAAAAAATTAAGTAGCTCAATCAGATTTTGGACTTAATTAAATAATAGATGGAATCTGCTTTTTATTTTGTAACCGATTTTCTTAAATTAAAATTTAGATTTCTTTTATTTAGGAAAATCAGAATTTAGATATTGTTGTGTGGAAAAGAATTATAATCAGGAAATAGAATATGGATGAAAAATAGAATTTAGTAAATAATTTATAATTGGGATTGATAAATTAAGTAGTATCTTTAATTTTTATAAGTATATTTATTATGTTTATTAAATCATGAAATTATCATTGCTACTCTTCAAATTATCCTTTTAGCAAGTTTATGGACTTAGTTATTTAATTAGAGATTTATTTAAATGTAGGAAGATATTTAATTAAATATAAATATTAGTGAATTTCCTTATCTTGTTTTAAATTGATGAAAATGATAATTTGATGGCGACTTAGATGATTTATTAATTAAATGTCTAATAGTTAATGTTGTGGTATTATTAAATTAAATGTGACATTTTTAGTATGTCTTGTATGGATTAGTGTTATCTCCAGAGGTTAGGGAAAAATGTAAATATTTTTCTATGGTTGCAATTATGTGGTTCATGTTGTTACCATGTGGGAATTAGTGGGAGGCACCTTGTTAAGATTATGTTTCTTTTGTTTGAACATTGTGGTACCCTTTTCTTGGTTTTGGTTTTAGGGAAACCATAGGGGAGAGTGGCTCTTCTTGGAGCCAGTGTACAAGTGGTCACCCGTGATAAAGTTTCCTTAATTAAGTGAAAACCTAATTACTTAGTGGGTTGGGTTAGTTATCACATAACAAGATAAAAATAGACACCTCATCCCTACCGTTAGCGCTCCCAAAGGCTAAGGACAGGTGGGAAGACCTGGTTGGTAAGGTCACTACCTTGTCTTCATGAGTCACCCTATGGGGCGACACCTTGAAACAGGATTTTTGGTTAACCATAGATGGAGGCGGCTCCTAGATTATAGGTAGTCTGGTGAATCCATGAAGGCCATACGATGACACTCTCCCATTGCGCCCTTTTTTTCCCTTGTTTTTGGTACCTCTGGAGTGGTGTTAGTTGTTTATTTTACTGTTGATGTTTATGTTGTTTCATGGGCTTGAGTCTTGTGACATGTGTCCTTTATGTTTGATTATGTGGCCAAGGTTTCTTTCTTACTAACTCCTTGCATGGGGGGTGTTCCTTCAAGTTCACACGGTTGGGTGGAAATGTGCAATGCATCCATTGGGTCCCCTATTGTGATCGAGGTGTGGATGCAATTGCAATGATCTTGGAGCCCGCACAGAGAAGACTGTTCCTTGAAGAATTCTCTTTCATTATTGTACTTGTGCAATTTGGATTTTACCCTTCCCAATGTTATAAGGGAAGTAGCCTTGTAATGTAACTTGGAATTTTATATTGTGTTGTATTTGTGGAAATATATTCCACATTTGTAATTTGAACTTTGTAGCTGAATGTAATATTATGTGATTAATGTTTATGAGATTATATCTTATTTTTTATTTATTATGATCATGTTTATTCTCGTTTCTTTATTTCGCTTGAGTAGTATCACATATTGTCTATTTGTTGGGTTCATTTAAGTAACACACAATGCACCCCATAGGATTAGGTTAATGATGTATGTTATGATTATATTGTATAAATGTTTAATGTTGCATTGTGTTATTGTTATTTTTTTTTTTAAAGTTATTTTGTATTTGTTGTAGTTGTCCTATGGGGTTTGCGTGGTGGGGCGTTACATTGGTGCTCTAAAAAATATCTGATTTTTGTTGACCAGAACTTTCATTTTTATTGACAGACTCTCAATTTCATTTTGTTGACCATTAAGACAAGGTTTTAGAAAATACACTTTGGTTGGTGCTTTAAAATGAACAAATCAAATTATTGTCTTGCACATTGTGAAATCTTTGTCTGAAATCCAAAATATTTCATTTTGGTGCACATAAAAAGAACAAAAATTGTTATCTTGTACACACTTTCTTTCATTTTTTCGGATGGCACCGCTCAAGGGGCTTAAAAATAACATTGCAATGAAGTGTATACTATGTATTTAGTGTTTAGAAAGCTAGGTGTCTATCCTCTCCCCTTGCACCTTTCAACGATCTTGGGTGATGAAAATCATCTCGAGCTTCGCACATTGTTTTCATTTCAAAGCACTACCTTTAGAGGGCTTGCCTTTTGAGACACATCCCACATTGGAGAACTCAAAGGTGACCCAAGTGGTACTTTTGTTTTGGTCTGCTAAATAAATTATTGTGGGTGTGAGGAAAGTTCATCACCCACCTGGTGCAGATGCTCTATATTGATGAATGTCTCCTTCAGTATCTGTGTGATACGTAAAAACCTACAAGGGCTAGGAGGCCTCTTAATTGAGTGAATCATCACATGTATAGACACTAGTTATCCCAAAACATGACTAAGGACCAATATTTATAGAAGTTTCCCATTTTAACCAAAAAATTCTCTGAAGTGGTGCATCAAAACTTTGATTCCAAGAAGTTACTTACCAAGTCTGACTTATTGTTGAGCGTAAAAAACTCTCCATTCATTGCATGTAAAATCATCCCTTCACGGCATGAGATAAGCCCATCTAGGAGGAAGTGTCTATCCCTAGGGTGTACATTGTCTTCACAAAATTTCCAACATCTATTGGTTACTTTGAAACATCAAACATTGTGCTTGAATTAAAATGAACACATCAAAACAAGCATTCAACATGGTTCTCAAACTTCAAACCCTTTTTAATTAGTGTGATTCCTTTGAAAAGAGCCCTATATTTGCACTCCTAAAGGGTATCTTAAAACAATATCCATGAAGGTTTTTGGATATTTAGGCTCACATTTCAAGTCACATTGAGGAAAAAGTAAACATTAGAAACTATAGCTTTAGCATTTCTACCTCCATGAACTTTAATATTTTGTGGAGGGAAACGTGCTTAAGGTATAGACATTAAGGTCGCACAAGTTTTGATTGTTGCGTTGCATGATATCACTTGCCAAATCATTCGAAATAGATTAAAAAAAATCATTCAAAAACTACAAAAAAAATCCAAGCTACTGCCAAATACTCAAACTGGAAAACAAATCTACACAAAGGCCATTGTTGCTTCTAGTTTTGCCACACTTTACATAAAACAGGTTGTAGCCGACCTAAAAATGTCACATTTTATCTCTATCTTATGATAGCTACTTATAAAAATTTACCACTTTTGACAAACTGAGCACACTTGTTATAAATCTGGCTGCACTTGACCTTTTGTGTTGCAACTGACAAAATTTTCTGGCCATAGTTGACTAAGAACTAGCCACTTTTTTCAAATAAACTCGATTTTGTCTATGCAATTCACCAATTTGAAAACTTGACACAAAGGCCACACTTGAAAACCCTCACTGCATTTTCTTTTCTAAATTGAGGCACTTGACCATAATTTGGTCGTAGTTGACTTTTTAGCTTCTTTTGCCTCAAAACTATCACTTCTAGTTTGTTTCCTATTGAAAATAAAAAAAAATGATCTAAAACTGGTTACAAGATCCTTTTTGAAATGAAACAATTGGAAGCCAACATACGTCATATAGTCCTTCATTTATTTTTCAAAACACTCCATCCTACTTTTGGAAATCAAAATCAAAACAAACAAACTTGGATCATTCCTTCACTCACACTTCTAAGATATCAACAATTGCTTGAACCTCAAGGCTAGTTCAAGTAATATTTTCTGCAACATATCCTTTAGAAGAAGTGAAATATTGATCCAAGCCTTTCACATTTTGAGTTCCAAGAATAGTGTCATTCCGAAACATCGCTCAAACCTTAGGGTCTTGAGAATCACAACACCCATATCAAAACACCACATTTTCATCTTTCACCTTATGAAAATTTGGCAATCAATTTCCCTAGTCCAACAACTAAACCTTATACCAGCTATCATACAACCAAACTTTGAGTTGATTGAAGGAGAACAAATGGATATTATCAACAGTTTGAGGAGGTTCATATTCGAGACAAAAGAAACACCAACCCAATGGGGAAACATAACATAATTCTTAGATAAACAAGAGAGGAGAGCACATCTTATGGCCATAAGTCTCGTATTACCACCTCCCACATGGAAATAAACACCATCCTTCAAAAATAGAAAATCCAAAAACAAATGCACAATTGAACCCCACACGTGTTTGTCTTCAATCTCTTCCAAGACCAAAATCCTTAAACGAAGATCCTCATTCTTCTTTTTCAAGAAAAGGCATCATATTTTAAGGTCTATCAAGAGGCACATCTTGAAGATTTACTGCAACTAAGACATCTTGATAAGAAATTTTTATGCTCGCCCTTTAATGAATGAACTAGACTTGTATGTGCAATATGAGTGTCTCAATTAAATCATTGAGTTCTTAGGGTTGTATCACTTTAGAGCCCGTATTACCACCTCTCGTGTGGGAATAGACACTATCCTCTTTTCAAAAATAGAAAACCCCAAAAACAAACACAATTTAATCTTTTCCTTAAAATAGAAAATCCAAAAAAAAAGAATTATTTTCCATAGTTAGGAGTCACAAAGATGTTCACAAAATATCAGCATTTGATTAATGATAATTACAAGATCAAAACATAGAAAAAAAATCAAAGAAAACAAGAGGAACACTAGTATGCCCCTAACAAACACCACCAACGAAGGAAGTGACTCATGTGGCTATAGGCCAAGTAACCTTGAAACCCCTAAAAAGAGACCTGCATTCAAGGAAACATTTAGTGAGGAGGAGATAAACAAAAAATGACAAGAAGCGATGGAGAAATCAAACCAAAATACAAAATGCATGGTCATAGAAGAGGGGGATAGTGAGGAGGAAATAAATGATGAAGAACTATTTCAACATTCCAACAACCTGGAGGTGCTCAAACTAATGGATAAACTATTGAAAAAGGACCCAAATTCTTACTTCTTCAAATTAGCACAAAGTGGTGTTAAATTGCCAATAGGCTTTAATGTGGAGGCTCTTAAAGATCCTAACCTTATTACCTTAGGGGATAACTTAGTTGTGAGATAAATATCCAAACCCACAAAGATTTTGAACATGCCATCAGTATTCTCACAAGGAAATGATCAATCAATGGATAACCCTTTATTCAAGAAACCATCCCAAATTGAACAAGTAGCAGTAGCTCAACAACATCAAGGAGGTCCATCTCAATATATGCCACTAGGTGACAATGCATCACCAAGACAATAAATGCCTCAAAACACTTTGTAAATTGACCCTTCCCAAAATATACAACATCAACAAGGGAAATTTCCACAACATTACCAACAACAAGATGGGTCACATGGTCCCCTTCTAAACTAGTACCAACAACAAGGTGGGTCACATGGTCCCCTTCTAAATCAAAACCAACAACAAGGTGGGCCACATGGTCCCCTTCCCAATCAACAACAAGGTGGGTCACATACCCCCCTTCCAAATCAGTACCATCAACAAGGTGGGCCACATGGTCCCCTTCCAAATCAGTACCAACAACAAGGTGGGTCACATGGTCCCATTTCCAATCAACAACAAGGTGGGTCACATGGACCCCTTCCAAATCAATATCAAAAACATGGTGGGAAATATGGTCCCCTTCATAATCAACATCAACAAGGTGTGCCACATGGTACCCTTCCCAATTCATTCTATCAACAAGGTATCTCACTAACGCACCACCAGGGTAGCCTTCAGTACAGTTCATCCCATCAACAAGTTATACCACCAATGCATCACCAGGGTAACCTTCAATATAGTTCATCCCAACAACAAGGTGTATCACCAACACACTACCAAGGTACCCCTCCTCAACAACAACAATGAGCTAATCCTCCTTACATCCAACAAGGAGCTAACCCTCCTTACATTCAACAAGGAGCTAATCCTCCTTATATCCAACAAGGAGCTAACCCTCCTTACATTCAACAAGGAGCTAACCCTCCTTCCATACAACAAGGAGTTAACCCTCCTTACATTCAACAAGGAGCTAACCCTCCTTACATTACACAAGGAGCTAACCCTCCTTACACACAACAAGGATTTAACTCTCCTTCCACCCAAGATGGTTACGTAGGTCTTGTACCTTCACAATACCCAACTTATGACCAAAATATGGTAGGAAAAGGTTACTACATATAGGACCCACAAATAAACATACCAAAAATAGAGGTGGAAATGCAACTAAAAGAAATGAGTCAAAAATATCAGACATGCAAATAAGGAAACCCAAGAAAAATTACACCCTTTAGGATATATGTCTATTTCCTTTGATCATTCCATTACTATGCTTCCTTTTTCGAAAAAAATTGAAATACCAAAGTTTGAAAAATAAAGAGGAAAGGGAGATCTAGTAGAACACATGAGGGATTTCTCAATAGCTTTCATGGAAGTGCAAAAAAATGAATCCTACTTAATGAGGCTCTTTCCATGTATTCTTATCGGTCACGCCATGGAATGGTTCACCCATCTATAACCAGGAATCAAAAGTTTTGATGAATTGACTATGAAATTCACAAACCACTTCTCATTCAATATAGAATAGGACATCACTAACACAGATCTATACAAAATCAAATAGATTCAAGGAGAACCTTTTATCTCCTACCTACAAAGATGGAGACATAAAACTAGTCGATGCAAGTGACCAATTCTCGACAAGGAACTAGTAGACATATTTGTTTTAAATTTCCAAGAAGAGATAAACTACCAAATTACCATGTTGTGTCCCATAAACTTTGAAGAGGCCATTGAGAAGGGACTACACATAGAAAGGGCACTTGTAGCAAGAGGAGTGATCAAGCTAAACAAGCCAAGAGACAATTCTTCCAATTCGAGTGAAAAACCTAAGATTTGGGCCGAGAAAAAAAATGTTACAAACAATGGGGTAGTGGATGCTAGAGCAGTGTAGAATGTACAAAATCCTAGTGTACCTCAAAACAAACCTCAAGTGTCACAAACAAGCTATTCTCTAAATAATGCACAAAACAATCAATTTACTTATCCCCAAAACAATCAACCAATCAACCAATAGACAAACTAGGGAGGGAAACAAAGGAAATATGATCAACCAAGAAGGAATTTCACTACGCAGAGTCACTTGAGATGGTCATGTGGAAACTAGTGCAATAAAACCTCATGAAGTTCAACGGTCACCCAAACTATGAGGAGCCAAGCTTCAAAACACCATGGTACAATGAGAAGAACTTATGCAAGTTCCACAAAATCAAAGGAAACACCAAAAACAACTACATGAGACTCAAGCACATAATAAAAGACTTGATTGAAAATGGAGAAGTAGCTGTCGAACATCATCCTAGAAACAAAGACCTCCAGATATACACAAATCCAATTTTGAACCATAACAAGAAGAATGACTAAGGAAAGGACTAAGACTATCACAACACTAACTACATTTATGGTGACATAGTTCTAGGTACCCTCTCTCAAGTAGATGACACTAGGGTAAATATAGTGACTATACAAGGTAGGGACACCAAATGTAACATATCTACCATCGAGGGAGAGTTACAATATAGGGAGCCCCATAGGCCCACAACTAAGTCATCAAATGATGCAATATTATGGAATAGTTGAAGAAGACTCCCACCTTAATCTCAATTCTAGAATTGCTAAAATTATCACCCACACATATGGAGATAGTAGAAAAAGCATTGGAAGCATCGATCCCTAATGACCTTGATCCTAATTAGTTCCAAGCCATGGTTGGAAAAATCACAGCCAATCACCATTTAGTCTTTTTCAAGAAAGACCTTTCACATAAGTTATTCCACAACCAAGCTCTCTACATAGAGGTTGGTGTCCACAAAAACATGGTCAAATGACTGTTGATAGATAATGATGCAAGTTTAAACATTTGTACCTTGAAATTTGTGAAACAGTTGGGGTATTCTAACGATGTGATAGAAAAATTAAAGAGAATGGGCCTATGATGACCTTGAAAGGAATTCATAAGGGACAGTCAGGCTACCAGTGCAGATAGGACCAACCACCATAGAAACCACATGTCAGGTATTGGACTTAGAGTTACCATATAACCTACTTCTAGGATGCCCTTGGATTCATGTGTTACAAGTGGTTCCTTCAACCTTTCACTAGTGTCTAAAGTTTCCTCATGAAGGAAAGGAGGTGACATTATATGTCGATCTAGAACCCTTCCACTTTTGTGCAAAATTGGAGGATAAGTATAACAAAATCTAGTGTATACCCAACAATGACATATTTTTTCATTCATTCTCATATGTTGACCCTTCCACACTACCATTAACCTCGAGTAATCCAAGATCAAGTGAGCAACCAAAAATTGAAATCAAGGTTCAAGTACTTGACCAAGGTAATGGAAATTATCACTTCAACCAAGAATTTTGCATTGGTATGCTTCCATCGACACCCAAGGATTACAGAGGCCCTAAGGAAATCGAATATGTTCAAACCATACAAATGATAGACAAACCCACCATTTTTACAAAATGGGGAGATATGAAGGATGAAGAGATATTCAAAGAATATCCATCATCTATGATCTACAAAGAGGAACAAAAGGAACTAGAACAACCACAATCCCTTCTAATTGATCCTAGCAGTAAAGGCTACCAATTACTGCTAGTGTTATGAAATTGGATACTTACCATCAAATATACATGATTTACCCATCGAGGACTTATTTGAAAGTTTCAATATAAGTATAGACCCTATCCAGCTTATCAAAACTATTCCCAACAACTATTATTATTTCATAATAGACTCTAATGAGTATGAATGGGATTCTCCTTCCTTTGTCACCTCAAGTGATGATGACCTAGTCACCCAATGGGAAAATGATACAAGAGCCATAATGACTATCTCAAAAACTTTAGTAAGCTTTGTCGATACCTATGATAGCTACCCCTTTACTACCCATAATTGATAGATTGGGACCAACAACAACATTCACCTATTTTGGATCAATTCCATAATGATGGAGCAATGACAGAGTTTATGGGACTTCGAACTGACATATCAGTAGGAGATCATAAAGCATGGTTTGTCATGGAGCTTGAAAAGGAAGCATACTTTTTTGGGGAGATTGTGTCCTATAGTTGCAAAAATGAAAAGGATAATATAAAGATCAAAATGAGATCCCCTAGGGAAAACCACAATGTGGCTCTATCAGATCCTAAAAAGAAGAAAATAAAGGATGAATTTGAAGGTTAAAACCTCCCAAAGGCACTTGAGGATGGAGGATTCAATCTCCTTATATCTAAATATCAATAGAAGTCAACACTCCTCGTAGAAGAAGCAGAATCCATCAATGTTGTCACCACAGAGAACCCAAAGATCACGTATTATGTGGTGTCACTTGATCTCGAAGAGAAAGAAAACTTCACAATGTTCATCAATGACAAAAAAATAAACTTTGCAATGGACCTATACAAATATGCCAAGACTAGATCCAACACTAGTTGTACGTCATTTGGCCATAGTTTCAGGAGCTAAACCTATCAAGCAAAAACTCATGAAAATGCATCCTCAAATAGCACTGTTGATAAAGGTGGAACAAAACAAGTTACTAGATGTAGGTTTTATTAGACCGATCAATTATCCAGAATGGATATCAAATCTAGTACCAGTGTCAAAGCCCACTGGGAGCATAAGGATCTACAAAGACTTTCGAGACCTGAACAAACCTTTCCCAAAAGATGACTTCCCTCTTCCAAGTATTGACATGATAGTGGATCTAAAATTAGGACATGAGATGCTATCATTAATGGATGGTTTATTTGAGTATAATCAAATAAAAATATCCCCTAATGATCAGCATAAAATGACATTCACTTGTGCTTGGGTGACCTTCTATTGGAATACCATGCCATTTGGTTTAAATAGTGTAGGAGCAACCTATCAGTGAATGATGACAATAATATTCCATGATATGCTACACACAATCATGGAAGACTATGAGGATGACATTCTAGTGAAGTTCGTCAAAAGGGAAGATCACTTGACCAATCTTGCAAAGGTGTTTGATAGGCTAGAAAAATACAACTTGAGACTCAACCTTAAAAAGTATGTGTTTAGAGTAACATCTAAAAAGGTACTAGGGTACATAGTGTCAAGAAGGGGCATTGGAGTAGATCCTACAAAAGTAAAGGCCATAATAGAAATACCTCCATTGAAGACATTGAAGCAACTAAGAAGTCTATAAGGGAAGCTACAATCTATCAGGCAATTCATCACACAATTGGCAGACAAGTGTCACCCTTTTACCCATCTCCTACACAAAGACATCACATTCAAGTGGGATTGGATATGTGACCAAGCATTCTAACAAGTCAAAGAATACCTACTTAATCCTCTGGACTTGATGTTGCCTATTCTAGAAAAGGAAATGATAATCTATGTTTCTATGACACAAGTAGCGTTCGGAGCTCTTCTAGCACATCAAGATGATAATAACAAAGAATGAGTGGTCTACTACATCAGTTGAACACTGGTGGGCTATGAGTTGAACTACTCACCCATAGAAGGAGGGTCTCTCTATCATATTTGTGACACAAAAGCTGAGACACTATATTATTAAACAAAAAATTAACGTTGATTTCAAAGGTATACCCACTAAAATACTTATTATCAAAAGAAAATCTAATAGGCATAATTTCTAAATGGGTAATGATTCAAAGTGAATTCGATATAAAGTATGTAGATAGGAGAGCCATCAAGGGATAGATTATAGCAGACCAGCTAGAAGAGGCACTAATGGAATATCACTAGCCTCTCATAGTAGACTTCCCAGATGTAAGTATATTGCTGACAAAACAGACAAGCTGCTAGACCTTGTATTTTGACAAGTCCCACACTCAACATGACTACGGAGCAGGTATCCTATTTCTCACACCATAGGGAGATAGTATAACCAAGACATATAGAATAGCTTTCCCATGTACAAACAATATCTTAGAGTATGAAGCTCTCATCACGAGACTCAAGATGGCTATTGAATGGAGGATAAAAGAACTACAGGTCTATGAAGACTCTCAACTAGTAATCAAACAAGTGAATGATAAGTATCAAACAAAAGAAGATAAGATGATGTCGTATAAAAGGATGGTGGATAGATTCAAAGAATTATTTTTCACCATAACATTTGAATAGATTCCTAGAATCAATAATAGAGTAGTTGATGCCATGGAAACAATAGGTTTGCTTCTTGATATTCCACAAAATATTCCTAAGTATGAATTCCTGGTGGAGCAATTACTTGTACCAGTGTTCGATATCCTAGAATCAGAACTGGTGTATGTTGTTGTTGGTCCTCAATCACCATGGTACCAAGACACATTCGATTACATCCAGCATGGTATCATAACACTTGACTTGACTACATCCCTAAAGAAGACCTTCACCTATAGGACTTCCTGATTTATGATCCTAGGAGATACCTTATATCATCAAATTTTAGATGGTATGTTACTCTAATGTCTTAACGTAGAAGAAATGCAAAATATCTTACAAGAGGTACACAAAGGTGTTTGTGGGTCCCACTCTAGCGGACCCAACCTTGTCCAAAAATTGTTGAGAACAGGGTACTATTGGCCCTCCATGGAACAAGGGTGTATTCAATATTCTAGAAAATGTCATCAATGCCAACAACATAGTGACCTTGTTCATGCACCAGCATAGGATTTGAGAACTATCACCACACAATGGATTTTTTTTGCAATGGGGATTAGACTTGGTAGGTAAGATTTCTCCTACTTCCTCTAACGGGCACAAATTTATCATTACCACGACTGAATACTTCGCTAAATGGATAGAAGAAGTTCCATTGACTTACATCACCTGAAAATAGATATCAAAGTTCATTTTGAATTATCTAATTTGTAGGTATGGAATTCCCCAAACCATCATAATGGATAATGGAACCCCATTCAAAAATCATGATGTCCAAGAATGTTTTTCCAAGTTCTCTAGCTAGCATAGATTCTCAATGCCCTACTACCCCCAAGGAAATGGTTAGGCCAAAGCATCTAAAAAAACCATCCTAAAACACTAAAGAAGACTCTTAATGATGTTGGCCATGATTGGAATTTGCAACTGAACCTTGCCCTATGGGCTTATCGAACTAGTTTCCAAACACCTACATGCATCACACCTTTCTCCTTGCTCTACAAATTGGAAGTTATCTTACCTATCAAATTCAAAATCCCCTCATTATGAATCTCACTAAAAGGAATGGTCAGCAATAAAGAGTATACGATATCCAGATTAAATGAGTTTGAACTCCTACATGAAAGGGGTTTGAGCACGTTAAACCATCTTCAAGTTTATGAGAATCGGCTCAAATGAAGCTATGATAAAAATATCAAAAAAAAAAAACTTTCAGGTTGGTGACTTGGTACTTGTTGGCATTACAATTTGCACCTCTGGAGTGCGTATTGGCAACAGAAAAATATGCACAGTGCGTAATGAATTCTCCTAAAATTAGGAGAGGAAGCTCCCTCTATTGTTGATATGCATTAAAAAGTAAATTATTGTAAATCCTATCTTTTTGACTCAGCTAGAAGAGGCACAAGGTTAAGGAAACCATGAACATTGCAGCTAAGGTTTTTCTCTAGTTTTGCGGATATTAACTACAACTAAACTAAATGCTTTTAATCTATCCTATTCCTTAAGAAAATAGAGCATGAGGACCTAGGAGAAGGGATTATTTGGATAATAAACTTTAAGTCAGTATTCCTAAGGAGGAGACGACTCCTATCTGAGGTGTAGGCTAAAAGAAACATTATTGGCACCAACATCAAATGACAATCTTCATTTCTAAATTCCCAAGAAAGAGACGAATCCTATATGAGGTGTAGATATGAAACAAAGACTATTATTCACAACAGAACACGATAAACCTATTTCTAAATTCCCAAGGAGGAGATGACTCCTATTTGAGGCATAGATATAAAATAGATTTATTAATCACAAATACAACCTAGGACAACAGATTGTATGAAGGACCTATCACACAGATAAACGATCAACCAAAATTATATTGAAAAAAGATTAACCATTACAAGTAACATTGCACAACAAGGTGGCTCATCAATTTGTTTATTACTAATAAAAGATCAAAGGTGAATAGATATTGAACATAGGAATACTGCTGACAACATAGAAACTCTATATCCCAATGAATGGTTCATGAATGGATACATAAATAGCAATATTACAAAAAAGAGGTTGCTCAACATGTATACTATCAAGAAAAAATTAATTACAAATGAGCAAGAGTGCTCTTATTTACAGAACTCCAAGGTGTAGGGAACCCTAAAATCAACTTGAGTTTACAAATAGTCTTGCAAGCATGCAAGAATTTATTCTCTAAGTCTAAATAAATGAAACTATACAGTTAACTAGAAAGCTAACATTAGTTAACTAAAAAAAACTAGACTAAATGGACATGTGCAACATGCACGCCCTTATTGAAATGAAAGCTAACCGATCACTAACATCAGCCAACTGGATCCTAACTAAAATTCCATCATCCTGTGAAGATATCTTCAAGAATGAGATATTTTAAGGAGCTTACCTTTAAAAATCCCCAGCTCCTCATAATGTTCTTCTTTGATCTATAAACTAGATTTACCCTTCTTAAGCTGATCATCTGTGCTGAAAATGGACTCCAAAGTGATAAGAACCCTGGGTAGCTTGTTTGTCTTCAGTTGTATGAACTGATCATCATACTGTTGCTTGAGATTTTCTTGATTTACCACAAAAAATTGATCCTCCTCTAGCAGAAAAGATAGAATTTTCTCATCACTGGCAAACACTTGCCAATGAATGTTGTTATCAGGAATTGATGGCCTAACAATAACCTTCACATATTTCTGTGTTTTCTCCTTCTTGATATCATTAGGTATATCAAACTGTGCTTCAATAGTTGCAAGTTGATCTGCATGTTTGTTCTGACTTCTGGGAATAGAAGTCAAGTTGAATGCATCAAATTCTTCGATCAGGTCCCACACTTTGTTTCTATAGGACTTTAAAGCATCTTTTTTCGTAACACTCAAGCCTCTAACCTCATTTACTATTAATTCATTGTCTCCATAAATCTTGAGACAGTTCACTCCTCTTTTCCTTGCCCATTCCAGACCTTGGATAAGCCCTTCATATTCAACAGTATTATTGGAATAGGCAAAAGAAAAATAGAAAGCAAAAAAATACTTGTCACCTTGTGGGGACACAAGCATTGCACCCCCTCCAACTCCATTCTTACTTATGGAACCACCAAAAAATATCTCCCATAACTCCTCTTGCTACAACTGCAGTGAATCTGTGCTTTTTTCTAGGTTAGGCATCTCTGCATTAGGTTGATGAAGCACATAATTACCCATACCAACATCGAGAATATGACTATCAGGGTTATCTACCACATTCTCTGCTGCCCACTCATGCAAAAGTGACTCAAGAACACTTTCAGCCTACAGCTCTTGAGCAGCAACAAGTTCACTATTAGTAAAAATGACACAATTTGTGTCTGCAGTAGTAGGGACAATGTTGATCACACTTGGATTATAAGGCTCTATGTGATCCTTAGCCAATTTGTCTGATCTAATAGTAACCTTCATCCCATATCTCATCCTAAAAAGAAAATGGGGCCAATCTGATGACAAATAACCCCCAATCTTAGTTGTGAAATCTCTAGACAAACATAAGGCAAAGAACGAAGGCAAGTCAATAACAAATACATCCTGTGGTATGGAGAAATTAGGACATGCCTGCAAGGTCAAACTCAAGTCCTTAATGATGCCTACAGTATTAACAACTAAATCATCTAATTGAAGAATCCCTTTTCTAATGGTTGATACGTCAATCCTAATTGATCTACAATATTCTTGGGCATGACTGAGCTACTAGCACCGATATCTACCCTGCAGTTATGAACTAATTTATCCGCAACTATTAAGGAAACATAAAAAGGAGGAGGCTTAACATCCTTACCTTGCTGTTTAATGGGTTGTTGGTTGTTGTCTTGGGGAGTATTTGTTAGGACAGTTCTAACTTGACCTACTGTCATTTCGTCAATCACTTTTAAATTCGACAAAGCTGACTATAACATATCCTTCTGACTTGGGATAGCTAAAGAATCCCACATAGACATTGTTATGTTCATCTTCTTCATATTTTTAATTATATTGAAAGGCACAACTGAACCTACCTTATGATGAACCTTTACACCAACAGAATCGGCTTGCAAGTGAAGTTTCTCCTTAGCAGCTCCTTGAGTGCTCCCTTGCACAACGCGAGGAACTTGTGATGTGGATGGTTCAACAAATGCAGCCTTCCCCTTCTTAGCTATTTGCTCAAGATCACGAGCTCTTTTCTTTTCTCTTTTATTTGCTAAGACTAGATCATCTACATTGATCCCACAAAACTCTTCTCCTTGAAAGTTTAGCAAAGTAGCATCATTTGTAGGCTACTCTTGATGTTGTGGAGTTGCATCATTAGGTATGTTCTGTTATGAGCCTGTGACGCTCTACACCATTAGAGCTTGATTTATGAGTCTATTGGAGCAGGTAGCTTGATTGTGAGGTTGGTTGCATGGATACCACTACTCATAATCAGCAACAAGATTATTTTGAATAGGGACAAAATCCCTAGCTATACTAACAGGTGCTGGATTATAAGCTTGAAAAGGTCTTGTGTTCACATTCTGCCTTGGACCTTGATAATTACCTTGATATTGCTGTTTATTGCCCTGGTACTGTTGTTGGTATGGTGGTCTGTAGGACTACTTCTTCTCCAGGTTGACCAATTTGTTCCCAAAAGTTTGTAAAATGGTCTCAATCTTTTGTTGACTCTCTTTAATTTCTTGCAACCCCTATGATTGACTTGGGACTGCAGCCTCTTGTCCACCAGCGATTGGTAACACTGGAACAACAAGTAATGGGGCAAAAGGTGGTATTTGAAGTGGCATATTTGACTGTATTTCTGGAAAAATAGGCATTGGTGGCCTAGGAGCAACCTTTCTTGCCCGAATTAAACAATTTTCTTCTCTAATTGTTGTTTTGAATGCATCAAGTAGAGACACTCCTCCCATTGACTGTGTCATTACAGCTATATCACTGTTAATAGCCTTTAGAAAGTACAAAAATGCATATTCAGGAGGTGGCCTCACTATTGCAGGGATTCTATCCCAGGTCCTCTAAAATTTGAAGTTGAAATTTTTCATTTCCTTTTGAGGAGCTCTTTTTATAGTAGTCAGTTGCTCTAGTATGGATAAATTATCAGACCTGTCCTGAAATTGTTTGTGTAATTTATCTCCTAACTCATCCCACATGGAAATGGTACCAACTCCAATAATTCTAAACCATTGTAATGCTCTTCCTTTAAAAGATGTTGTAAGTAGCCTTACAACTACATCCTCTTGTGTGATATGATGAACACCACATAAAGAAGCAACAACATGTTTATGCTCAATAGGAGTTATTTGATCTTCAGTAGTGAAGATTGAAAAAAATTTAAGAGCCGCCATCGGTATAGCATTGTGTTGTGAGAGATTTAATGGACTGCCTCCATTAAATGACACGAATGGCTGATTTATTGCAACCATTAGAGGTGACTGTGATGGATTGACTTGAGATAGAATAACATGCACAAAGCCTGCAACATAAATAGTTCCTCTTGGACTACCTGAGGGTGACTTTGCTGCTCTAAAACTTGGTGAAGCAGAGCAAGCTTCACTTTGCCTCTTATATGGTCTTCCTCTCCTCCTTGGTGGTGAAAATATTGATTCAGGCCTAACCTCAGGTGGTGTAGACTGAACTCTTTTTGAGGGAGGTGTTCTTTTCACTGCTCTGCCTTGTCTTCTGGGTGGAGACAACTGCAAATACTCAAAACCTTTGGAACTTCTCATTCGTATCCTTCTCATAAGCTGTGACAACACTGGCTTTGTTGTTCTTCCACTTTATGGAGTCGCCAAATGTGCCTATAAACCTCTTGAAAGGCCTAAAAATCTACTAGTTGCACATCAAAACCAACAAACAAAATTGGAAAAACTGCATTGTCTAAGTCGATAGTCCCACCGGGCATGCCAAAAATTGTTGTCTCCTAAATTTTCACCCTGGTTAAGTTCTAAAACTTAACACTTTGGAGGAACATGGGATCATTTCAAGGTTGTGGGTCACCTAAATTTGAAATGAACCTCCGGGTAGGCCGACTTCCTAACTGGTAATAATTTTTTTAAATTACTAAATTTGTAAGGAAAAGTGAGAAGGACATGCATTAACTGAAAAATTAGTATTCAAGGGAATTAAGGTGATACACCAAATCTATTTGGAGCCCGCATATGCAGCTTTGAAAGCACAATTTCAACAATGACTGAAACTGGATTACACAACTCACTCTTCATATATCTTTGCATCAGTAATTTATAAAGAGGCTAGGATGCTAAAAACATTTAGAGGGAAATAAATTTCACAACTAAAAATGATTTCACTTATAACACTAACTATAACCTACAATGACATATATCTTTGCAAAAGGTGCTGAATTTTTTAGACCAAATCACAAGGAAAAGAACCAAATTTCACAGGTAATTCAATCAATCAATAAGTGCACATAATGAAGCATAGAGTGAGAAGGAAAAAATAAAATACTTAATATCATTGATGTCCAAGGCTTTCACTAATATTCATGCTCAAACATGAGTTACAAATCTCTGCAAAAACCTTGTCAAAGGACCCCAAAAGTCACTAAGCAGAAAAATGAAGGAAGTAAGAACTAACTAAAAAAGAGTCACTCAAGTGACTATATGAGTCAATTCCCACCAAAATCCATAAGAATAGGGGATCCCCAACTGATTGGGGTTGGATGCATGAAAGAGGCCTAAAATATAGCATCTATATCTCCTCAACAAAGGCACATAGTCATGACTTAGTCGTAAAAGCACATGCTCCTATTTTGCATTTGAAAGATAATGTTTAAATTAAATGACTTATAAAACATCATTTATATTTAAACATTTTACAATATATTGCAAAAAATAAGACTCCCACTCCATGCATCGATATAGATCTCCAAATAAAGGGATTATTAAGTCAAAAATGACTTAGAAAAATCATGATTTTCAATGTGAATTTTAAAAGGAAAAACAAAAAACCTAACTTTGGTCGACCACACAGAATAGGGTTTTAACCCTAAAGCAAAACAAAGGAATGAAAGAGTCATTCATTTTATTTTGTTGAAGCTTCTTGAAGAATCCAAATCTGCTGGCACCAAGGTTTTCCATAACTTCTCAGAGGTTTTGATAGAAGACTTAGCTGAATGGAGGCATCACTTTGTACTTTCTCTGGATTCTCCTTCATGGTTTATATATTGGTAAGAATTTACTTATATTTCTACTTTTCAAAACCTTCCATGGCCACAGCCACCTATATTTCATAAGCTATGGAGATAATGATAGATTCTGGAAAACTACTTTTGATTTTACCTTATATTTCTGCATGCCCTCCTAAAGATGTTGTGACTTTCATAATTTTTATGTAGCTGGCAACAACTTCTTATGTAGCTCGGTCTCTATGGTTTTGTTGATCCCTATGCTTCTCAACTTGCAATTCAATGGCCATGGCCTCGCTTGTCAAGGGTTTTCATATATTTCAATGCATCTTTTTTGGGTTTATGCTTATTTGCTCTCAATGGTTTCATGTATGGAACACAAACCCGCAACTTTTAGTTTTCTCTATATTCATTGTAATTGTGCTATGTTGTTTATGGTTGACACTATAGTCAATGAGGAATTCTTTAAGAATTCTTGAAGATAATTCCTCCCTTGCATTTGTAATAATTGGCGACTAGATATTTTTCCTATGGGCCCCTCCAGCTCACAACAACTTTCAATTTCCATATTATGTTGTTTGTCATTTTATGTACTCTTTTCCTTATTTCTTTTTGGAACCCTAGTATATAATGGCCTGGGAAGGGACTTTATAGAGTCCCAAGGATCATGTTGATCCTTAACAGGCATATCATTATGAACCCAATGATGACAAAATGTATAAAGGGAAATTGAAACCTATATTAGACAATCTCACTTTCCTTAAGTAAAAAATGATCACTAAGGAAGCATTGACATCACCTTTATCCCTTAACTCATTAACACAATGACCAACATTCATCACAGTATAGAGATGTGCCACAGACATTACCATAAGTCAAAATGCCGACCTAGGGTAAACAAAACCCTAAGCAAAAATCACGTCTTCATTTTATACTTGTAATTGTTTGGATTTTCATGTCTACGCCACCATAGGGATTTCCTTCAAGCTTGTTCTCAGGCACATGTTCTTGCAGCTTCTGTCACTTCCTTACTATTTTCATTCATGGTTGTGCCCATATCTTGATCCACATGAATCAAAAATTGTATATTGGGTTGTCAAAACCCATGGCCTCCATTTTTATGTTGAACTTAAAATGCAAGTGTATCCTTGTTTTATTTTCATGTAATGGTGGATGACTGAAAAAAAAGCCATCCCAGTTGATTGTTTACAAACAGAATGCAGCCCTGTAAAAAAAAAAAAATTGCTTTTCCACTCACTGTTTCTACAAAAACAAGGACATGGAGTCTGCCATAGACATAGGAAAAAACTTGGAACTCTCTTGATGATTGTTACTCCTTGATTGAAAATTCCCCAGTCACAATACTCTATGATGAAGAGTTAGTGAATTCTAAAAAATTCAAGGTTATTATGTACATGACTGCTTTTAACAATTGACAACAACATCATAGCATTGTCTCTGATTATTCTATTATCTTTTACGATCCCTGATGACTTCTTCATGGCTACATACTCTATGAGGCTGATCATGATCCATTTGAATGCATCATAACTCAATACAACTGTTGACTTTATTTGAATATGCACTTAAGATATCAAAATAATTTGCAATGGATTTGTCTTATGTAGTATATCATGATAACCCTCCTGTTGGTGAATGTCATGATATCCATTGCTTTTTTTTTGCATCTCTGTTTATATCAGCATGGTATTGTTAAATGCAAAAATAACAAATGATGGTACTCTATTGCATATGATTCTTCATGCAATCTTCTGTAGCACTATGAGCTTGTAACAGTTATGCTCATAACTTGAAACATATTGCACTCTTATTGTAGCTGTTGACGAGAGATGATATATCACATCCACATTTACTCATGATATTCCTATATGCACATTTTATTATGAGCTGGGCTCAACCCTTGTGGGAGACTCATTTTACCCCACTCATTTGGTCTGACAAAAATAAAGACATAATTATATCTGTAGCTTCACATGAAGCAAACAAGATAGAAATAAGATGTCTACCTTAAGTGTGCATAATAGTCTTCCATTGGCTTTCTATGGACACTTAGGATAGGCGTTGCATTTGATGTATATAGAAATTAGCATATGCATGCATGGGTAGATGTGCATGTTCATAATGCGACCCTTCATTGTTTAGAACCTAATGTTCTAACTCATTCCTTTACCCATTGCAGGTAACCAGACACAAGGCAACCTAAGGACCAGGGAGCAAGACAAAGCCATCAGACACCAGACACTTTTGCAGAACCAATCATTCAGGCAATGACTGGTTACCTTCTTTACATGTTTATTTTTTATCATTTACTCATTCATGCATGGTTTAATTTCTATCTGTATCAAATGAGTAAGTTAGTGTCATAGCTTGTTGTGTGAGACACATGTTTACGATTACATTCAATAATATTACTTTTCATCAAAAGATTGTAAAAATATTTTACGTTTCATTCATTTGTATGAATAAAATAACTTTATGTTTCTTGTAATCTTGTAATCCTATAAAGTTGTTTCATTTGTATAATTGAATGTAGCATAGAAGGTTTTAACAAAATGTACCCCTTTATCTTGAAGCATAGATGGCTCTTCCTGATTGAGCTCATAAGTGAAAATTTGGTAACAGGGACTCTGGGGGCAATTTGTTTTGAGAAAATCTGAAACATGGGTTTTGTAGGCAATGTAATTCTTAGCCAACCTAGATTATTCGATTTTGGAAAAAATGAGTTCTTGGCCCACATGCAAAGAAATATTTGAAAAAAAACACAGTGCTTAAGAATGGAAGCAGCGGGGCAATTTTCTCGAAAAAGAATCTAAGACATGGGTTTTGCTGCTGATGCTGAAATATGTGAACCTAGATGATCTAATTCTGAAAATTTCACCATTTCCTTTGAAATGCGAGAGAAAACCTAAGACAATAAACAAAAAAAATTAATAGAGAGAAATAGAAGTTTTTGTTCTGTCTCTAAAAAAGTCGCTTATACATGAATTGGATTTGATGAAGTTTGCATGGAATTGAAAAATGAAGTTTGGCAAATGCTTCCTCTGAACAATTTGGACCTGGCGCTATGAAGAAAAGTAAAATATGACACCTGTAGCACCTTCAGATCTTTATTTTCTCAAGAAAGGTGTGTTTTCTCTCACCTGTAATGAAAAATAATGGAATCCCATGCCTTAATAAATAAAAATTTATCATGAAAGGTGCCTTAAATGCATGCATTGAACTTAAAACAGTGCTATTCTTCTAATTGGACCTCCAAAACCAACGGCTTGCTTGTGATTGGACCTCAAAATAGTTAACTGGTTGAGAAATATGCCCTAATTAGGGTGCCACCTCTAAAAACCTCAGTTAATTATGCATGCAAAAATAATTCACCCAGTTACAAGAAAAATGAAGTCTAAATGAAGTCGACTTGAAGAGTTGAACTGAAGAGTTCATTTTAGTTAACTGCTTCCACCTTTATAGGGTGCCTACTTCTCTTGATTTCAAAAAGTCAACCTTTGACTTTAGGCGTCACTTTCTAGACTTAGCCATTTTTTCAAAAAATTGAATTTGCAAATGTCACCAGAGTCCATGTTCAATCATGATTTTTATTGACTAACAAGTCGAATTGATTGGATGACAGTTTCATTGAAGAGCAGGATCAAAACTGACAAGAATCTCCTTGAAGTTGCTAACCCTATTTCTAACATCTGAGGTCTCAAAATTCATGGCGCGCCTGAACTTCATGGGCTATTTTGACCTCAGACTTAGAGAAGATTTCACACATTTTCATCATTTTGAAGGTGATTTTGACCTTACTTCATCTCACATTTCCCAGTAACTGAAAAAACTTCAGAACTAACTGACAGGCTCACTATGGAGCTGGCTAGATTTTGAACAAGAGCTCTTGTAGAGAAATTCTCATAAAAACATCATTTGGCAGTTGAAAAACATGGGTGCCCTTGGCCTCCATGGGCTCTTTTCTTCCCAAAGATAGCCATTTTTTCAACTGGCTAGAAATCACTTAAACCCCCACTACAGGTTGTTGACAAGTCCTCTGACCCGACTGAGGTATGCAATGAAAAGCTAGAAGCGTCACAGATAGGATGAGTATTTGAGATGACCAAAACAACTACATTTGAGGCTCCAAAACTTTGGGTTCCCCTAGCCTCTAAGGGTGCTTTTTCTATTTCTGGACATTTTGACCATGACTAAAACCCTATGTTTGACTCCTAATTTCGGTAGTTTAGCAACTCAGATTCACCTATTGATGGATGCGTTGTGAAGCTAGATCAACTATGAGACAAACATCCTAGGTGTAATTTGATCAAAAACCTCCATTTGGTGCTTCAAAAAAATGGGTGCCCTTGGCTAGTAGGCGCGCTTTTCACTCTAGTGTTCGTCATTTTTTCATCTCCCTCATTTCGCATTCAATATCCAGTTTCAGATGCTAGATAGATCTATTAGACTGGTTGGCAGGCTCATCGCAAAGCTAACAGGATTCTGAAGAAGTCCTCTTGGAAGTGACAAAACTCAAAAATTTGATCTGGGTCTCCAAAGTCAAGGGCACCCTTGGCTATCAGGTGCACTTTTACTTGAGTTAGAAAAAGTTTCCACATTTTCACCTCGACGAAAATCCCCTTTGAGACGAAGCATCATTTTGGACAAATCTCACCATAGAATATTTACTGGAGCGTTTCAAGCTTAGATTTTGACACTTGGCACCTGGCCATCTGCCATTGTTGACCTCAAAGATGCTAACTTTTCACTTGAAAAAGCGAAAACTTCCCACTAGACTTAAACTAAGTTTTAACTAAATTTGACTTCACCATTGTGATCATGAAGCAAAATAAGCCAATCAAAATAATTTCCAGTCAATTCTGACAAGTTTCAATTTTTAGGGTTTTTGACCTAAATATAGGGCTCAAAAAACCCTAATTTTCAAAATTTTCAGCTTTTGCCAATATCTTCTTGACATCACATTGACTCAAATTCCATACTTGATTTTCCCAAGAACTATGTTTTGACATCAATTTTACAAGGTTTAGACCATTTTAGGCAAAATGCCTTAATGAAGCAAAACATTTGGTTTGGTTACAACATTAGGCTCCGTCTGGTGACCATGTCAGACACCTACAACATAGGAGAATCTGAGAATCTCTAAGTTTCTTTTGTAGACCAGTGACTTAACATTTGGGCATCGGAGTCAAGACTTTCTTTCCTAATCACCTAATACTTGGACTTTTCCTAACAATCACTTATAACAAGACTACCTAAATCACCTAAAACATGACATAACTTCACGGAATGGGGAAACACATTACTACATAACGAAAAATAAATTGAAAATAATTTAAAGAAAATTAGTTCACCCTCAAAAGGATGAAGTACTTTGGATATTGTTCATTGCATGGAAGTGGGAAGAGCCTCCCGTCGATGTCATTTCTGCCTGAAAGGCTTTACTTCTCTTCTGATGGGCATTGCAGGAGGCGATCCCTCTGGAATGAAGATTATCAGGTATTCACACATCCATGCAAAGATATTCTAAAAAAAGTTAGAATATGATGCAAATGGTAAAGTTGATACCCTTGAGGCATTATTTTTATCATCGTCCATCCTTGGGGTGTTGATTTCTTCAAACTAGTCGATCAAGTTCCAAACTCGATTTCTATAATGTCGTAGGCGATGTTTTCTGACCTAAAAATATCCCTTGATTGGCTCGTTGATTAGCTCTACATCACCTATAACACATAAGATTTCGATTCACATGTCTTTGACATCTTTGAAGCTTAACAAAAGCACCTCTTTTTCAGCTTCAGTGAACTTCAATTGCACAGATGGGTGCAACTATCCTTTAGGGGAGATGATCAATTCCCCTACTTCTAAAATTGTATTTAAATAATCTCCATCAAACTGTAATATCCATGACTTTTCATCCTTTGTCAGTGTCTTTTCAGAACAAGCAATGTTCTAGTCTTCAATTTCTATCTTTAGCAGAGTTACATAATTATTAGAACCCGTTTTAGGCTTTGCTTCTACTGGAACAGATGACTTGAGCACAACCTACTTCTTTACAATATTGAGAATCTGATCTAGTTGTTCTAGATGATCCTGAAGATACTCCAGTTGAGAGATTTGTACCTTGGTCTTCATCATGGAAGCTATGATGTCAAAATTTGTTGAAGACGTCTCTTGAGCAAATGACATAGTAGTCTCATGTGAAGATTTGAGTTCAGAAGTGGGAAGCACTTCTTTACCCTTTTCATTTGATTTATGCCTTTCTTCTTCTTCTTTCTATGCCTTGAAGGGTTGAGCACGTGTGAACATAGGAGGAGCATATTGACAGTATTCTTCTTGTTCTTGATTTACGGGTTCTTTATCAAAGTATCCCACAATGGAGTTTCCATCAAAGTTGTCCATTTGTGATGAAACAACATTCAAACTTTGTGCTGGTAAAAAACTAGAACTAGGAGTAGCTTCATTGTATCCCATGATTTGGATCATTCTAAGGTTCTTAGGACATACGGATCTAGTATGTGCATTGGTCTCATGGAAACAACAAAATATTGCGTAGTGTGTAGCTTCAATCATTGGTCTTGGTGGAGATGTTGGCAACTATGGTTGAATATTGTCTATCTTTGGCTAGTACGATTGTTGTGCTAGAGATCTGATAGAATATTCTTTCATCAAGCTGTAAGTGATCATATTATCCTCCAACTTGATGGCATGTTCTTGTGCACTCTTCAACTCTGTCGATTTTTTTGTCATGAGGAAAAAGGCCAACTCTAATGGAAGAGCATTTATGAAACAACTTATCAAAATTTCTGGTGATGGATCAAGTGTAGAAGAAAGTCTTGTAACAAGATGATTAAATCTTTCTACAAAATCCGTCATGTGTTCATTGTGCTCCATCTTTGAATTTGTAAGTTGGGCGAATAATAGGTAACTGTCTTTAGCGGGCTTGAATATTGCCAAAAAATTCTCACTCATAGTTGCCTAGCTTGTGATACTGCCTAGCACCAAGTGATTGAACTAGATGGAAGGATTTCCTGCAAGAGTCTTGAAAAGAGGCACATCATGATATCTTCATGTGCTACGTGCAAGATGGTGCGAGCCATTGTGAATGCAAAAAATGTTCCTCCAGGTGTTGAGTTCCATCGTCGTGAAACCGAGGAAAGCACTTCCTTGACCCTTTAGGTAACTCGTGACTTACCTGAAAATAAAAAGATCCAATGTTATTACCCCAAGGTAATGGGGGTGGACGTCTCTTGTTAGCATCATTGTTGTTATCATCCATTCCTTTTGTGTGGATCATGTAATCGGATGCCAGAGTGTCATTCCCATGAAATAAAATCATTTAACATTTCTTGAAGCTTTCTTTCCTTATGCCCCATGGTGGGTGCCAAAAAATTATTGGAATTACAATTCACACCTCTGGAGTATGTATTGGCAACGAACAACTATGCATAGTGTGTAATGAATACTCTTCAAATTAGGAGGAGAATCTCCCTCTTTTTCTGATATGTGTTAAAAAGTAAATGATTCTAAATCCTATCTTTTTGACTCAGCTGGAAGAGGCACAAGGTTAAGGAAACCAAGAATGTTGTAGCTAAGGTTTTTCTTTGGTTTTGTAGATCTTAACTAAAAATAATCTAAATGCTTTAAATCTATCCTATTCCTTAATAAAAATAGAGCATGAGGACCTAGGAGCAGGGAGTATTTGGATGATAAACTTTAATTCAGTATTCCCAAGGAGGAGACGACTCCTATCTAAGGTGTAGGTTGAAAGAAAGGTTATTAGAAACAACATCAAATGACAATCTTCATTTCTAAATTCCCAAGGAGGAGACAGCTCCTATCCGAGGTGTAGATATGAAACACATACTATTATTCACAACACAACATGATAAACCTACTTCTAAATTCCCAAGGAGGAGATGAATCCTATCTGAGGCATAGATATGAAACCGATTTATTAATCACAAATATAACCCAGGACAATAGATTGTATGAAGGACCTATCACATAGATAAATGATCAACCAAAATTATATTGAACAATGATGAACCATTACAAGTAACATTGCATGGCAAGGTGGCTTAAAAATTTGTTTATTAATAATAAAATATCAAAGGTGAATCGATATTGAACATAGGAATATTGCCGACAATGTAGCAACTCTCTATCCTAGTGAATGGTTCATGAACAAATACACAAATAGCAATACTATGGGCAAGAGTTGGCTCAACATGTACGCTATCAAGAAAAAATTAATTACAAATGAGCAAGGGTGCTCTTATTTATAGAAATCCAAGGTTTAGGGAACCCTAAAATCACCTTGACTTTATAATTAGTCTTGAAAGCATGCAAGAATTTATTCTTTAAGTATAAATAAGTGAAACTATACAGTTAACTGGAAAGCTACCATCAGTTAACCAAAACAAACTAGACTAAATGGACATGTGCAACATGCACATCCTTGTTGAAATGAAAGCTAACTGATAACTAACATCAATCAACTGGATCCTAACTGAAAGTTCATCCTCCTATGAAGATATCTCCAAGAATGAGATAGGCGTGCATGAGATCAGAAATGAGAACACAAGAAATGACGTTGAGTTAACTATTGCTTCTGACTCTATCCTCAAAAATAATTGTAGGTTCTAACTAGCTATCTTCTACAAGCCCTCTCTATCTATCACCTCATTTGGGAACTTTTCAATGGTCTCTTCCTCTGGAACTCCGATACTATCCATGATGATGAACTGCCTTTTCAACTCATTCTCTCCATCTTTGATCACCCTCTAACATTCTCTGAGATCTGTAGTCGCCTTGTTGAAACTGGTTGTCATCACAAAGAAGTGACTCAACTTGGATGCCATAGGATCACCATCAAGACCTCTCATGAACCAGATTCTACAACTGAATCTGTGCAACATCAACTAGCAATTCACTGATTGGTAACTCTGGCAGCTCCACAATTGGAGTGATGACCTTTGTCTCTTCTACAACTTTATGCCTCTGACGCTTTTCTCGATTCTTCTCATGGAAAAGTGTTGCATGACAAAAACATGAAGTTTGACCGTGAACACTCTGGTTGTGAGAAATGCACATGAACTCACCACACATGCAGAATTGCAATGGTATCAACCCTCTAAACTAGCTTGGGAAGGCTATTAGCTATACAAGGTATGAAACCATGTGGATTTTGAGTGACTATGCTTGTCAAATTGTCTGAATCAACCCTCTAAATGTGCTTGATGCAAAACAGTTTCATATTTTATTATGAAATCATGAATTAAGACCAATTTGGTCTTGAATTCAATTTGAGTGAACTACATTCTAAAAAATTTGCATGTTGACTGTAAACACGACTATGTTCTGACAACTTTTTCGGAAAGCTAAAAATAGCTTATGACGAGGCTAAAAATACCCTATTGAGGGGCAATTTTCACAAAAAATTATGAGGCATGGGTTTTGTAGAGAAAATAATTCTAAGCAAACCCACAATGTCATAAATTCAAAAAAACACCTTTTTCCTTGGCATGCAAGAGATTTTCGATAAAGAAGCGGTAGGGGCTGTAGGGGCTCTGGGGGTAATTTTTCTAAGAAAATATGAAACATGGGTTTTTTAGGTAATGGAATTCTAAGCCAACCCAAATGATTCAATTTTGGAAAAAATGAGTTCTTGGCCCACATGCAAAGAAATCTTAAAAAAAAAGCATAGTGCTTCAAAATGGAAGTAGTGGGGCAATTTTCTCAAAAAAAAATCTAAGACATGGGTTTTGCTGCTAATGCTGAAATATGTGAACCAAGATGATCTAATTATGAAAATTTTGTCGTTTAATTTGACATACAAGAGAAAACTTAAGACAAGAATAGAATAATTTTAGAGAGAAATAGAAGTTTTTGTTTTGTCTCATAAAAAGTCACCTATGCTTGAATTGGATTTGATGAAGTGTGCATGCAATTCAAAAATGAAGTCTAAAAATGCTTCCTCTGAACAATCTGGATCTGGCACTGCAAAGAACACTGAAATATGACACCTGTAGCACCTTCAGATCTTTATTTTCTCAAGAAAGGTGTGTTTTCTCTCACCTGTAATGAAAAATATTGGATGCCCGTGCCTTAATAAATAAAAAATTATCATGAAAGGTGCCTTAAATGCATGCATTTAACTTAGAATAGTGGTAGCCTTCTAATTGGACCTCCAAAACCAATGCCTTGCTTGCGATTGGGCCTCAAAATATTTAATTGGTTGAGAAATATGCCCTAATTAGGGCGCCACCTCTAAAAACCTTAGCTAACTATGCATGCAAAAATAAGCCACCTAGTTACAAGAAAAATGAAGTCTAGATGAAGTCAACTTGAAGAGTTGAACTGAAGAGTTAATTTCAGTTAACTACTTCCACCTTTATAAGGTGCCTACTTCTCTTGAGTTCAAAAATTCAACCTTTGACTTTAGGTGTCACTTTCCAGACTTGGCCAATTTTTCAAAAATTTAAATTTGAAATGTCACTGGAGTCCATGTTCAATCACTGATTTTGATTGGTTGACATGTCAAATTGATTGGTTGACAGTTTCATTGAAGAGTAGGATCAAAATCGACAAGAATATCCTTGAAGCTACAAACCCTATTTCTAACATCTGAGGCCTCAAAATTCATAGTGCACCTAACCTTCATGGGCACTTTTGACCTGAGATTTAGAAAAAATTACACATTTTCATCCTTTTGAAGGTGATTTTGACCTTACTTCATCTCACATTTCCCGATAACTGACAAAACTTCAAAACTAACTGATAAGCTCACTACAGAGTTGGTTGGATTCTGAACAAGAGCTCTTGGAGAGAACTTCTCATAAAAACATCACCCGACAGCTAAAAAACATAGGTGCCCATGGCCTCCAAGGGCGATTTTCTTCCTAGAGCCATTTTTGCAACGTGCTAAAAATCACTTAAACCCCCCATTGTAGGTTGCTGACAAGTCCTCTGACCCGACTGAGTTATGCAACAGAAAGCTGGAAGTGTCATGGATAGGATGAGTATCTAAGATGACGAAAACAACTGCATTTGAGGTTCTAAGAATTTGGGTGCCCCTAGCCTCCAGGGGCGCTTTTGCTATTTCTGGATATTTTGACCATGACTAAAACCCTATGTTTGACTCCTAATTCTGGTAGTTTAGCAACTCAGATTCACCCACTGACGGATGCATTGCAAAGCCAAATGAAGTCTAAGACAAGCATCCTAGGTGTCATTTGATCATAAACCTCGATTTGGTGCTTCAAAAAGATGGGTGCCCCTGGCTAGGAGGTGCACTTTTCACTCCAATGAGTCATTTTTCATCTCCCTCATTTCACGTTCAATCTCCAATTTTAGGTGCTAGATAGATCTATCAGACTAGCTTCCAGGCTCATCGTGAAGTAGACAAGATTTTGAAGAAGTCCTCTTGGAAGTGACAAAACTCAAAAAGTTGATTTGGGTCTCTAAAATCAAGGGCGCCCTTGGCTATTTGGTGTGCTTTTGCTCTAGAGTTAGAAATTTTTTCCACATTTTCACCTCAATGAAAATCCCCTCCAAGACAAAGCATCATTTTGGACAAATCTTGCCATAGAATCTTCATCGAAGCATTTCAAGCTTAGATTTAGACACCTAGCACCTGGTCATCTACCATTGTTGACCTCAGAGATGTTAAGTGTTCACTTGAAAAAGCGAAAACTACCCACCAGACTTAAACTAAGTATTAACTAAATCTGACTTCACCATTGTGATCATGAAGCAAAATAAGCCATTCAAAACAACTTTCAGTCAATTCTGACAAGTTCCAATTTTTAGGGTTTTTGACCTAAAAACAATGGTCCAAAAACCCTAATTTTCAATTTTTTCCACTATCTCCCTCACATCACACTGACTCAAACTCCATACTTGATTTTCCAAAGAACTATGTTTTGACATCATTTTCACAAGGTTTAGAGCATTTTAAGCAAAATGCCTTAATGAAGCAAAAAATTTGGGTTGGGTACAACAGTACTCAAAGATAATCAAAAGGTACAACTCAATCAAGATGGAAAAGGCGAGTTTGAACCCAACTGGTTAGGCCCATTCATCATCACAAAAAGCTATGACTCTAGAACTTACCAATCGGTTAATCTTGAAGGAGAACCCTTGGCCAAACTGCTGAACAACAACCACCTCAAGAAGTTCTATACTTGAAGCATGTTAGAATACCCCATGCAAAAGGGTAAAAATTAAAAAAAAAGAGAAAAGAGAAAAAAAAATCAAAAATCAAAAACCAAGAAAATAGTAAAGAGAAATATTACATTCTTTAAGTGAAAACCACTTTGTGGTGCTTCTAGAACTGGTACCGTAGTGAAAACCTGGCAAACAAGTGATATGCTTGAATAAGACTTGCATTGTTATCTATCAGTACTATTTGAAGCATTCACCCATTCATCCTATAATAAAACATCTGAAGCATCCACCCATCCATCCCATAATAAAACATGTGTCTAACCATGGCTTGATGACTAGTTACATATTGAACCTTGTTGCACCATCAACGCCAATCTCCTAGAGAAGGTAATCTTGTCTTGAACTGGGGGAAACTTCTTGATACAAGTAGTGGAGTAGATCCTTGTGCATCCCATCATGGTCGAAAACTATCAAAATTCAAAAAAATATAGAAAACAAAAAAAATTAAAAACAACTTTAGGTTATTCCTTCAATCAAAATTCTAAGATATCAACATTTGCTTGAACCTCATGGCTAGTTCAAGTAGATTTCTTGCAACATATCCTTTAGAAATCAGAAGTGAAACATCAATCCAACTTATCAATGTTGTTTGAAATCCCTCAAACATGTTGTTCTTTGATTCAATACTAGTTGAACTACATGGGATCTATGTGTACAACGTAGGCAAGGCTTATCAGCCCCCAAGGCCTTAGATCAGTCCCCTTGGGTCTTTATCATGCTTTCTTTCAACTTAGTCAAAAAGACAAAATCCAAAAAAATATTCACAAAATAGAAAATCCAAAAAACCATTCACAAAATACAAAATCCAAATAAATTCACAAACGACAAAATTCAAAAACATTCAAAAAAAAGTTCTAATCAAACTAAGAAAAATATGAGCCTCTATGTGTACAATGTAGGCAAGGCTTATTTTTTATGAGCCCCCGAGGTCCTAGGTTAGTCCCCTGAAAACAACAAAGATTACACCATAAAAAATCAAAAAATCTAAAATGTCCTAACTCCATCATTACAATCTGCAATAAAATTTTCCATCCATAATAAACAAATCATCATCTTCACCCTTTTACAAAACAAATAAAACAAACAAAGAAAACATCAAAAGCTAGAACTTTCAAGCAAACTTTCACAAAGATTTGATTTCAAACAAGAAAAAACAATGACAAAGCATTAACTACCTATCTTTTGACAATTCACCAACAACATCTTGAGATATGCCTTAACAGATCCATTCCTACGATAGACATGATCAACACCGGATAATAGCCTCAACCCAAATAGATATGGAAAGTGATACTGCAACATTGTTTTTATATTTTTATAGTCTTATATTTATGATTTATTTTATTGACTCATTCCTAGGATCTCTCGATGATGTCCATAAGGATTTAGAGAAGAAGGAATGGGTGCAATTGAGCATCATTTCGATTTGTTGTTTGTAAATTTTTTTTGTAATACTACCACAATGAATACTTTCTTTATTGAGTGTATGAAATTTGTTTTAAGACAATTTGTGTAGCAGTTGCTTGTTAGTTTTTTTATACCTCTTTGTGTAGCTGGTCCAAAAAGTTTTAAATACAACCCAACCAGATATTTTAAAAGTTTTCATATGTATAGTATGAGCAAGAATATTCTTTATATGTTGAGTCAAATTCCATGCAATGGATACAAATTCACCTTGGTTATTAATACCCTAGTGCATCGTATTCATTTTCTACATCAATAAGGATTGTTAAAAATGTGAAGTCTCCAAGAAAAGAAAAAGCAACTCATCAGTAACTAACAAACATCAATTTTCTATCCATCATCAAATATTTCTTCTAACATCCATCCTCCATCACAATATCAGTAGTAACATATCCATCTTGCATCCACAATGTCGTTAATGCATATCATGATGATAATAAAGTGATGAAAACATCATGTATAAGGCATACATCAATCATATATCAACATTCATCATACATAATAAAACATCATATGGAATAAAATATGATGAATCAATCCATCCACATCATAAACATACATCATAATACATCATCATCCATACTCATCACAATGACACATAATGAAGCCGAATCAAAGCATGCATATCTCATATATATCAATCATCAAAATTGAGAATGTTAGATGCATCATCATCAAACATGTGTGGTAGGATAAAATACAAAAATATACATATATACGAGGCCTTCACTGGGTTGATGAATATATATACAAAATAATGTCTGCAATATAAGTCTCTGAATAGTAAACATCATAAAGATCAAGTACAAAAAAATTGTTGCCCTATCAGAGGAGGAGACTCTAAGGATCAGGTTATCTAACGAAGTGCCCACCTGACTCAGCACCAGTAGCAATACTCAGCTCTTCAAACCACGGTCATCGCTACACTCTAGGAACAAAGGAATCATATAGTATATGATAATATGTCACCCTTTGTAGCAATTGATCTTGCTTTGTACATATACTATCACACTTTGTCCTAAGACTATCCCCCTTAGTGGTAATAGCATGCAACTATGTCTTAGCAACTAGACGATGCATAATCTTGGTGTCTCTCTTCACCTTGAATCCATCTCTCTCCTATCAAGTTGTGTCTCACTCTATAGTGAGTGTAACAACCTGTGCCTCCATAGCCTATTGCCACAATATCTCTACGTCTCTTGCAACTATCATCTATTCTACTATACACCTCCATCTCCAGGTGGTGGAGCAGTACTTGGAACCTGTCCTTGATCTTGCTTTATTGGATCACCCTATGCACCATCTTGTCTGGCTCTAGCAAGATGCTCAACAATGATCCCCACACATTGCCTCTCCCCATGACAACTGGTAATGACTGTTGTACCCACTGTAGGAACATCAAAAATATCTATGAATCTCAAAGGAATGTGTCATGCCCACCACTAATCAAAACCCGGGGTAGTCCTAGGATCTGCTAAATCGATTAGCCAACCCCACTCGAATGGGACAAGAGATCTAAACCCAACAACAACATCTTTGTTGACCTATAGACCCCATATACATACCTCTTTGGTACTTCGACCAAAACGATCCTTATAGGCATCTGGAAATTAGTCCTGTCTCTCTTCAAACTGCCTACAAATCCTATCAGGTGGATATCTCTCTAGTAGAGAATGAACACAACAGATGAGCCATCTGGTCTATCTGAAAAATACCAACTGCTCTTGATCATCAAGCCATGCCTCACAATCCATGTATGGTCTCCATACAAAACTTGGTATATCATCAAAAACATGGTGCTAGTAGGGAAGTTGTCCAAGAAAGGTATAGTGAAGAAAATCTCCATAACAATAATAATATGGGTCCCTAGTAGTATGATCCAATATACCATCAGGCCGAGCAACTGGGATGTGCTCCCATGCCCATACATGAAGAAGAGAGACACCGACAAAAATAGATCTCCCGCAATGATATGCAACCTCGTGCATATCTTTGTATAGGTGCACAAGGAGACACATGCCCCATGCATATCTAGTGTCATGCTTGAACATATGATCGATGCACACACCCTATCCAACAAGAAATTACCAACCTCACCTATTAGGAATAATGAGTCCCATGACCAAACCATAGAGAATAAGTAAAACAAGATCAACACTGCCCATAAAATAAGATAAATCTCTCTGACTGCCAAACGTAAAGATGCCTCACACCGAGTACTTGACGCATGGCATGTGTACCTCATCGAGCTGAATATGTAATAAGATCTCCATGAATGGGTATGTGTAGGATCCTCCGCACATCCTCTAAGGTAACAGTGTCCTCCCTAGTAGGTAAATAAAATGACAAGGTCTTTGAGTGCCACCTCTCCATAAGATCATTCATCATCGCTCTATGGCATCTGATAGTCGACATGTAGCAGATATGCCGCAACCCAAATACATCTAAAACCTCTCGTTCTAGCTCCTAAAAACCAATGATCAAATAAAACAGATCACGTGGTTGTTGCTCCCTTGAATGGAGTGGGTTAAGAACCGCCTGCAATCATTTAACTCATAATGTTAGGGGTTTACTACCAAAAACACAAAACTCATCTCGAATTGCAAATAAATTAACTTAAGATTCCAAAAAACTCAAAAGCAATTTATTTTGTCAAAAGTGCAATTTATTTTATCAAAAGTACAAATTTTTTTGGAAAAAGTGAACAAAATAGGCAAAAACAATAAACTTTTTTGGCAAAAGTGAAAAATAAGGGCAAAAGTAAAAATTTCAAAAGCGACAATATATATCAAAAGCACAATTTTTTAACAAGAGCGATAAAAATGAATACAAAAAGTCAAAAGCGACATTTTCAAGCAAGGGTGAAAAGCAAGAGTGAAAATTTAGGTCAACTGTGAAAAAATTAAGCAAGGGCACAAAGAATAATCAAAAGCAATCCAATTATAGACATCAAAAGCAAGAAAAATGATGCAAAAGTGAAAAATTCCTAAACCTAGTGCTATCGACAACTTGGACTTCATGCATTAATTGTGCAAGCAGGAGAAATAAAAGGGTACATACTAGGGCATCGATGCCTACAGGTCGTCCAAACTCATGAATCACATCCACGCGATGTGGGACTCCCTGAATCCTCACCACAACTCCTTGACAATTGACAAATCAAGCAATCTAGAGGCAAGAATTTTCTATAGGCTCAAAGTGAAAATGAGGATAATTAAGCCCTAATCACCTATTTTAACCCTCAAAAACCCTAATTTTTTACCTAGGAAATCTTCCTAGATTAAAATTAGGACCTCCCGAGAATATTTGAACTATCAACAAGAGACTTATAGGCTTAATTTTTTTCCCTCTACACATTAGAACTAAAATAAAATAGTTTCATGAGCCTGACCTCAAAATTGATATTTTTGGCCAACCTCTCAAGGGGTAGCTCAATGTCCTACCATCATTTCATTGACCGTCAGGGCATAGTGGGGCATATAATTTTTTAAAAATCTCGATCTTAACATCAAAATCTTTGAAACAAAGCAACTAGTACTTTGTCTCAAAGAGGGGTAAAATGTAGACATGTAAAATTGACCTAACACTTATCACACATCCTAAATGATAATTTCTCATCGGGATCAATATCACCTAATATCACTGTATTCAACATCAATTGCATCAAAAACCCTAATTTCCTCTATTAATTGAATAATATTACATTATTTAATTAATTCACTTTTTCCCTACTTTTGATCAATTAAATAAATTTTATTTATTTAATAAGTCCTAATCTAACTTTATTCATCTTGATTAATTAAATAACATCAATTATTTAATTATGTCACTAATTCAGTTTATTCCCCTAAATCAATTAAATTATTAAAATATAATAGTTTAATTATATCACTTTCACCCAAATTTGAATAATTGAATAAATTATTCAAAACATCATCCAAAAGGTCAAATCAAATAAACAACTTTATTTGTAAAAGTCAAACTTGATTTGCACGTTCAACTAAAAAAAGATTAATTAATTAAATCAGTTAATTAATTATCCTCACCCATTTTCATGATTGAGAAAATTACAATCCCTCGATTGCTCACTCTGATTGGCTAACTAATCCATCTATTTCGTAACTAATTCATCTATTCTTCAATCCCACAAATTATTCAATCTATTTCTTCAATCCAACTGAACATTCAAAATGATTTCTTCAATCACACCGATTATGTAAACAATTTGCACTAATTATTCCCATCTATTTCCTCTCAACATATTTCAACCGTTGATCAAGATATTCTACTACGCAATCTTGAGTGTTCATTTCAAAACAAAAATTATATTTAACAAACCTCTTTCCTCTAAAAAAGGATCATAGAATCAACATCATTTGTACATCGAAGTAATTCCAAAACCTTAATCAAACTTTTGAAGCTTCAACACACATCTTCGATCAACCACACACACACGTTCTTCAAGATTTTGCATGCAAAGATGGAGACTTGACATTGATATGAACAACACAACATCTTCATGAACACACTCCATCATGGGATGGTAAAGCTATTTTATTTTGAATTTATTTTTTATCTTTTGTCAATTTCATTCTTGAATTCTTGATTTTATAGTTACATTTCATGAGTAATGGGAATGAATCGTCTTTTTGTTTGTTAATATTAGTTTCTATTCACTCATTTTGATCTATTTGAATCTTCTCAATTTCCACCTTACACACCTACAAATTAAAACTCCACCTTAATAGGAGTGGCCTCCACCTCAAAAGGAGCAGCAAGAGAGAAAACCAACTAAAGAAGTGAGAGAAACCCACCACACTTGTAGAACACATCTCCACTTCAAAATGAGAGGTATCCACCTTAATAGGAGGCACCACTTGTAGAACCAAGAAGAGAGAAAACACTCCTGTAGAGAGGAAAAACTTAACATCCAAAGGAAACACACACACCTGGGTCTTCCAGATGATCATTGAGTACAACCCAACTAGAAAAAAATGATCAAAACAAGGGCAGCCATTGCACCCAAAGAGACCAACAACATAAAACTCTCAATCGCACCAACCAGCACCAAATTTTCCTCAAAAGGAGGGATCTCCACCTCTAAAGGATATACATAATGAGGAAGTAGGATGAGCAACAACATAGTGGAAGAAAGGGCAACAAAGGCTCCCATAAATAACAATTTCAACTAGGAAAACAAAGAAATCTTAAGCTTAGCCCAGCCAACAACACCAAACCAAAAACAAGGGCAGTAGACAATCCCTTTAGCTCAAAACACATCTGGGACATGAAAAAATATTCAAACACAACCCAACCATCAATATCAAAACTGAAAGTAGGGTAGAAAAATCTCCCTTATAGAGGTTTATCAAACAAAGTCTCACGAGAGAAAAGAGTACATTTGTAGGGGAAAACCTAAAAAAACCCTACACATAAGAGAATAAAAAAATAAGGGATATAGGTCCCCAACCACCCTTGAGGGGGAAAATCTAGAGGTCTCCAACCAGCCAGAAAACCACCATAGAAGGCTCACAAACCACAAGATAGTAGAGGAAGCCACAACCACACCATTTTATTACACACCAAAGATCACCAAAAGTGAAAAGATCATTGCACCCCACATCAGATAGCCAAAGCTACAACCCAACTAACCTCCCACAAGAAGAAAAGAAGTCGGTTGAGAAAGATAAAGACCCCCAACAACATCAACAACCATAAAGATGCAAAATACTGCCACTCCATTTCCTTCAAACTAGCTGCCAAGAACCCCCAGATGCACCCACCAGAGATGACCACCCACAACATGGACAACTAGGGGGCTATTACCATCTATTTCATCCTCAGAATCTACTTCTCCCTTGCCCTCTCCAACTAGGGAATTCAAATTCCCACATCTACTCCTTTTCTCGCTCATCGCACTCTCCACTGCATCTTTTTGTTATTTTTGGTAGGAATTATTTCATTTGACTAGTATAAATCTCACTCTTAGCACAAGTTATCATACCTAAATAGAATGAAAAATAGAAAGTGAATAAGAGGGTTGAGGGGTACTTGAGGAGCTATATTTTACAATTATCTTAGGTTAAGTGGTTACATTTAGGAGAATACTACAACACTACCCACCATATGTCCATTATCATGTCTCCATTTATGTCATTGTATGCTTGTGATGCATTTAAATTTGTTAATTTAGTATTCAAAGATTAAAAAAAAGTACCAAAAACTAGTGGCTTGGTTAAGCATATAGCTAAAACATATTGAGATCATTCAAATATCACCTTCAATAAGCCTATAATCAATACAAATTCAATATAGATCATAACCATACAAAGAGGTCATTTGAAGTTGGGGGTATGATCCTTTTGAGATTGCAACCTTGTAGGCAAGCTTCCATTGAAGGAAGAATATTGTTAGTGATAGTAAATCTTTTGGTTAATTTTGGTAGAAATTATTTCATTTGACTAATATAAATCTCACTCTTCGCACAAGTTATCATACCTAAATAGATGGAAAAATAGAAATAGTGAATAATAGGGTCGAGGGGTACTTAAGGAATTATAAATTATAATTATATTAGATTAAGTGGTTACATTTAGGAGAATACTACTATAACACTACCCACCATATGTCAATTAGCATGTCTCCATTTATGTCATTGTATGGTTGTGATGCATTTAACTTTGTGAGTTTAGTATTCAAATATAACTAAGTACCAAAAAATAGTGGCATGGTTAAGCATATAACTAAAACATATTGAGATCACTCAAAGACAACCTTCAATAATCCTATAATCAATATAAATTCAATATATATCACAACTATACAAAGAGGTAATTTGAAGTTGGGGATATGGTGCTTTTGAGATTGCAACCTTATAGGAAAACATCCATTAAAGGAAAAAGGTTTAAAAAAATAAAACGTCACTTCTATGGACCCTACAAGATCTTGAATATAGTTGGTGAAATTTCATATGATTTGAAGTTTCCATACAATAGTAGGATTCATAACGTTTTTCATGTGTCTTGTCTCAAAATGTTTCATGTCCCTTTTTTCAAAAAGATAGTTTCAAAGTAGAATCGGGGAATCGTACCACATTTCATCATAAGACACCCTCTTGGATTATAGTTTGGAAGTTAACATCTACAATAATTCCTGCACACCATATCTAGAGCTCAAGGAAAAAGGATCATATACCATGAAGATATCGCCATCAGAAGATCACCAGTCCAAGTTCATTATACTGAAGTGGGATTAATTTCAAGAATCCCTTCGTATTCCTCCATAGGAGCACATTTTGGCTTGCGGTTTGGAACATAACATATATAATGACACCTGTAGATCATATCCCAATCTTAAGAGAAATGGTAGGTACCAGAAAGATATCACTATTAGAAGATGACTATGTTAGGAAACCGATACATACTTTAATAGGCTTAAAGGATAAGACACATCTAGATCATGCAACATCACTTGTGAAGTTTTAGGAAGAAGGAAGTGTCTAGGGAAGCATGTGGATAGGTTCACAAGGTGGCACACTCACTCCAAAAGAATATGCTTTTTCCTTAAGGTCAAACTAATGTAGCATGTGAAATTCAAATTCTGGGCTTTGGAAACATTTTGGCTCAAGGTCAACCTATTCCTTAAGGGAAATTATTAGCATATAAATGTAAGGAGTCAATCCATGTAATAGGTATCAAATTATTATTTCAATTTTCTATATTCTAGAACACTTGTGTTCTAAAACCTTATGTGGATGAAAACCCATAGGATTATGTGGTAATTGGACGAAAACCCATCGATCATTAGGATTAGAGGATGAAACCCCTTTGGTTCTTGAGGGCATTCTCACTCAAGGATTACATTTATGTTGGAAGTGGATTTACTCTGAGAGGGGGGGGTGAATCAGAGTGGAATAATTTTAACTTTTATCTTTGAATGCATAATGAAACTTTTAGTAAATTTAACCCAATGTGATAGATTTATTTAAGCAAGTGGACATTAACACATTAGATCAGATTGACATGAAACTTGACTAACATTTACAACCCATATTAAAAGCATCATATCATATTGTTCAATCAAAGCTTTATGAACAATCTTGTTGTGCTTTATGAACAAAACTATAATACTTCATAAAATGCAGCTTTGACTTGCTTATGAAAAACTTTTGAGCATTTATATAATGAACACAGAATGCAGATGTAAATTCACTTTATGAAAAAAATTTTGCATCAGATTTTGCACAAACTAAATTTGTAGGACAGACTTGAACAAATTGACATTAAAAATTTAAACATCCTTAAAGTATCAGAGCATTGACCAACTAAATGAGCACAATAACATAAATGACTGAAAGGAATATTATGCAAGATAGACACAAATCACACAAACAAGAGACACATAAATTGTCAAGTGGAAAACCCTCCTGGGGTAGAAAAACCACTCCTAAACTGCCTTACTGGCTTAATTTCAAAACCATTGCTTACAATGCCTTAAAAGGCTAATTTTTGAGCACCAAATTAAGGAGCACCAACCCCTCATTTAGAGACGCCAATCTCAAGGAGAACCAACCCCTTTTATGTTTTCAGTAAGATATACAATGATACAGAGGATCTCTCTGTTTCTCTCAAGTGCCTCTTGACGGACAATGCCTACAATTCTCAAGGTTCAAGAATGACCCTTCATAATTCTAACCATTGTCAAGCCTTAAGACAACTTGATGATTAACTCATATTTTAGTTTTTCAATCTCAATGCTCAACATCTCTTCAATACAATCACAGTGATATACTCACATTGGTTTTTCACTTTCATTCTCATACATTTCTCATAGTTCCTAAAAACAGATAACACTTTCTCACTATTTTTCCAGGAAAACTAAGAACCTTATATCTCACAAATTTTCCAAGTAGAAACTTAAAGCCCTAATCTCTCTATTTTCCATCTTACACAGATTTCATCATTACATTTTAAGATATTGCAACAGTAGCTCGTTTTCTTTTTCAAAAATAAAACAGAGGTGATTATCAAAATACCCATTTTCTGTCGAACAACCTTGCTAGATGTTCTTGTGTTCCTGAGAGAAAGATCGTCATGAGGGTTTTATTCTAACAAAAATGGTCAAGCAGTATGAAAATTTAGAAAGGAGACTGAACCCTGTCCACACAAGCAGCCTGCACAGGCAATGCTAATCGAACCAACATTAAAACAAATAAATATTCCATGACCAATAGCCACTAAAACTGTTGCAACAGTAAAGTAACTGAAATCACAATGAAGTGTAACCAAAACCACATAATAATGCACCCAAGAACAATTATCAACGAATCCAAGTGAGAAACTGAAAAGATTTGCAGACTTCATGATTACCCACAAACCAAAAACATCGTTCCTTAATTCTGATAAGGTAAACTATTGTGAAATGCAATTTAGATTATGTGAAGTCATGCATTAATTCTGACCATGAAGAGAATAAACCCATTTTCATCTTCCATATAGAAGTAAACACCTATCTTCTATTATTTGTGCCAGTAGAAGTAATGGTTCTACAAATCAGTTAAAGAGATGAATACCTGAGAAGACCGGAAGAGATTTTGTCATGTAGTAATTACCAAACCAACGAAGTAGCAAAGCAACACGAGCTTCTTCTAGTTTCGAGCTCTTACCCAATGATAGGAGACTGACAAAAGAATCGACCATGGTGATGGTCTTTCATATTTCCCCATACGTTGTCCAAGAAAGTCAGAAAACCAACAAATACAGTGAAATTGCTATGAGGAGATTTCCATGGTGGCGGCCAAAGTAGGGTTTGAAACCCACAAACAATGAAACAAAAAGTTTCCCCTATTCTTTCTAAACCAAAATAGCTGATATCCTTTACCAAACTTGATAGATTTTGAAGTTTGAAAGGATTGAAATAATAATACAAAAACTCATGATGCATTTTAAAATTTGCGGACTGTCCAATGCTTTGCATGCCGACCAACATCATTGCCATTTAACAATTATTGACTAAGTGAAATTCCGACCACATAATGCCTTCAATTATTTGACATGACCACTATACACATCAAATGTTGATTACCTTAGACTTGTTTGTTTCCTAGTAATCAAAGCCAAGTCACTTCCATGGTGACAATTTAAATAAACATAACCTTATTCTTGTTGTCGGCCTTAAGGCCTAGTGATTTATCAGCACCACAAGACCCGATATCTCCAATGCTTTTAGAAATATAATAAATTCTATTACCCATGATAACCATTTTAATACTGTAAACATATGCCTCCCTTTAAATTCATTTGCCCATGCAAATATCAATTGTTCCATATAGCCATGCCAATTAAAACATGTCAACTATAAACAACCTGATCACAAAAACTATAGTCAGCTTGAGTGCACTGTTAAAATGTGCTATGCAATAATGTCAACCAAGGCACTTACCAAAAAATTATCACTTATAAACCATGCAAACCTCTTAATCACCTTTTGATGCTGATTTCATCCACATACTTTGATGTCCATTTTCTAATATCTGATGACACAATAAAATGTGATAACCAAAACCACAAAATGTGAAGCCCTTAAGCACCTGAAAAAAAGAAAGTTTTGACATCTGAAGTACTGATTGTTTTGGAAAACTGAGCCTACAGTTGTTCAACATGATCGATAACCTGTGTGCCATGATCTTTCTAAATACCCTTACAAGAAACTACACCAACTGTGCCAATGTCAAATGAATACCAAATATCAAATGTGCCAATGAAATGCCATAATAAGACCAAACTGTGAAATGCCAAGGTACCAACCCAAGGAAGTTTTGACATCAAGGACAAATGCCACAGAAGAAGCCAACAATTTAAGCTTCAAAGAATCTATAACGGAGTTAATAATATTATTGTTGATCTATAGCAGCATTGTATATCATTTTGAATCAGTCTCAGTGAGTTGTAATTGATATATCATATATATATGAGATTCTGAAATTTATCATTATACCAAAAATATTTGTGTTCATATGTTGTTTATTGAATTCAATCTACAAATAGGTCTCTATGTTGAAATTATATGTTAGGAACATTACAAAATAGAAATTGGACATGTTATATATTTAGTGTATTTGTAATCCTTGGATGATGTGGGAAAATTCACATTGATGTGTGATGATATTATTGATACTATTGTTACGAAATTGAGAAATAGAAGTATATAGAGTATCTAGTCCATTGGAAGAATCTACCCATAGAAGATGCTACATGTGAAGAACCAAACAGCTTGGAGCATCCAAATTTGCATTGCTCAAGGGTAAATTTTTTGGAAGAGTGAAATTGTAATGTCTCTTTTCTAATAAATTTAATATTTGGAACTTAAGATCATTTCCATATTCTCATGGGCTAAGAGAAAATTCTAGGGAAACATTTATTAATTCTTGGTCTCAAATTATTCATTATTTCTTAATTTTGATAAAATGAGCCAAGTAAAATTAATAAAATATTATTATTCTTAATTATTTTCCCAAGGAGGGGTGTGAAAGTTGACGAAGAAGGGGTAATGTAACTCAAAAATCATTTTATTTTTTATTAATTATAGATTCTATGATGGTTTTATGACAATTTTTATGGCATCCTATTATCAAGGGAAATTATAAGTTGGATTTTATGAAAAAGTGGGATATATTATTGTGGGAGGAATATTACAAGAAGTTATTGGGGGAGTTAGAAATTGGTTGTGGAGGATCATATTCATAATTATTTATGATCTTTTTAAAGATAATTGTAAGTGGATGTAAGAGGGGCATCTTTACTACATAAAAATGGCCAAGAATCAAGGAGAGGTTATGAAAAATCATGGAGTGGACTTAAATGGATAGATGATATTTAATATTTTATTATTTTTAATATTTATAAGAATATTAGGGCATGCAAAAAATTTCTCCAACTTTTATATAAGTCAAACAACCTCACTAGTTTACATATTATGCCAGTTTATCAATTTTGTTCACAACTTGAGCTCTTGTGTTTATTGCAATATTTGAGAATGAAAAATCTTAGATTATTAGATATTAGAGGATGAAATGCCTTTCATTTCTAGAGTAAAATATCATACAAATATTATAATTCCACTTTAGAGTTTTGTGTGGATTTTATTAAGTATATCCCACATATTTTTAGTATTTTATTAGTACAAGATTTTGGAATTGCGAGCTACAACATTTACCATATATTTTTAAATATTAATATCATATGTATTTCTATAATATATGATATACATAAATAATTCTCTAAAAAAATGATCAATACAAATTTTAGCTCTCATAATTTGGCAAATTCATACTTATGTGTGCAAAATTGTAATGCTTCTATGACATAGTTTATGAAAAATTAGCATTATATGCTTAAGTATTTTGGTATAAATTTATGTGAAGTTTATAGTAGTTTTTTCTATATATTTTTTGAATTAAAATATGTTAATAATATTTATATTTAAAATATATTGCATATTTTTTTGGTTTGTGTCATTCTAAACTTCTATACTAGTCTAGGGCTTTCCCTTTAAAGATGCTACAAGCACTCGAAAAAAATGTATGCATGTGTTATGTCATAAATTGCATAAATAGTAGACACATTAAAAATGTGATCAATAAGAATTTTGGAATTTTCTCTAGATTAGTAAGGTAATTTATTTCAAATTTAAAGCTATACTAGGATTCCATTGTTGAACAAACAAGGGGTTGTTATTATTCCATTTAGGAAAACAATGAACTTTAGGGGTTGCTCTAATTTTCTTGGGTGGAGTTATTGGGATATAAGGAAGATATTAGGTTATAGATTGGGCTTGTAGGCTTGGAAAAATTTTGAGGTATATGTCCCCTCCTCAGAGATAAGTTTAAGTATTGAATAATATTTTCTTCTAGGCTAGCCTAAGCAACACACCATGCTTAAATCCTTCTCATAAGATTCTAGATTTTTCTTCATTAGAGTCACCAAGTGGATGAATGTATATTCTCTACTGATTAGGTGAGTCAATATCTTAAGAAAAATATTAATCTAATTAATATTAGTCCCACCATGCATGCCAAAAAAAATCCTAATGAAATTATATGATCAAGAATTACTTGCTATTTCCACTAATGTATTTTAATGGGGCATTAATTTATGTTTCAAACTACAATATATGTTATTGATCAAACATAATCAACAATTTGTGTTTTTGGAAACCTTGGGAAAAATATTAGATTTTTAAGTTAACATGTGTAATTATATTGAAACTAATAATGATCCATATTGTGCTATATTTATAATGATCCTTTATATATTCAAATTCCTTTAGTCATCCAAATTTTCTAAGGTAGATTATGTAAAATTTATGATGTGGTGAAATTTCACTACAACAACTATTAAAATAAGTATCCTCTATCTTGTATAAAGGATTTTTATACTAGATAAGAGAGGAAATAATATTAAATAAGATAGACATAAGGTATGGTTACCATCAACTATGAATAAAAGATGAATACATACATAAAACAATACTTAAGACTCAATAAAGCCACCATGAATTTTTAGTTCTACCTTTTCGGTTGGAAAATGTACCGACAACATTTATGAACCTTATGAATGCCATATTTAAATAGTTTTTAGATTACTTTGTGATTATCTTTGTAGAATATGTTGGGACTCAAATCTATAGTAGTCTTTTTTTGTCAGAGTCCCTTTCCTTTTTTCCTTATCCATCTTTTCCAAGCTTATAATTGATATGAGAAAGTTTTCATGGGTAGTTTTTTGATAAAAATTCTTTGCATAGTTGGTTATAGTATGAAAAATAAAGCGTAGTTATCTTTTGATGTTTTACAAAATTCCTTATAGTTAAGAAGTTTTTCTCATTTAGGTTTTGTCCCCCCATTTGGTTCAGTCCATCCAACCCACAATATCTCGTTTGCATGGTTTTCCCCACAAAAATGCAGTTCTAATCCATCCTCCTGCATGATGTAGTTTAGTATGTTTTTTCCACAAAGGTCTTAAGTTTTAAAATTATTAAGTGTTAGCTTTGCAAAAATCCCTCTTTCATCCAAACTTCACCTCCTTGCTCTTTTTTTTGTCTAATTCACTTGGAATTTATCGATTTGTGGAAAAGGTATCCCATCTAGACTTTGTAGGAATTTCCATGTGATTCAACTCATTCCACATGCCAATATTTCCTCTACATTATCCAATTTCCTGTCATTTTTATACAAGTGTGTTCCCAAATTGGCTTCTCCTTTCAAGTGCACTTGTCTGGCTCACTTCATTTTCCCTACACCCTTCCTTTTTTGGACTTTTATCTACCATTTGAACTTCCATTTTCAAAAATTCTTCATCCCATTTAGATGAATTTTTTCGCAAACTTGATTCACTTCACTTTCTCGCATCCACACTAGGATGATACTATGATGATATCATCCCATACTACTTACATCATGCTAACCTCACCATTTTTTAAGCTTCCCAATTCATCTCATCCCTCTTTGTTGGAATTATACTAATGTCACTTGTGGGAATTCCTATCTAAACCAAATCTATTTAACTTGGTGGATGTGCTTGGTTTCTCTACATGTTCCACTTAGAGGCTAATTGTTCACAATGACATGATAGAGGCCAGTTTCCCACATTCATATGCATTTTGATTTTTGTAGAAGAAAAAATTGGTATTTGAATGGGGCTCGAATTTCCACAATTGGTGAATTAATAGTGCAAAAGGCTATGTGACTCATTTTCACCTTCTCCACCTACTTGTATTCATGGCTTCATGTCTCCCCCTACTAGAAGTAATTGTTGAGCATATCTTTTGATCTACAACATCCATTTTAGGTGTGATTTTCCATCTACCATCCATTTTGAACTTCTACAATGTGCAACGATTAGGATTGGGAACCTGGGTGTATATATTGGTGATTTTGGTCATTTTAAATGGAGGTTGGTTTGATGTGTGTTATCTAGATGCCAAAGAAGTTTTAGGTAGCCATTGAGGCTAGTCCAGTTCATTTTGTGGGTGCAAGCTACTAAAATAGAAGAAGATTAATATTTGTAGTAAAAAAAAATTCAAAATGTCTCCAAGGCATTAGGTGTATATTTAGGAAGATTTCTTTGTCCTATCCATGCATTTTATTTTATCACATTTGTTGACAGTAGTGTAACATTGAGTTAAATGAATGTGACAAAATTATGAAAATTTTTCAAGTATTGTGACAATTTCTCTCATATTATACATGAATATATGCAATTATGTTGTGGATTACTAAGTATGTTTTGTCACAAAATTTCATAATCTTTTTTGTATGAAAATACATGGCTTGATTGTCTTTTATTCCAAGTTTTTCCTTCTCAATGCATTATGACTAAGTTACCTAATATGTAGGCACTAGTTTGGAACCATGTACCAATCTCACACCATTAATCTAGAACACAAACTAGTAGTATAGGGTAGGATTACTTTTCCGTGTATTGATGACCTCATATTATAACTAGGGATTTATCTTCAAGAGAGCTATTCAAACGAAACTATCTCATTAGGTCATGATTGTATACAGTTATAAGCTATATAGGGGTTATATGTAGCCAAGTTCTCTTAGTCTAGTGACATTCTATAGGGCTAAAATATCAAGTTGGGTTTGGTTGTCCTTGTCTCATTATTAATCATTTTATGTGATTCTAATATTTTTTAAGGTATACCCCTAGTAACACCCTCTCAAGTCTAAGTTGAGCTCAAAGAAAAGGATATCTAATCCACTCTCATAGAATTGGCCATTATCCCTCCATATTCTCTTGATGAGCTGATTTATCTTGCATGATGACAACCCTAGCCTTGTGAATGATATTTTTCTCTAGGAAGTGGAGTAGTGATTTTGAGACCTAACATAATGGCAACATTTTCAAGGAGAACTTAAGGGTCATTTTCTACCATTTCTGGTGGTAGAAAGTTTGCATTTTTTATGTGCTGAAGTTCGAATCTTGTCAAATTATGCCAACATAATGGTGCCTGAAATGCGATAGGGGTTGTTGGGATTGAAACAATTTTGAAGGCTTTATTGGTGGCTACAACCTAGAATCAAAATTGTGCCTTGGAGGTTTGTGTACTTAAAGGGTTTCCTTGTTGCACTATGTTGTCATTAGTGTTGTCATTAATGTCAACCTATATCAAGCTCTAGTGTATTTATGATGAGAAGGTGTTTGTGGTGTTGAGCAGGTGTTGCAGATGCAACATGATCACTTGGTTTCCAAGTGCTTTTGAGAAAAATTGCTTAAAGAGTGTACAAGGTGACAAGGGTGTGTTTTGTATTGTGCTCCACATTTCTTCATGATTGAATATGTGCTTGTGTGGTTTGGATGTGATGTTTAGAAGTGTTCAAAGGTGTTATATCCAGAGTTTCTTGTTCTAAATCATGTAGTAGTAAAAGATGTGTTTGACAATGCTTGGACTATGTTGAAGGTTATCTGGGAGGAATGGAATTGCTACACATTTCTTCGTGTTGAAGTTTCTTGTCTTATGGATTTGGGAATATGATAATGATTCTTATGTCTATCTTACCTTAGAAGGTTTGGTGTTCAACTATTTCACAAGCTTGGTTCATGTGTTGTTTCTCAATGATAGTTTGAATGGTTGCATAGGATGATAGTATTCTTAGTTGCATGTATTTGAATATTTTTTTGGTGTTGGAATATTCTAGGATATTGTGTAATGTTGCTAAGTGGTCCACAAGTTATTTTTGGACCTGACAAAATGTGAATGTGGTTGCTTGTTAGGGTTAATGCTAGTTTGGCTGATGTGATGTGTTAGCTCTATTTGAGGATGTGATTTTTTATTTGTGGAAGCATGGTGTAGTGTGCTAGTATAGATTTGGTTCCTATTTAACCCTTGGTGTGGTCCACCTTCACTTATTTCCATTGAGGAGGTGTTTGGTGCCAACCTATTTTTTGGTTGCATGTTTGAGGTGCATACATTTCATTGAGGTCGACTTGGAGAAGATTTTTTGAGGTTGTGGAGGATATATATGCAAAGTAAATTATTGGATAAGAGTGTGGTGTGAAGAGTGATGCAAAATGATGTATATGTGATCAAGTTTTGAGATCTAAGTGTGAGCATGAATACCTATGACTACCAAAAGTTGTCAGTAGAAGGTTTCTATATTTTAGAGTGCCTAAAGTTGCTGGAGGTAGTGAGCCGAAGGTTACCAATGGTGAAGAGTTGTTGTGGTGGATTCTCCTATTGCTTAGAGGTAGTGAACCTCCTTGTAAAAATTTCTTTCTATTCTCTTTCTATTCAAGAAGTGAGCCCTTTTAGTAGTGATACTTTTGTATTCAATGTTGATATTCATATTTATGTGAGTTAATCCTCACCATCGTTTTTCCTTAATTAGGGTTTTCCATGCAAAATATGATGTTATATTGTGCATGGTTGTTGATGTGTTGATGTTTCATTTGTTTACATTCATGTTGATGTATAATAATGGTTTGAAGGTTAATGAGGGTTTTAAGGTTTTAATATACAATCGATTCACCCCCCTCTCATTTGTCATGCGTGTCTAACACTTGGTATCAAAGAAAAGTTTCCTTAGAAGAAGCTTAATCAGTTGAGGTAGATCTAGATGACACACATGAATGGTGTCAAAGCTCCTATTTTTGATGGAGAAAATTATGCCTTCTAGAAAGATAGGATGGAAGCCTTTATTGTCTCATTAGGGTTTGGTGTGTGGAATTCAGTTGAAGATGGATATACTGTACCTGCTACTGCTCTGATAAGTGAAGATGATATCAAGGATTATGAGAATAATGGAAAATAAAGGAATCCTATCTTGAGTGGGCTTTCTAATTCAAAAATTGTAAAGGTGATAAGCTACAATATTGTTAAAGAGGTCTAGGTAAAGTTTAAAAGTGTTTATGAAGGAGATGCTAAGGTCAAGTAAGCAAAGATGCAGAATTTCAAAGAAAATTTTGAAAGCCTGAGGATGTTAGAAAATGAAGATATTGTAGGCTACAAGCTAAGGGTGGATGAAATTTTCAATTTCAAGTCTTTGTGGGAAACTAGAGGAAAGTGAAGTTGTGAAAAAGGTATTGAAAACTCTTCCTAAATCTTATAGTGCTAAAGTTTTTTCTATTGAGGAAGCTCAAAATTTAGATCAATATACCAGAGATCAAATATTTGGTGCTTTAACTAATTTTGAATTAAGGGAATTTGACCAAGATGCTTCAAGAAATGCAACTAATTTGAAAGTCAACAAGAAAGAGAGGAATGATGAATCTGATCTGGATGATTTTAATGAGGCGGAAGAAAATTTTGTAAGGAGATTGAAAGAGGGCATTGGAAAATATAGAGGTAAGTTACCCTTCAAGTGTTTCAATTGTCGAAAGATGGGTCATTATGCTTCAAAATGTCTAGGAAAAGTTTCAAATGACAAACATAAAGATTATAAAGTTTAATCTTTCAAGAAGAGTTATTATGTTAAAGAAGACAATGGTATATTTAATGATGAGGAATCAAATGATCCAGATGATGGAAGTGATGAATTCTTGTTCATGGTTTTGAATGTTGGAACTAATTTTACTAACCCTAATATATGTGTGAAGGAAATTTCTCTGAAAATAGGTCACAATATTGAAGGAAATATGTTGACTGCCTTTCATGCAAGAGAGGAAAAAAAATACCGGATAATTGATAACAGATGCTCAAATCATATGACAGGTGATAAGAGTAAGTTTTTTTAAAATTGAGAAGTTTGATGGTGGTTTTGTTAAGTTTGTTGATGACAAATCTACTAAGATTTGTGGAAAAGGTTCAATTATTTTTTATGGAAAGCATAAGACAAGTGATGTTATTTATGTCAAGGGTCTCCGACATAATCTTCTCAGTGTAGGAAAAATGTGTAGAAGAGGATACAATCTATTGTTTTAGAGTGATGGTTGTGAAATCAGAAAAGGAAGCTCCAAAACTTTGGTTGTTCCAAGAATGAGGACTGAACGAAATTCTTATCAGCTCAAAGGTGTTGGCAGTAAGTGCTTTATGACTCAAATCAATAAAAGTTGGCTATGGCATAGAAGAATATGTCATATCAATTTTGATACCCTAGTGAAGATCAAATCTACTCATGTTGTGAGAGACATGTCAAGAATTACAAAGCATATCAATGCAATTTGCAAGGAGTACCAGTTTGGAAAATAGACAAAGAAGAGGTTCAAGAATAAGGAATATTCTACCATAGGACCTTTCAAGTTGGTGCATAGAAACCTATGTGGACCTATCAAAACAAGATTCTCTCAAGGTGATAGGTATTTTATGTTGTTAATAGATGATTACTCTAGAATGACTTGGGTAACATTTCTCAAAGAAAAATAAAAAGCTCTAGATAAGTTTAAAGCATTTAAATCTATGGTTGAGAATGAAATGGATTTGAAAATAAAGTGTTTAAGGTTTGAAAAAGGTGGTGAGTTCATCTCCAATTAGTTTAAAATTTTTTGTGAAGATCATGGGATAGAAAGATATTTTTCGGCTCCTAAGACTCCTCAGTAGAATGGAGTTATGGAAAGGAAGAATATGATTTTTCAGGAGGCAACAAGAACCATGTTGAAGGAAGAAAATATACTAGATGTTTATTAGAGATAAGATATTTATACTGTAGTTTACATTCTCAATAGACGACAAGCAAGAGTGAATAGTTCAAAGATCCCCTATGAGCCATGGTATGAAAAAGCTCCTACTTTAAAATATTTTAGAGTGTTTGGAAGTAAATGTTATATTAGTAGGGATGATGAAAACATAAGAAAGTTTGGTGTAAGATCAGATCGAGGAATCTTCCTTGGAGATTCTACAAAGAGCCAAACATACAAATGCTACAACAAAAGGCTAAAGAAGATAGTTGAAAGTGCAAGTGTCAAAGTGGATGAAGAATCACATCAAAACTCAATGCTGATAGAAGGATATAATTCTAATGAAAAACCTTGTATAGAAGAAGAGAAAGAAGAAGGAAAAAAAGAGATGTTATTAGAAGAGGAAGAAGCTCCAGAAAGGATTCCTAAGACTCCTAAGTATGTGTAAAAATATCATTCTGAGGATCAAATTATTGGAGAAAAAAGCAGAGGTGTGTTGACAAGAAGAAAATTTGCTATGGTAGAGGAACATGTAAACTTTTGTTTACTTTCTGAGATAGAACCTAAAATAGTAACTGAAGCATACAGGGATGAAAATTGGACCAAAGCTATTAAATAAGAGTTGAGGTAGATTGAGAAGAATCAGACATGGGAACTAATCCCAAGACCAACAAACAAGAATATGATAGGAACTAAATTGGTTTTCAAGAAAAAGTTGAATGAGAATGAAGAAGTTATCATAAACAAGGCTAGTTTTGTGTGTAAAGGCCACTCATAAGTGGAAGGAATAAAATTTGAAGACTTTTTCTCATGTAGCAAGAATAGAATCTATTAGGATGTTTTTGGATTTTACAACACATAAAAACTTCAAGGTATATTAGATGGATGTATAGTATACATTTTTGAATGGTGAGATAGAAGAAGAGGTATACATTGAACAACTAGAATTTTTTTAGTTATCAAATGATCCTGATATGGTTTGCAGGTTGAAGAAAGCATTGTATGGACTTAAATAGGCTCTTAGAGCTTAGTATGAAAGATTGGATGAATACGTATTGCAATGGGGATTCAAAAACGGTACTACAGATAGTAGCCTTTACTTAAAAGTTGAGAGAGATCAATTCCTAATTGTGGTTGTGTATTTTGATGACATACTATTTCAAGGAAATAAGGAAATGTGTAAAAGGTTTGCAGAGGATATGTAATATGAGTTTAAATTCAATGTTTGGGGAGATGAATTTCTTCCTCGATCTACAAATTATTCAATTAGAAAAAAAGTATATTCATTACACAATCAAAATATGTTAAGGAAATGTTAAAGAAGTTTGGAGTGGAATACTCTAAACCAATATGTACTCTCATGGTTACTGGTTGTAAATTGGGTAAAAATGATGAATCTGCTAAGACATATCACACCAAGTTTAGATCCATGATTGGTGGATTACTATATCTAACCACAAATAGATCGGATATCATGTATGCAGTATGTATTATGATAAGATTTGAAATGAGATCCTAGAGAATCACATGTGGAAATAGTCAAAAGGATATTCAGATATTTGAAGAGCACTCCAAACTATGGCCTATGGTATTCTAAGGATAGTAAATTATCTTTGAGGTCTTATATAGATGTAGATTGGGTAGGTTGTGCGGATGATAGAATTACAAGTGGAGGTGTTTTCTTTCTTGGAAATAAACTAGTTTCTTGGTTGAGTAAGAAGTATAATTTAGTGTCATTATTTACCACAGAGGAAAAATATATTACTACAACATCTTGTTGCATACAAGTGTTGTGGATGAAGAAGACATTAAAATATATCAGAGTGTCATATGATGAAACTATCTCTATCTTGTGTTATAATACAAGTGTTATCAATATTTCAAAAAAATTGATAATGCATTCAAGAACAAAGTATATCTCTATTTGGTATCACTTTCTAAGAGAGAACGTTGTTGAGAATGAAGTAAATTTGGAGTATGTGCCTACAAAGGATCAAATAGTAGACAATTTCATTAATGCTCTTCCAAAAGATACATTTGAGTATCTCATAAACAACTTGTGGGTTATTGCCCCTCTTTCTTTCAACTAGTTGCATAAGTGGGTGCATCTATCTAGGGTACAATTCAAGATGAATTATTTGTCTTTGACTGATGAAGGCTACCTCTTAGGGGGAGTGATTAATGGTGTCTTTAGTTTTTATAGTCAAGGGGAGCATATGTTGTTCCTAGATGTGTGAAAGATAGAAGTGTTGTGTACAGGTGTTTCCCTTTGCCATTGATGCCAAAGGGGGAGAGTGAAGTTTTTATAACATAGGAAAGAGAAGTGGAGAGAAAAAACTCTGAAATGTAAGAAATGTCCAAGTGAGGGGAGAGCTACTTGAGAGTTGGATATTATAGTTTCTTTTTTTGTTGATGGTTTTCTAATAGGTGTTGCCATCAATGACAAAGGGGGATATTGTTACACTATGTTGTCATTAGTGTTGTCATTGATGTCAATCTATGTCAAACACTAGTGTAGTTATGATGAGAAGTTTTTTGTGGTGTTGAGAAGGTGTTGCAAATGCAACATGGTCACTTGGTTTCCAAGTGCTTTTGAGAAAATTTTCTTAAAGAGTGTACAAGGTGACAGGGGTGTATTCTATATTGTGCTCCAAATTTCTTCATGCTTGAAGATGTTCTTGTATAGTTTGGACATGATGTTCAAAAGTGTTCAGAGATGTTATATATACAGTTTTAGGTTTTGGATTATGAGGAAATAGAAGTTGTGTTTGATAGTGTTTGGCCTGTGCAGAAGGTTATTTGGGAGAAGTGGAATTGCTTCACATTTCTCTGCATTGAAGTTTCTTGTTTTGCGGATTTGGGAATATGATAATGATTATTGTATCTATCTTCCATTGGAAGATTGGTGTTCAAGTATTCCACAAGCTTGGTTCATGTGTTGTGTCTCAATGAAATTTTGATTTATTGCATAGGATGATAGTATTATCAGTTGCTTGTGTTTGCACCAGTGTTTTTGAATATTCTATTGGTGTTGGAATATTCTAGGATGTGTAATTTTTCTAAGTGTTTTGCAAGTTGTTTCTAGACTTGGTGAAGTGTGAATGTGGTTGCTTGTTAGTGTTAATGCTGATTTGGCCAACCTAGCATGTTAGCACTATTTGTAGATGTGCTTTATTATTTTTGGAAGAGTGGTGTAGTATATCAATGTAGATTTAGGTCATGGTTGACCCTTGGTGTAGTCCACCTTCACTTATTTCCATCATGGAGGTGTTTGGTGCTGATCTATTTGGTGGTTTCACATTTGAGGTTCATATATTTCATTAAGGTTGACTTGGATAAGATTGTTTGAAGTTACAGAGGATATATATGCAAGGTAAATTATTGGAGAAGTGTGTGGTGTGAAGTGTGATGCAAAATTATGTATATGTCATCAAGTGTTGAGATCATCTAAGTATAAGCATGAACACCTATGACTACTAGAAGCAGTGAGCAGAAGGTGTCTACATTTCAAAGTGCCTGAAGTTGCTGGAGGAAATGAGGCAAAGGTTGCGTATGGTAAAGAGTTGTTGTGTTTGATTCTCCTATTGCTTAGAGTTAGTGAACCTCCATGTAACAATTTCTTTCTATTCTCTTTCTATCTTGGTAGTGAGCCTTTCTTTCTTTTGAATAGTGAACCCTTTCGATAGCGAGTCTTTTGTATTCAGTATTGATATTTGTATATATGTGAGTTAATCCTCGCCATAGTTTTTCCCTAATTATGGTTTTCCACGTAAATTTTGGTGTTCTATTGTGCATGGTTGTTGATGTGTTGATGTTTCATTTGTTTACATTCATGTTGATGCATACTAAGGGTTTGAAGGTTAATGAGGGTTTTAATGTTTTAATATACAAATAGTTCACCCCCTCTTAGTTTTCTTGTGTGTCTAACATTTCCTCACTATTGTGAGGTGGTAACTCTACTATTGTCACATCTCAATTTCATTGCTTGTATTTAATATTGTTGAGTTAATTGAAATATTTGGAAAATAGAACTTATCATTTAGTATTTATGGATATGATAAATACAATGGTATTTGAAAAATAATTATCTTGCAATTTTATGATTTAAAGAGAGTTATTTCATAAGGATTATCAGTTAAAGGTTACTGATAAAGTTGACAAGTTGAAGAGCGAGAACTTGGTTGAGGTAGGAATTCTTATCTGAAAGACAAACGATAAGAAAGGTTGGAATTTGGAATCTCACACACCATAGTAGACCATGATATCTACATTTTTCTATAGTCGATAAATATCATTCTTGTTTGTATGGATTGAAAATTTGGTTAAATAAGCAAAATCTTGAGAAAGAAACAAACATAAATGCATCCTTGTATTACCCTATCTATCTCAAAGTTTGATATGAAATGGTCTTGGAAATACATTTGAACATATACAATAATCATAAGAAAAATGATTATATTACTTGTTTTCTTGATAAATTTAAAAATTTATTCTTGATAAAATAAATGGAAAAATAAAATAAAATGTATGTTGTGGAACCATATATATATGATTATATATATACAAATATATATGTGGGTGAAACCATATATATGAGTATATATATACACATATACACATATAAATGTATTACCATATTTTTTAAACAATGATAGCATCGCTTAAATGTGTAACTCCCATAATCAATGGAGAAGAAGCCAACCCCTAAATGCTTAGAAATGTAAGTGGGCAGTTAAGTGACAATAGAGTGGACGAGGAAATAATGACCACTATCTCTAAAGACAGAAACAAAGATATTCTTAAGCAGAGGGGGCAATTTGATGGAGGCAATCTAGCAAAAAGCAAGGTGAAGTGAAGGAAAAATTGACAGAGAAAGGGGGAACGATTGAATAGGGAGTTGTTGCTAATTTACAACTAGGGAAAAAGCACAATAATTTGCATCGAAGAGAGGTAATATCAATTGCTACATTATATGTTTCCCTTTCTATTGAAGGATATTAGTTCTTGTGCTCTATCTTGAAGATATGCATTTCATTTGTGTTTAGAATGCTTAAAATTGTGCTCTTGACATGTAAAACTCGTGACTCTGTGAATTGTGTTTTGGTCATTGTTTAGTTGAACATGTATTTAACACTATTAGCCATGCTTCAGGGTTGAGCCACTATGTGTGAGCCCCATCCTTTGGATACCCTACATGCGTGAGTTTGGGATGAACACCCACGATGGGTTACCACCTGCATGCTACATCAAACCCCTGTAGCCATGGTCATTTGACCCAACATTGCCATTATATTCTAATTATTTGAATAACTCTGTTTTGTATATATTTTTTATATATGGTGTGTCAGTTGGACACCATCATGGTGTTCAATTTACTATATGAGCAACATTATATGGCTGAATGGTTGATGTCATTTGATGATTTATTTTTTATATGAGCTCTATAAACTTCTAGCTAATGCTAGTCGAGCGATCTATATCGTCTTATTATTCTTTTTGTTAATGAACAACATGCATTTTGCAAATAGTGTTTTTTTGTCACACCCACCATTTCGATGGGGTGAATGTGGTGAATCGGGCCCTACTAAAAACATGGGATGAATGATATTCTCATTGTTCCCTATTACTTTATAAGCTATCAACAATATTCTCCTGTATAGATAAGAGGAGGGGTAGGAATGATACTAACGCTCCATGGATAACCATTAGCCAAACATAGATAATGTTCAACAAATTCTTAAGGTTACTGTTATGTCACCTATGTTCGGCCATCTTAGGCCATGGGTTATAATGTTAACTGAATCATTACTCTCTTATGAGATATTTTGATGTTCTTGTATATATATGTATATGTATATGTATATACATGCTCACTGTCATTTAAATCCATTGTATAAATCTAGGTCAATATATATACACTTGTTACTTATAGATGAATGGTGCTTTCACTATATGGTCAACTGAACCATAGAAAAATAATCAACAAGTAGAATGAAGGTACATAAAGTTCACTGATAAGATGTTATCAATTACATGATAACATGCTTATTGGCACCCTTGTGTGGAATATTATTTTTGTTAGAACAAAGCAACCAACATTATAGTGTTTTTTTTCTTAAAAATGAAAAATAAGGTGGTGAACAAAAGTGAACGATATGTGGGCATATTTTGTCCAAAGAAAAAATGAATGTATAACTTAACATTTGTGCAGATTGAAGGATATATTTATATATTCTATAAAATTTTGATTTTTTTCTCTGGAACTAATTATTTTTAGTCTTGAAAATCATATGTGTTCATTTGAAATTAATTTATGATCCATAAGAGAGACAAGTGAACTGTTATTTAACGTTTCTCATTGTACTTAAATTGAGACTAGTTGTTATTGAAAAATCAAATGGAACACCTTAACTAGGTTGTTATTTATTTTTTTAATATGGAAACCTATATGTAAGGAATATTTTTATTTTAATATTTAGAATGTATACGCATATTCCAAACTGTGTTATTACCTAGCATATATGTGTACATTCATAAATGCTTCATTTATGCACATTCATATACATGCGGTATACCTTCTGATTTCATCTTGAATTACTCATTGATTAATATTGTTTGACTTCATCTGCAAAGTAAAGAACTGTAGAAATTGAATAGTGTTGAATTGCAATATGAATCTTAATGGAAAGATAGTTGTATGATGAATAGATGAATGGTTATACTAGATTTGAGATGGAATATTAGTTACTAATAATGAAATAGAATGATACAAAAAGTACTATGGTAGACTGTAGCACACTAGAATACGATGCTAATAGATGGTCTAAAAAGGGAGGGATATCCCTTTTCTACGATGAGCTTTTCTTCTGGGAATGGGTGCCAGAGAATGTAGATTTTATTTTCCAAATCTAACCTAAGCTACATTTTATGCGGCATGAGCTTGGCCAAGCTTTGCAGACATTTTTATTATGGAACAGACTATTTAATATTTATCCTCTCTATGTATTTCTTTTATTACCTAACATGGAACTTGCATATTCTAATATTAGATAGAAATGCATGTAGTTAGGCATGCACAGATTTCAACTTGCAAACTGTATCTCTTGCCAAGTGTTTTGTACAGGGTCGAGTATTCTTTGAAAGATTGAAGAATTTTGAGGAAGTATCGCTTTGTGGTTGGGTGGAAAAGCACCTCAACCATGTTCTCGTCCACCAGTGGAAGTGAACTATCAAAAAGGAATTATATTGGAATCCTATTTATGTACTTTTATCATTGATGTAATTGACGTATTGACTTTGAGGCATTTGAATGCCAAGTCAAACTTTGTAAATTTACTATTGACATTTGGAAATGAATATATATTTAGATTTTTTATTAAAAATTTATGGGCATGAAATTGCTAAATAGAAATAGCTATGGGATTTATGTCATAAATTTTATATTCATAATGTCAATTTTTAATTTATTGAGGAAAATTTAGTTGGGTGTGCTACATGTGGTATCAGAGCCCAAGGTTTAGCTCTAGGCTTATGAGCCCACGATGGTTGAACTAGGGAATAGTAAACCCATAGTTGGATTTGAGTTACCTAGAGAATAACCAAAACTGAATTGGTTGCATGATATGGGTAGGTCCAAGTTGAGAAGAAAGAAGGGAAAGTCCATTAGGGATTTGAAGAGGCCAATTGTTAACAAAGAAAATCCCAAACTTGAGAACCAACCCGAGATTCCTAACGATGAAACTCTAGTAGAAGCCCTCACATGTCTCAATTTGGAGAGAGGCAAAGAGATTGAGGAGTCCAAATGAACTCCTAAGGCTAAGAAATCATCCACATTTAGAGATTGGTCAAAAGGATGTGGACCTAATGCACCTTTATTGACTAAAGAGGAGTGCCTGCACACATGTCCTGCCTCACCCAAGAGGGATGATGCAAATTCAGAAGAGGATCAAGAGGAATGTCCTCTTTTCGATAATGAGGGAACTACTTAGAATGGAAAACACTTTTGTCAATAAGGATGAGTGTAAATCCATATTTAATATGAATAAAGTCCTTTTTGTTGTTGTTGATCAAGAGCACAAAACTTGAAGATTTATTTTTATGTGAATGAACATGCATATCTTTTTTAGATTACATCTTGTGTACATAATATTGTGTAGATGCTATAGTTTAAACATAAAAAAATTGTGTTAAGATATGCTAAATGCGACTATGATGCAAATAAAGTGTGAGTCATTATGGTGACCACCAAACAACATGTGGGCAGTAGTGGACACGACAATGGGCCAAGCAAGAGGCTAGACCAAATCCTGGAACTCCTAAACCGGAAAGAAACCCGAATGGACCATTTGGAACAAGAGGTTCGAGGGGTGCAGGAAGATCCAAATCTTAGGAACAAGCTACTCGACCAAGGAGAAAGGGCCCAAGGGGATCTTAATTGGGGTTGAATTGAGGAAGAACTAGGGAAAGGTATTAAAAAGGTAGCACCATCGGCATTCAATGGCAAGGCCATCAGAGATAGATTCGAGGCCTAGATCATATAGATGGAAAAATACTTTGGGCTCCACAACCTATTAGACCAAACCAAGGCTACTTGGGCTGCATATCAATTGTTTGGAGATGCAGCTACTTGGTGGGAGAACAAGAAGGTAGAAGGGATACTTTCGCTAGAGGAGATCACTTGGGAGTTTTTCCTCCAATATTTTAGGAAGAGGTGTCTACCAAAACTTTTCTTTGACAAAAAGATGACTAAATTTCAAAATCTGACCCAAGGGGCCTAACCGTAGTTCGATACTAGGAGAGGTTTACAAACTTGCTCAAGTATATGTTGTAGTACCAATCCGATGAGTTTTTTTGAATTCAAAAGTTTATACTAGGATTGAGACCCCACATTGGAGTTGAGGTGGACCTCCACAATCCCCTTATGATGGCATAAGCTTTTGAGAAGGCCATTAAGCAAGAACAAAAGCTCTAGCAATTGTCCAATCTTCACAAGGGTTCAGACTTCAAGTATCGATTTAGAAACAAAAAATTTCAAAAGGGTGATAGACAAAATGGAAATAAGTCTCACTGGATTAGAAATTTGAAAAGAGAAGGTGAACCTCTAGAAAAGGAAGAAGGAAACCAAGGCGGAAGGAATAAAAGGGCTAATAAGAGCAACGACAAATTTAACAGTAACCAGAGGTACTCAAAAGAGGATAGGTATGGAGGTTGAAAAGGACCACGCGATGGATGTTACACTTGTGGGGGAGACTATTATGCATCTAATTTCCCTCATAAATTGAAATCATGGAAGGAAGGAAACCAACAACAGACCCTGCAACACAAGATCCATGTGACGGTGGACAACAAGCAAGAAAACTACCAGGCTTCACCAATACAATTGACCAGTAAGCTCTATGGCTGAACCATTTCTATTTTTATAGATACTAGAGATACTAAGTGTTTTATACATCCTAGAATGATTTATAAGCTACCCATTCAACCTGGATATTTGGAAAACTCATGGTTTGTTCAGTATGGGAATCGAGCAGATAGGGAATTAGATTCATGTTTCTTTTGCAGTGAGTGAGAACTTCCTAACTTATTGGACCAAGTTGACCTTTACATGGCACCTGTAGGATCCTATGATGTAATATTAGGAATAAATTGGTTAATTGAGCACAAAGCCATTGTAAATTTTGAGGATAAGATGGTGAGTTGTCTAGATGACTTTGGATACTTGATTGAGATACATGGGATACAAAGACCCTTGGAGCTTAGGCAGATTTCGGCTATGCAACTCAAGAGGGCTTAGAGGGAGGGTTGTGTCATATATGTTGTGCATGTTATTGAACTTGAAAATGAGAAACCATACCTAGATGATTATCCAATTATTAGGGAATTCCAAGATGTGTTTCTCGAAGATCTCATCAAGATGCCTCCAAAGTGATAATTTGATTTATCCATTGATCTAGTGCTAGGAGTCGAGCCTCAGTCTAAGGCCCCATACAGGATGACCACCACTGAGCTCTATGAATTGAAAGAACAGTTATAGGAGTTTTTATGCAAGGGGTTTATTATACCCAATGTGTCACCATAGGGGCACTAGTTATCTTTGTGAAAAAGGATGGGACCTTACGTCTATGTATTGATTATTGAATGTTGAACAAGGTGACTATCAAGAATCAATATCACCTTCCAAGGATCAATGAGTTATTTGATCAGATGAAGGGAGCAACAATATTCTCAAAAATAGATCTCATATCTGGTTATCATTATTTGAGAATAAAGGAAGAAGATATTCCAAAGATTGCTTTCTGAACTCGGTATGGACATTACGAGTTCACCATTGTACCATTTGGAATGACCAATGCACCCACAACTTTCATGAATCTTATAAATAGTTTGTTTCAAAATTGTTTGGATGTTTTTTTCTTAATATTTATTGATGAAATTCTAGTTTATTCTAAGTCTATTGAGGAACATGATCGACACTTGAGGATAGTCTTATATCATCTGAGGGAAAAGAAGCTTTTTGGAAAACTATCTAAGTGCTCATTTTATCAGGAAAAGGTGCACTACCTAGGCAATATTATATAAGTTGAAGGAGTCTCTATGGGCCCTAAGAAGATAAAAGTAATCATGGAATGGTTGATGCCTCAAAGTGTGACAGAGGTGTGAAGCTTTATGGGCCTTGCCAAATATTACAAAAAATTATGCAAGGGTTTTCTCAAATTACAACCTCAATAACAACTCTCTAAAAGAAATGAAAGAGGTTTGAGTGTATCAAAAAGTGTGAACAAGCTTTCTAGCTCCTGAAGGAGAATCTAACAGCAGCCCCAGTGCCAACTATTCCAGATCCCAATGGTCAATTCTCAGTGATCACGGATGTTTTAGGAGATGATATGGGAGCGGTGTAATGCAAGATGGGAAAGTAGTGGCATATGAGTCAAGGAAGCTGAAATAATGTGAAGTAAATTATGCACCACATGATCTAGAATTAGCATCTATAGTCCACACCTTATAGATGTGGAGACATTATCTTTTAGGAAATTTATTTGAGCTCAAAACAAATCATTTGGGATTGGATACATATTCACTCAACCAAACCTCAATGCATGGAAAAGGAGATGACTAGAATTACTTAGCGAGTATGACTTTGAAATTGAGTATATAAAAGAAAAGGAAAATAGAGTGGAAGATGCTCTTAGTATAAGAAAACATCTAGCATCCATGACCTCTACGAAATCCAATCTAAGGTAGCAAGTGATGCAACACTTACAAGGAGATGAGCATTATGAAAGGGTGAAAAATACTTTAGAAGAAAATCCGCTAGACCATTGATTCGATGGGTATGAGTTTTAATCAAATGGTATCTTAAGATACTAGAGGTAGATGTATATTCTAGATTTTGGAGAGCTTAGGAAGTTGGTCCTAGAAGAAGTCCATAATGCACCATATTCAAGACACCCCGAAGTTACAAAGATGATCAAAGAATTGAAAATTCTTGTATTATTTTTTGTGACTCAAGAAGGACATAGTGGAATACGTAGCCAAGTGCTTGGAGTGTCAGTGAGTTAAGGTTGAGCACGTGCATCTAGCAAGGATCCTTTACCCTCATGATATACCTAAGTACAAATGGCAAGTGATCAACATGGACTTTGTACAGGGGTTACCTTTAAGTAAGAACAAGCATGGTGTCATTCTAGTAGTAGTCGATAAGTTGACTAAGATGGCACATTTTACTCCAAGGAATCTTAAGGATGGATCATTGACCTTGGCCAAGAAATTTTTCCAAGAGATCTTTCGCTTACATGGAGTGCCAAAAACCGTTATATCCAATAGAGATACATGGATGACATGAAGGTTCTAGATAACCTTGAATGAAAAATTAGGACTAAGGTAAATTACAATTCATTCTATCATCCTCAGACTAATAGTCAAATTGAGAGAGTGAATCAAGTAGTAGAAGATCTCCTTCGGATGTACTGTATGGATCAATAGTATAAATGGGAAGAGTATCTACCACTGGTAGAATCTTCTTATAATAACTCCCATCATGCATCCTTAGGCATGGCACCTTTCAAGGCTCTGTATGGTTGAAACTGGTGTAATCCCATTAGTTGGGACAAATTGGAAGAGAGGATCATAGTGGGTCCGGAGATGCTAAAAGAGATGGAAGAGCAGATGAAACTCACCAAGAACAAACTAAAGGATGCGACAAATAGAAAAAAGAGCTATGCCAACATAAATAGAACCTTTAGGTAGTTTGTAGTTGAGGATAAGGTATTTTTTAAGAGTCAAGCCACATAAGAGCTTTATTACCTTTGGAAAATCATCCAAGTTGGCTCCAAGATATGTGGGCCCATTTGATGTGTTGGAAGTAATCAAATCAGTTGCATACAAACTTGATCTACCACTTGCTCTAGCTCAACTCCATAATGTGTTTCATGTTTCTTTTCTTAAACTATACCACCTAGATGAATGTCATATACTTGATTGGCATTCATTACAGGTGGAGGATCTAAGAAAGGCACTAGTGGAGCCCATTAGAATTCTGGATAGACACAATGTCGAGATATAAAACAAAGACATTGTTTAATATAAGGTCCAATGGGATCATTATTTTGAGGACAATTCTACATGGGAGGATGAGGAGGATATAGAATGCTCCTCTCCTCATTTGCTTTCTTAGATAGACTATTGATGATTTTCTATATACTGTTGCTTAAAATTTTGGACTTGTATGTTATGATGTTTTGGCTTGAAAATAGTATGATTTTATGAACATATGTGAATCAATTTTTTTTATTAGACATCGGGACAATGTCTCTTTCTAGTGGGGAAGGATGTCACATCTCAATTTCATTTCTTGCATTTAATAATGTTGAGTTAATTGAAATGTTTGGAAAATGGAATTTATCATTTAGTATTTATGGATATGATAAATGCAATGGTATTTGAAAAATAATTATCTTTCAATTTTATGATTTAAAAAGAGTTATTTTGTAAGGATTATTGGTTAAACATTACTGATAAATTTGGCAAGTGCAAGAACATGTGTGTGTAGGAATAGGTTGAAGAGTGAGAACTTGGTTGAGGCAGGAATGCTTAGCCGAAAGACAAATGATAAGCAATGTTGGAATTTGGAATCTCACACACCACAGTAGACCATGACATCTTCATTTGTCTGTAATAGATAAATAACATTCTTGTTTGTATGGATTGAAAATTTGGTTAAATAAACAATCTTGAGAAAGAAATGAATATAATGCATCCTTGTCTTACCCTATCTATCTCAAAGTTTGATATAAAATGGTATTAGAAATACATTTTAACATATACAATAATCATAAGAAAAATGATTATATTACTTGTTCTCTTGATCAATTTGAAAATAGATTCTTGATAAAAGAAATGAAAAAATAAAATAAAATGTATGTTGTGGAATTCTACATAGGTATATATATGTATATACGCATATATATGTGGGTGAAACCATATATATAAGATTATATATATGTATATATAGATATACAAATATAAATGTATTACCATAGTTTTTAAACAATGACAGTATGGCTTAAATGTGTAACTCCCATAATGAATGGGGAGGAAGTTGACCCCTAAATGCTCAAAAATGGAAGGAAGTGGGCGGCTAAGTTACAATGGTGTGGATGAGGAAATAATTACCACTATCTCCAAATATAGCAATGAAGATATTCTCAGGTAGAGGAGGCGATTTGATGGAGGCAATCTAGAAAAAATCAAGGCGAAGTGAAGGAAAAATCAATAGAGAAAGGGGGAAACGATTGAACAAGGATTTGTTGCTAATTTACAACCAAGGAAAAAGCACAAGAATTTGCATCAAAGAGAGGTATTCTCGATTGATACATTAGATGTTTCACTTTCTATTGAATGATATTAGTCCTCATTCTCTATCTTGAAGATATCGTGCATTTTATTTGTGTTTAGAATGCTTAAAACTGTGCTCTTGACATGTAAAACTCGTGGCTCTATGAATTGTGTTTCGGTCATTAATGTTTAGTCGACCATATATTTAACACTATTAGCCATGCGTTGTGGTTGTGCCACTACGTGTGGGTTCGAGATGAACACCCATGATGGGTTACCACCTACATGCTACATCAAACCCTTATAGCCATGGTTGTTCGACCTAGCATTGTCATTGCATTCCATTTATTTGAGTAACTCTATTCTATATATATATATTTATTTATATATGGTGTGTCGGTTGGACACTGTCATGGTGTTCAATTTACTATTTTAGCAACATTATATGGCCGAACAGTTGATATTGTTCGATGATTATTATTTATTTATATGTGCTCTATAAACTTCTAGCTAACACTATTCAAGCGATTCATATCATATTGTTATTATTTCTGGTAATGAACAACATGCATTGTGAAAACCATGTATGTTTATCACACCCACTATTTCGATGGGGTGAATGTGGTGAATCGGGCCCTGCTAAAAGCATGAGATGAACAATATTCTCATCATTCCCTATTATTTTATAAACTATCAATAGTCTTATCCTGTATAGATAAGAGGGGTGGTTAGGAATGATAATAATGTTCCATGGATAATCCTCAGCCAAACATACATAATGTTCAACAAATTCTTAAGGTTGTTGTTGTGTTGCCTATGTTCGGCCATCTTAGGCTACAGGTTATAATGAGTTAACCGAATCATTACTCTCTTATGATATATTTTGATGTTCTTATATATATATGTATATATGTATATACATGTTCACTGTCATTTAAATCCACTATGATGTAACTTCAATTTTTATTCTTTGAATTCTATTTTATCTTGCCCTTGTCCTGATCTTTCATATTGTTTGGGAAAAACCTAAGGTTGGGGTTTTTATTTTTGTCTTCATGAAAATCCTAGTGTCTTATGTTATGCCTTGGGTGGGATCTATTTGTCCATTACCTTTTTGAAGTGGGTTTTAACATAACTTATGCCCCATCGCTTCGTCTAGGCCGGGCCCCTTTTGATTTATTGTTTTATTTTTTTCGCCTGACTTTATTATTCCCTAAGTCTAGGTTGGCTCATGCCCCCATGTTTAAAAACAACTTAAGCCATTGTTTTTCGTCAGCCTAGGCGATGTCCCCTTGTGCCTTTAATAAATGTTTCATATTTTATAGGGAACAATTTTCAGTGACCGTCGATCAACCATCGGTTGATCTCCGCCATTCCCCGCAATCCCATGATGACCTCACCATAGAGTCTCAACTGATTAAGATATCATGGGCGAGCGCCACATGTCTCATTGGAGATGTCGAAGAGATGATGAAAATTCTTTAATATATCTGTCAGGTTTTAATATGTTATATGGTGAGTTACTAAAGTGGCTACGAGATGCACGTGATCTAAATCAACGGAGATGTTATGATCTTGATGGAAAATTTTCTCGATGGTTAATTACAACACTGGTGACCATGTTGAATGAACATGATTTCCAATGGTGGAGATCAACGGTTTCCCACCATCGCATGATCAGAAGTTGCGAGGTTCTTATCGATCACGATATCACGAGTGGGCGCCATGTGGATTTCCTTGGCGATGCATAGTATGGTGGGCCCTTAGTGCCGCGATGGAGATTGTGTTAGCTTGTTTTAAAGGTATTCGTTTGATGATCTGACAGAAGTGAAGGATCGATGGTTGGAATTTGAATTTTCATCAAATACAATTGGAGTCGTTGGTGCGGCATGCAAGTAAGCTTTAATGGCGGATGAGACGTCTACTGGCATAATTTGATCAAAATAAAGTGATTCTCTCCTGCCCTAGTGTCTCACAAATTATTCAAATATATTTATGGAGCCTTCTCAAAGCTAAGGATGAAGTTATGAGCTGTCACAACGAAGGATTTGGGTTTCTACAAAGCACAAAATCGTGAATTAATTTATGTACTTCCTAGGTAATTTGATTGAGAATTCGGGGAAAGTTGTGGTGTGCTTGTCAAAGAGTTTTATAATTGTTCTTAGGGCTATAGGATAGTTGAATTGTGAGAATTTGTAAGGTTATACTCTATAATTTCATTTTCTGTTTAGCCCTAGTTTATTTAAACATTTGAAATATCAAGGAAGCCCTAGTTTACCAAAAATGGCACTGCCAAAGCAGCATTCTAGACAAATCGACTATTTACATAGAAATTTATATGATAACTTCCTGGATCAATTGCCATCGTCAACTAATGATAGGAAGAAGGGGTTGGTCTTGATGCGTGGGAGAACCTTGGGGGAAGGATTGGTGTGTAACTATTCCAACATTGTTGATGCTAGGGTTCTTGTGATGGGTTTGGAGATGTTTAGATTGTGGTATGGGTAGAGGAATTTGCCCCACCCTTTCTCAAATGGTTGGAGGTATGACATGGGGAAGATGGCGGTACCAAATGTATTCCCTCACATGGATTTGTTGAGGGTGGTGGTTGCATGTTATGACCCTATTACACGGGTGATTAGAGATAATGATGAAGGGGTTATGTTGAGCATCAATAAGGAAGAATTTCAACAAGTTTTTGACCTGAGTAAGCCTAGCCCATTATTGGTTCATATTGATCTTGAGGAGATGAAACAGGAGTATGCAAGATCAAAGTCACTTTTCAGGGTTAAGTTGCTCCCACCTCATCTAGTAAGGGCAGGGGATTCAAACTTTTATATTAGCCCTAGTGACCAAGAGCCTTTCAAGCTAAATTGTTTTGCTAATCATTTCCTAGCCACTTTTTACTCATTGTGCCAGATTTTGGGTTTTAACCCTAATACGGTGATGCCAATTGCTTATATGTTTATGGGGGTGCAAATACAACACCCTAAGTTCTTAGTAATATATGACTTTGCTTCCTTTTTGGCTGAAATGATACATGAAGGGCTATTAAAGTTGCAACAAAAGGATGTGGGTACTCCATTATTTTTGTATTCCATGTTGATGGACATGTTCTTGTACAAGAATGTTGATTTCTTTTCTAAGAAGATGGAATTAAGACAAGTGGTTAATGGAGAAATATTGTCGGTGCAAGCATGGATTGCAGACTTATCTTATAATAGGGAGAGTGCCAGTTTTGTGCAATTTGATAATTGTTTTGCTTCTAGATTGAGGACTAGGTTGATGTTAAATGTACCTAGAATCCTTGAGGACTTACATGATTTCCTCAGACCGAAGGGAAGGAAGCTAGAATTGAAGGTTTTCCATAACTGGGGTGACATCATTCCATACCCAGTCAACACTATCTTGAGAGTATATGGTTTCCAAGGAACCCCACATATCCTGCCATATAATGTGCCACAGAGATTAGGATTTGCAGAAGTTATGTGGAAAATTGGTTGTATCCATGAGGACAACCTTACAGGGAAAGGTAAAGGAACCTTTTTCCCTGATTACACTATGGTGTAAGACTTTGTGTTTTCTAAGGGAGGTTGGGTCCAATTTGGGAAGTTTTTTGACCGTTATCATCTGAGGTGTGGTCCCAAATGACAACATGATCCTAAGGGTTTCTTTTCCCTTTTTAGACAATGAATAAAAGGTGGTAGGTTTGTGCATGAATTCAAATTTCCTGAAGACTTGATTAGAAATGAGTTTGTTCTGAATAACAAGGAGTTGAGCAAGGAGAAATGGATAGCTTAAGACAAGCTATTGGCCATTGTGCACAAAATGGATCCTAAATATGATACATTGATGGAGTTTAGTCCATTTCACATGAAAATTGATTTTTTGATGGACAACTTCAAGGAGATTATGGGCATCTTAATGACCAAGAAGATAAAATTGGAGTTAGATCAAGACATATAGGAGCAAGATGCCAGGAAAAGTGAAACAAGGCCAGCCTATCAACCTACTAAGAAGTGGCCTATCTATAGAAGAAAAAGAAATGACAACAGTAATGAGGATAAGGAGGATAAAAAGGGAAAAAAAATCATGAAAGTGCCAGCACAGTCAAGTTCAAGGTTCAAAACACTTGGGGACATCAAAATTATTGATTTGGACTCATCACTAGAAGATAGCCCTTCACCACCACCATCAGATTCAAGCCCTAAGAGGCAAAGGATTGAGAAAGTACAAGAGGATTTGATGGATGAAATTGTTGTCACAGATCAGGATATGCAGGTTGATATGCCTTCTCCTCGCAGGCTAGCTAAGTTGGTCTTGTCTGATTTGGGTATGAAAGGAAAGTGTGTGCAAGATGCCAAGATGGAGGAATGTAAGGCCTTTTTGGGTGATGATGCATTCGTCAAGACTTAATTTTCTTGCAATTAGCATGGAGAATGAGACTAGAGGAATATCAAGATAAATGCAAGAGGAAAAGAGAGTTGAGGCCTGTCAGATCAAATCACGAGAATGATGATGAGGTAAAAAATGAACTGATGGAAGAATTTAAGAGGATCACTCCTGAGGAGGGGAGAAAAATAGTGACTCGAGCTGGTGTATTAATTTTTCCCTAAATGGGACATAGCTGATGTAGTAGAATTTAATGCTATTTTAAAGTCCAAGCATCCCTTGCAGAATTCTGAGGAAGAGGTTAAGGCAACATTGCAAGATTCTACCTTCAGCGAAGAATATGAGACCCTAGCAATTTGGGCTTTGGCTCCTCAAGGTAGAAAGCCTAATGTTATTGACATTAACCCAAACCTAAAGGGAGGGTTAATAATAAAGAGAGTCTCATAAACCTCAACCACAGAGGCTACTAACCTGACTATGAATGTGGCTAAATTGGCCCAAAAGACTATTGAAAGGGAGGAGGCTGAAAAGAAGAGCCTAATGGAGAAGTATAACTTCATAATTGGAGAATACAACAAGGTGCAGCAAAGGAATGTTGAGCTGCAAACTGAGGTGAATAGGTTAAAATGCAGGCAGATTGGGGAGACCCCAAGTGCTTCAAGTATTATGACATTACCTTCCACATCAGGATCAATGCCTCTTGCTTCTCCAATTGTTTCTATGCCAGGGTCCCCCATCCAAACTCCTTCCCTCAATCCTACATTAGAGCCTATTGAGGAAGAAGTTGAATACTCTATTGATCCTACAAAGAGGTAGCTAATGCACAAGATTACAGAGTTACAAGCAGTTTTGAAGGCAAGTGAAGAGGGAGTACTTGTAAAGCAGGGTGATATTGTTGACACAGTTTTGAGGCATCTAAATGAAAAGGTTGATGATAGATTGCCATCAGTATATTCTTTGTATTCTTTATTATTGAATATAATAAAGATTATTAACAGGGATCAGGAGGTATTTTACCCTTAATTGAAAAGTGGATCCCTAGGGCCAATGATTTAGACATAATGTATAAAGCCTCAAGGTTTGATACAAATAATAGGCCCCAATCATTAAGGACTACTCAAGTGTTAGTTAAGTCATTACAAGGTTTTCAGGCCTTACTAGATGACTTGAGTAGGAAGATTAGAGAATTGGTGAACTTTGATGATTGGAGTGATACGTTGTTACCTGATATAACTGATAAGAAGGGAAATGTTAAATCACTACAGTAGTGGCATGATAGAGAAAATGAGGTCATCAATGCATAAATTAAATTGATTTGTGATGACTCAGATTATGATTTGTTGGTGAGCTATATAGACAAGATCATTAACACTAGCTCATTTTTGGAATCTTTTGAGAAAGATGCAAATCAAGTGGTGATTAAGTACACACCTTATAATGCTAAGGTGAATGAGGTAGTTGGTTTTGATTGGCCAGCTGATGAAGAATACCAAGAGATGGGTAAATGTTTACTTAACCGAGGAAGAGTGAAACAAAGTTGGCTATTGGCAGTTAACTACTCAGCCATTGTAGTTGCAACAAATTTTGGTTATGTTTTGATGGAAATTTTGGCGCATAATTTTTGAAGTTTGGCCGATGCATCACTTTTTTCAAAAGGTAAGGTGAACAAGAAGATTCTTTGAGGATCAGTTGTTGTAACAAATTTTTGAAATGTCACAGGACGGTCCAAATGGCTGGTGGCATGTGTATTTCTAGTCTGATGCTTGTTTTCTCGTTCATTCTCTATAAGAAGGATTTCAAGGCTAGAAGTACGGGTTAGCAAGTTAGATAGCTTTGGTTGAGTCTAGGTGAAGTTGCAAAGCAATTGTAAAGCCTGATGTTTTTAGTGAAATGCAATTTAGGTTTTGGGTCATTCTGTAGTAGGTTTTGAACTCATAGGAATTTGATGTTTTGTGACAGTACAAGTAGTTGAATTGAAATGAATTATTTCGAACTCATGTCTCTCCATTGTATAAGCATATCAGAATTTTTAATAAAATGATAAAGGGTTGTTTCGTTCATCTCACTGTTGTGGTGTGTACAATTCTCATTTTAGCTTTAATTCAAAGAATTAATTAAAATGCTTGAACGGGATCATAGGTAGATATGTTTTATATAAGGATTTGATAAATAGTATTGGGTTAGAATACATAATTGTGATATTGTAATGCAATATTATCAGAGATCCTACATGTTATGTGTTAAATCTATCATAAACCTTTAAATGCTTATGAATTTGACTCCTCCAATGGTATATGGCATTGATCTAGGTTGTACTTATTTGTGAGGTTCAATATTTGTTTGTCTTTACTTAGAGCTTGCTACAAATTGCAATAAATTTATCATATTGAGGAATGTCGTTGTAGTTATCTCATGCTCCAAATAGTTGATATTATTGATGAACAACCAAATCTATTTGGTATTATCCTGTTATGTTGAGCTATTAAATGAGATTATCTATTGTTTTTAATGTTGTTTATAATATTGGTGCAGAGGTTGTAAACACATTAAGGGGACCACCCTCGCGGGTCTTGGAGAGCCCAAAGTGTAGGAGGTTTTGTTAAATTCCTAGTCAGTTGGTCCAGGTCCTTCGATTTTCCCTTGATTAGAATTGGCAAGTCCATAGGTAGATTAGGATATCAACCTGGTTACAGTAAAAATAACCAACAAAATGGCGACTCTGTTGGGGGTGTTAATCTGAATATTTTTGGTCAGTGTGTCAGTTGTCCATTTTGCATAGAGTTTTTCATTGTATTTTTGTGATTTGAAGGTCGAGCCCATTGTTTCATGTTTTGTTTGTCCATATCTTTTTTCGTTCAACAATTCCGAGTTATTTAGTGAAGTATTTTTTGTACGTGTCAGTACAAGAGTTCTAAAGATATTTTAAATTCCACCAATTGTCTCTGGATAGTTGGTGTTCCCAAGATAATTGGGTGGTGACTCTGAAGTCTCTGCACCAGTGTGCATATTATTTGAAGATGTAATACAAATTGAAGGATCTGGGCAAGAACGTAGAATGAAGAACATCAGGTTGTTCATGAAGAATCATCCAGAACAGTAACTGGAGGGTGAACTTCCTAAAATGAAAAAGGATTGGATAAAGAAGAAACCAGAATCTAGCAATGTTGATCCCACATCACAGAATCCTGTACACCAAGGTACAAGCAAGCCTTTACATCCTATCCCTGAGACTCTTGAACAAGTGTCTAGACATTCAAAATTAGATAGTTGTGGATTTTTTGATGCATTATTTAATACACCTATTCAAGAGGATGTAGCATGTCATAATAAAGGACCTGTTAGTGTCCAATATGTTGAAAAGAGAAGAGGTAGGAGTAGAAGTCGAATCTATCACAAAGAAAGCACCAGTTATGTGCCTCCTCCTGTTGAAGATGATGGAACACCTTTATTGTTTGAACATGTGCTTGAAGAAGTAATTCTAATAGACCTAATTGATACATCAAGTTTTGATATGACTTTGCTTGACCCTGATGATGTTTTTGGAGATATTGACTCCTTAAGACAGGAGATCCAAAAACAAGTTGAGCTTAGGATGAAAAAGGATAAGGAGAGGGAAACAAAATTGATGCATGCTGTAATTGAGAGGGACAGGTTAATTAGATAGTTGGCAACAATGAAGCTCCTGAACCAAAACAAACCTGAGCTAGAAGAGGAAGGTCTTGTTGTACGTGAAATTGTTAATAAGGAGATGAAGTCTGTGTCTAAAGATGGAACTATAGGTCAAGTTTATGCCCAATCAAAACCTACAAACCTAAAACCCTCAAACCCTGTTAAGCCTCAACCAAGTAATTCAAACCCTAAGCCTGTTCTAGACAAAGGAAAACAGAAGGTTGAGGGGATTAAGATAAATGATAGGGTGACTTCTCATCCCCCTAAAAGAGATCCCCCACCACATGTATTTGTACAAGCTGAGAATGCCTTAGAGAAGGTTAGGAGGGAAGGTGAGGCTCTTGCAAAAGAGTTAGAGAGAACTAAGATTGAAGCTCCAAATGCAGAAATGAAGAGGAAAATAAGTTTCCTAAAAGTGTCAAGTGTGGATGAGGTTACACAAGCTGCAACCTCATAAGGTCACCAAGATTCCTTGAAAAATGATCCTAAAACCAGTCTGGACACTACCACAAACAACTTGGGTCCAAAGTTTTATGCAACCAAGTTTGTAAACCTACATCAGGATGGCCCTAAGACACATAATTTGAGTCCTGGTGTTGATTCTCAGAAGACTAAAGGATTATTCCAAAGGAGACCTATAAAATTGGAAAGGTATAGGTAGTTATTCTTTTATGGTATTCCAAGTTATCCAAACCCCATCCCTGATGAGTTGAGAGAAAAGATGAATAAATTTGCTAGAAACAAAGTTGTGATAGCAGAGGAACATTTAAAATCCTTCATGGATATGTTAAATGACTATGAGGTAGAGCATGAAGATGTTATAATGAAGTTGTTTGTACAATCTCTAGAGGAGGATGTAAGGGATTGGTACATAGGCTTACCGAATGCTAGTATTGGTTCATGGGATGAGTTTGAAAAGTGCTTCAAAGAACAATAAAGTGATAAAACTAATGCGAGTTTCATGCTAAATGAATTCAATAACATCAAGAAGTCAGTGAATGAACCTGTGATAGAATTTAACCTTAGATTTCAAAAGGCAATGTATAAGTTGTTTCAGGTTTTAAGGCTTGATGAAAATGTTTGTTTAACTACATATTTCAATGCTTTTGATGCTAAAATGGAATATCTTCTTAGAGAAAAGGATCCCCGAACCATGAGAGATGATTTCAGAGTAGCTATAAATATTGAAAGTAATAGGAGAGCTTATGGAAAATATGGTAGGAGGGAAGAACCCAAAATTTTGAAAATCCTAAAGATAAGACTGAGAAGGTTTCTACTGCAAAGCCTAAGGATGATGAGAAATGGGATAAAGTATTTAGCACTTTGAAAGATATAAAGTATATTGTTGCCAAGCAAGAAAAGGGTATAGGGAATGAAAAGAAACAGTATAATAAAAATGACATACCACCTAGGTTGCAAAATTATCCTTATAACACAAATTGGAAGGATGGGAAACCAATCTTGTCGAGCCAGAAGCCTAAAACTGATCAGCATACACCAGAGCCCCTGCAGAGGTATTCAATAAATCTAGTACAACATAGACCATGGTGTGAGGTGTTTGAACTTCCACATGATCAAAATTACTGTGGTATTGCTCAGTTTCTTGTTACTGAAGGAATAGAGGAAAATGCTCATGAGCAGACTCCTGACTATGAGCAGGGTGATGCAGATGTTTGTATGGCCCAATCATATATTGATGAAGCAGAGTGTTCTTCTAATGATGAATTACGGGGAGCTGATACGGATAATCAAAGACAGAGAAGTGAGATATATTACCAACAAGTATTTTTTGATGAAGAAGGTGATTTTGACCATCATGCTTGCAATATGGAGCAAGCTAAAGATTCAAAGTCCTTAAGGAGACCATCAGAAGAGGAGATTTCCCAATTGACTGAGGAAATGGCTTCTCAAATGAGGATTTCACTTCAGCTGAGAAATAGAATTGTGGGTGGTGAACAGGGTAAACTTGTTGGCCTTTTTAAAAAAGAGCATAAGGACAAGAACAAGGGTGTTAAGGTGGATGGGAAAAAGGATGCTGTCAAAATCAAAGAGGTTAAGAATGACAAGGTTTGGGAAAAAAATATTGAAACCCAAAAGCCCCAAGAAGATGTTACTTCATCATTGGTAAAGACCAAGGTGATTACAAAGTTTGTTGAACCTGCTCTAGAAGAGAAGAAGCAAAAGAAACTTGAAGGAAATCAACAACTAGAGAGGAAAGGAAATGATGAAGATATGGTTTCTGATCTGCCTAAATATACACCCTTAGACATGTTTCAAGTGCTTTCTTAGGTTAAAGTTTTTGTACCTTTGCTGGAAATGATGAGAATAAATGAGCACAAGGAAAAGACACTAGCCTTGATTACATGTGTTGCTAGTAATAATATTGAACAAGGTAATTGTAAAGAAGTAAAGGATGAAGATGAAAGAAAAGAGAAAGAAGTGGAGGGAATTGTGTCACAAATTCCCCCTGTGTATTTAGGGAATTCTATTAGTATGTGTCTTGAAAACATAAACCCCTTTTTCTTAAGTGTTGATATAAATGGGAAATGTTTGATAAATTGTATGATAGATTCAGGGGCATCCAATAATGTTATGCCAGTCAAAATCATGGAGGCGATGGGCTTGACAGTGGATACCACTCAAGGTAAATGCTATGCATTAGATTCAAGAGAAGTGCCAGTTATTGGGACTATTAAAGCATTTCCTTATAAACTGACTCAATATCCTGAGAAGGTTTTAGCCATGACTGTATTAGTTGCAGATATCCCACCTCATTTCAGGATGCTTTTGTCAAGAAAGTGGAGTGCATCAATGGGAGGTAACATGCAGTGTGATCTATCATTTGCTACTTTCTACATTGATGGTAAGGATGTCAAGATTGAAAGAGAGTCAAAAGTGTCTCATATGATTGAGCATGATCGGACTGAGAATATGACATGTTTTATTGACAGTGGCATAAATGAATTCAGGGCCAAGGAATTCCCTAGTAATTGTGATAAACCTACTACACCGATTGATATAGAAGTAAAACAATTGTCAAAGTTTGATGACTTGTGGACCATGTACTTTGATGGTGCAAGTTCAAAAGAGGGGTCTGGTGCAGGGGTTTTATTATGATCTCCAAGTGGAAGGGCATTTAGGTTCTCTTTCACTTTGTTATTTGAATGCACAAATAATGTGGTAGAGTATGAGGCCCTGTTATTGGGGCTAAGATTGGCTGAAATACATGGGATCAAGAAGCTCAAGGTAATTGGAGATTCCGAGCTTATGGTTTCCCAAGTTAGATCCAGGTATGTATCAAAAAACAAAAGGTTGAAACAATACAAGAATGTTGTTTGAGATTAATTGGAAAACTTTGATGCATTTGGAATAGGTTGGATGGAGAGAGGCCACAACAAGGTGGCAAATTTATTAGAAAATATTGCATTAAATCCAGATGATATGACTTATGCTGGAATTTCAAAGGTTGAAGTGCAAACCAGACCATTTGTCCCTAATAATATCAAAAATTGGAAAGTTTTTGATAGTGATGATGATATACTGAGGTTCTTAAATTGTGTGGATGAATATGAAAGTCAAGAAATTGACTTTGGAGATTTTGTTGAAAAAATTGATGGTAAAGATACTGTGTTTGGTAATGAAGTCATTCAGTTATCTTTTGAAGATAAATACAATTCCTAAAGGTTTAGTTGTACTTGAAAGAGTGTTTGATAATCGGGATAGGACAAAGGCTAATTGTGTTGCTTCCCATTCTGATGACTTGGAGGAGATAAACCTTGGAACATAAGCATCACCAAAAAAGGTGTATATTGGAAAGAAATTATCACCAAGGGTGAGAAGGATGCTGATTGATTTATTAAGGAAGTTCAGACATGTGTTTGCATGGTCTTATGATGATCTTAAGGCATACAAAGAGGATTTATTTCAACATGAAATTCCTTTGAGTGATGATGCTAAGCCATTTAGGAAAAAGAAAAGGCCTATTAATCCTACCTTGGCCCCTAAAAAGCAAGATGAATTAATGAAGTAAGAGATGCAGGGATTATCAAGCCAATCAGACATTCATCTTGGGTGTCAAATTTGGTGCCTGTGAGAAAGAAAAATGGAGACATTAGGTTATGTGTGGATTTTAGAATCTTGATTGTGTCTTCATTGAAAGACAATTATCCATTATCGAACATGGAAGCCATGTTGCAGAGGGTGACAGGTTGTGAGTTAATGTCTATGATGGATGGGTTCTTTGGCTACAACCAACTCATGGTCAAGGAGTCTGAGTAGTTTAAGACAACTTTCACTACACCCTGGGGAACTTATGTCTATGTGAGAATGCTTTTTGGTCTAACAAATGTAGGGGCTACTTTTCAGAGAGCCATGGATGTGGCATTTTTGAGATTTCATTAACTTTTTTTTGGTGATTTACCAGGATGATTTGAAAGCTTATACCAAGAAAGAAGATGATCATTGTGAACATTTGGAGAAGGTATTTAGCAGGGCACTGGAGTATGGTATTTCCTTGAATCTGAAGAAGTGTGCTTTTGGGGTGAGGGAAGGAAAATTGTTAGGAAATATTGTTTCCAAGGATGGGGTCAAAATTGATCTAGAGAGGGTAATTGCAATAGATAAAATCCCACAACCCCGCAATGTCAAAGGAATATAATCTTTCTTTGGAAAAATAAATTTCCTAAGAAGGTTTGTGACAAATTTTTCTGAAACAGTTCATCTGATTTCTAAGATGCTTAAGAAAGGAGCCAAGGTTGAATGGGAAGAGGAGCCTGTATAGGATTTCCAAGCCATTAAGCAAGACATAAAGGAGGCTCCTATGTTATGAACCCCTGATTTCTCAAACCCTTACAGATTTTTTCATTTGATTCTTTCCACACAATTGCAACTGTGTTGTTGCAAAAGAATGCAGAAGGTTTTGAATAGCCTATAGCCTTTTTCAACAAATCTTTACAGGCTGCAAAACTTAAATACGACATAAGTGAAAAACAAGCACATGCATTGGTAAAAGCAGTAAACGCTTTCAGGACTTATTTGATGGGAGCTACTATAATTGCCTATGTACCCAATGTTGTTGTGAAGGAAATTTTCACACAGCAGGAAGTGTCAGGAAGAAGGTGTAGATGGATCAATAGGATCCAGGAGTTCAACATTGAAATCTAGATTACCAAGCCGGTGAGAGGACAAGGATTGGCCAAGCTTATGGCCCAAAGTAATCTGGAAGAAAATCAGATAAATTTTCTTGAAGAAGAGAATAGATCACACATATGTGATATGGAACATTCTGAATGGTATAAGGATGTGATCTATTATTTACAAAAGATGAAATGTCCTGATAATTTGAGTGAAAATGAAAAGAGTACATTGAAGTTACATGCTATCAAATATGTTATCATAACTGGAAAGCTCTGGTGGAGAAATGGAGAAGGTGTCATGTTGAAGTGTGTTGACCAAGATCAAGGACAGGGACTCCTGAATGAGATGCATAGTGGAGTTTGTGGAGGGAATTATATGGCCAAAACAACTGCACACAAGGTAATGAGGGCTGGATTTTGGTGGCCTACTATTTTTAAGGATGCACACCAATTAGTGAATACATGTGATGCCTGCCAAGAAATAGCATGTAAATCTAGTGGAGGCCATTCATGGATATTGGTGGCTATTGATTATTTTACCAAGTGGGTGGAATCAATTCCAATGAAGAAAGCAACTAGTAAGGTGGTAATTGACTTCCTGATGAACAATATCTTGACTAGGTTTGGGTGTCCAGAAAGGATTGTGTCAGATAATCCAATGTGTTTCAGATCTAAGGAATACACATAATTCTGTGAAAAACATGGCATCCAAATTTCTTACTCATCACCGTATCACCCACAGGGAAATGGACAAGCAAAATCAAGCAATAAAAGCTTGATGAAGATCATTAAGAGAATCCTAGATCAAAATAAGAAGGCATGGGATTCTAAATTGAGATTACCAGTCTGGGAAGATAGGGTAACTATGAAAAAGGCAATAGGTTGTGCTCCATTTGACCTAGTTTATGGGATAAATGAAAGGTTGCCCAATAATAACCTGATGGAAATGTATAAGTTTGTCCAGATGTATGATAATGAAATGGATGATGAAATGCAATTGAAGGTGGAAGCTCTCATATAATTAGATGAAACCAGGAGGGAAGCTCAAATGAAAAATGCAAAATTGTAGTTGCAATTAAAAAATTTGTATGATAAAAGGGAAATTGCAAGGAGCTTCCAAGATGGATATTTGGCCTTAATGTGGAATTCCAGATTGGAAGATAAAGGAAAACATGGAAAATTTGAAGCAATCTGGTTGGGTCCATTTTTGATAAACAGTAAGTGGGGTGAAGACTCATACTTCCTCCAAGATATGATAGGAGACATTCTTGAACTGCTAGTTCATGGACAGTTCTTGAAATTGTACTTCAATAGAAGTATTTTTTTCCATCTATAGTAGCATAGGTTTGTATATATGTTAGTTGTAGGTTTCTTTCCTGCTGGGTTGTTTTTTTCAGACAATCCTTTTTGGTCATCTCTGCAATTGGTCTGCTCAACCTGAGATTCTGAATTCTCACTTCATTCCTATGGAATGAACATCTCTAATAGGAGCCACTGATGGAACTTCAATTTTTGTTCTTTGAATTCCATTTTATCTTGCCCTTGTACTAATCTTTCATATTGTTTGGGAAAAACCTAAGGTTGGGGTTTTTATTTTTGTCTTCATGAAAATCCTAGTGTCTTATGTTATGCCTTGGGTGGGATCTATTTGGCCATTACCTTTTTGAAGTGGGTTTTAAAACAACTTATGCCCCATCGCTTTTTCTAGTCTGCACCCCTTTTGATTTATTGTTTTAATTTTTTCGTTTGACTTTATTATTCCCTAAGTCTAGGTTGGCCTGTGCCTCAAAGTTTAAAAACAACTTAAGCCATTGTTTGTCGTCGGCCTAGGCAATGTCCCCTTGGGCCTTTAATAAATGTTTCATATTTTGTAGGGAACAATTTTCAGTGGCCGTTGATCAACCATCAGTTGATCTCAGTCGTTTCCCACAATCCCATCACGGGCGAGCAGCATGTGTCTCATCTGGCAATGCCGAAGAGATGATGAAAATGCTTTAATATATCTGTCAAGTTTTAATATGTTATATGGTGGGTTACTAAAGTGGCTATGAGATGCACATAATCTAAATCAACAGAGATGTTATAATCTTGATGGAAAAGCTTCTTGATGGTTAATTACAATGCTAGCGACTGTGTTGAATGAATGTGATTTTTGATGGTGGAGATCAACGATTGCACTCCGATGCGTGATCAGAAGTTACGAGGTTCTTATCGATCACGATATAACGAGCAGGTGCCACATGGATTTCCTTGGCAGTGCATAGTATGGTGGGCCCTTAGTGCCATGATGGAGATTGTGTCAGATTGTTTTAAAGGTATTCATTCGATGATCTGAGAGAAGTGAAGGATCGATGGTTGGAATTTGAATTTGCATCAAATACGATTGGAGCCATTGAGGTGGCATGCAAGTAAGCTTTAATGGCAGATGAGACGTCTACTGGCATAATTTGATTGAAATAAAGTGATTGTCTCCTGCCCTAGTGTCTCACAAAGTATTCAAACATATTTTTGGAGCCTTCTCAGAGTCAAGGATGAAGTTGCGAGCTGTCACAATGAAGGATTTGGGTTTCTACAAAGCACAAAACCGTGAGTTAATTTTTTTACTTCCTGGGTAATTTGATTGAGAATATGGGGAAAGTTGTGGTGTGCTTGTCAAAGAGTTTGATAATTGTTCTTGGGGCTATAGGATAGTTGAATTATGAGAGTTTGCAAGGTTATATTCTGTAATTTCATTTTCTATTTAGCTATGGTTTATTTACAAATTTGAAATATCAAGGAAGCCCTAGTTTACCAAAAATGACACCACCAAAGTAGCATTTTGGCCAAGTTGACTATTTACACAAAAATTTATATGATGAATTCCTAGATAAATTGACATCGTCAACTAATGATAGGAAGAAGGGGTTGGTCTTGATGCATGGGAGAACACTGAGGGAAGGATTGGTATGTAATTGTTCCAACATTGTTGATGCTAGGGTTCCCATGACGGGTTTGGAGATGTTTAGATTGTGGTATGGGTAGAGGAATTTGCCCCACCCTTTCTTGAATGGTTGAAGGTGTGAAATGGGGAAGGTGGAGGTACCAAATGTATTCCCTGACGTGGATTTGTTGAGGGCGATGGCTGCACATTATGACCCTGTTACACAGGCGATTAGAGATAATGATGGAGGGGTTATGCTGAGCATCAATAAGGAAGAATTTCAATAGGTTTTTGACCTGAGTGAGCCTAGTCCATTCTTGGTTCATATTGATCTTGAGGAGATGAAATAGGAGTATGCAAGATCAAAGTCACTTTTCAGGGTTAAGTTGCTCCCACCTCATCTAGCAAGGGCAGGAGGTTCAAATTTTTATATTAGCCCTAGTGACCAAGAGCCTTTCAGGCTAAACTATTTTTCCAATCATTTCTTGGACACTTTTTACTCATTGTGCCATATTTTGGGTTTTAACCCTAATACGGTGATGCCAATTGCTTATATGTTTATGGGGGTACAAATACAACACCCTAATTTATCAGTAATCTATGAATTTTCTTCCTTTTAGGATGAAAGGATATATGAAGGGCTATTAAAGTTGTAACAAAAGGATGTTGGTACTCCATTCTTTTGGTATTCCATGTTGATGTACATGTTCTTGTACAAGAATTTTGATTTCTTTTCTGAGAAGATGGAATTAAGACAAGTGGTTAATGGATAAAGATTGTTGGTGCAAGCATGGACTGTAGACTTATCTTATAACAGGGAGAGTGCCAGTTTTGTGCAGTTTGATAATTGTTTTGCTTCCAAATTAAGATCTAGGTTGATGGTAAATGTACCTAGAATCCTTGAGGACTTACATGATTTCCTCAGACCGAAGGGAAGGAAGCCAGAATTGAAGGTTTTCCATAACTGGGGTGACATCATTCCATACCCAATCAACACTGTCTTGAGAGTATATGGTTTCGAAGGAACCCCACATATCCTGCCATATAATGTGCCACCGAGAGTAGGATTTGCAGAAGTTATGTGGCAGATTGGTTGTATCTATGAGGACAACCTTACAGGGAAAGGTATAGAAACCTTTTTCCCTGATTACACTATGGTGTAAGACTTTATGTTTTCTAAGGGAGGTTGGGTCCACTTTGGGAAGTTTTTTGATGGTTATCATCTGAGGTGTGGTCCCAAACAGCAACATGATCCTAAGGGTTTCTTTTCCCTTTTCAGACAATGAATAAAAGGTGGTAGGTTTGTGTAGGAATTCAACTTTCCTGAAGACTTGATTAGAAATTAATTTGATCTGAATAAGCAGGAGTTGAGTAAGGAGAAATGGATAGCTTACGACAATCTATTGGCCATTGTACACAAAATGGATCCTAAATATGATCCATTGATGGAGTTTAATCTATTTTACTAGAAATTTGATTTTTTTATGGACATCTTCAAGGAGATTATGGGCATCTTAATGACCAAGAAGATAAACTTGGAGTTAGATCAAGATATACAGGAGCAAGATGCCAGGAAAAGTGAAACAAGGCCAACCTATCAACCTACTCAGAAGTGGCCTATTTATAGAAGAAAAAGAAATGACATAAGTGATGAGGATAAGGAGGATAAAAAGGGAAAACAAATCATGAAAGTGCCAACATAGTCAGGTCCAAGGTTCAAAACACCTCGGGGCATCAAAATTATTGATTTGGATTCATCACCGGAAGATAGCCCTTCACCACCATCATCAAAGATGAGCCCTAAGAGGCAAAGAATTGAGAAAGTACAAGAGGATCTGATGGATGAAATTGTTGTCACAAATCAGGATATTTAGGTTGGTATACCTTCTCCTCCTAGGCCAGTTGAGTTGGTCTTTTCTGATTTGGATATGAAAGAAAAGTGTGTGCAAGATGCCAAGATGGAGGCATCTAAGGCCTTTTTGGCTGACGATGCATTCGTCAAGACTCCAGTTTTCTTGCAATTAGTTTGGAGAATGAGACTAGAGTAATATCAAGATAAATGTAAGAGGAGAAGAGAGTTGAGGCATAGCAGATTAGATCAAGAGAATAATGATGAGGTAAAAAATGAACTGATGGAAGAATTTAAGAGCATCACTCCTGAGGAGGGGAGAAAATTAGTGACTTAGGCTGGTGTATTAATTTTTCCTGAATGGGACATAGCTGATGCAATAGCATTTAATGCTATTTTAAAGTCCAAGCATCCCTTGCAGAATTCTAAGGAAGAGGTTAAGGAAGTATTGCAAGATTCTTCCTTCAACGAAGAATATGAGACCCTAGCAATTTGGGCTTTGGCTCCTCAGGGTAGAAAGCCTAATGTTATTGAAATTAACCCAAACCTAAGGGGAGGGTTAATAATAAAGATAGCCTCAGAAACCTCAACCACAGAGGCTACTAACCTGACTATGAAAGTGGCCAAATTGGCCCAAAAGACTGCTAAAAGGGAGGAGGTTGAAAGGAAGAGCCTAATGGCGAAGTATAACTTCATAATTGGAGAGTACATCAAGGTGCAAAAAAGGAATGTTGAGTTGAAAACTGAGGTGGATAGGTTAAAATGCAGGTAGATTGGGGAGACCCCAAGTGCTCCAGGTATTATGACATTACCTTCCACATCAGGATCAATGCCTCTTGCTTCTCCAATTGTTTCTACGCCAGTGTCCCCCATCCAAACTCCTTCCCTCAGTCCTACATTAGAGCCAATTGAGGAATAAGTTGAATACTCTATTGATCCTACAAAGAGGTAGCTAATGCACAAGATGATAGAGTTACAGGAAGCTTTAAAGGCAAGTGAAGGGGGAGCACTTGTAAAGTAGGGTGAGATTGTTGAGATAGTTTTGAGGCATCTGAATGAAAAGGTTGATGATAGATTTCCATCAGTATATTCTTTGTATTATTTATTATTGAATGCAATAAAGAGTATTAATAGGGATCAGGAGGTAGTTTTACCCTTAATTGAAAAGTGGATCCCTAGGGCCAATGATTTATACATAATGTATAAAGCCTCAAGGTTTGATACAAATAATAGGCCCCAATCATTAAGGCCTACTCAAGTGTTAGTTAAGTCATTACAAGGTTTTTAGGCCTTACCAGATGACTTGAGTAGGAAGATTAGAGAATTGGTGAACTTTGATGATTGGAGTGATACGTTGTTACCTGATATAACTGATAAGCAGGGAAATGTTAAATCACTGCAGTAGTGGTAGGATAGAGCAAATGAGGTAATCAATGCACAAATTAAATTGATTTGTGATGACTCAGATTATGATTTGTTGGTGAGTTGTATAGACAAGATCATTAACACCAGCTCATTTTTGGAATCTTTTGAGAAAGATGCAAATCGGGTGGCGGTTAAGTGCACACCTTATAATGCTAAGGTGAATGAGGTAGTTGGTTTTGATTGGCCAACTGATGAAGAATACCAAGAGATGGGTAAATGTTTACTTAACTGAGGAAGAGTGAAACAGAGTTGGCTACTAGCAATTAACAACTCAACCGTTGCAGTTACAATAGATTTTGGTTATGTTTTGATGGAAGTTTTGGCGCATAATTTTTGAAGTTTGGTTGATGCATCTTTTTTTTTCAGTGGGTAGGGTGAACAAGAATATTCTTCAAGGATAAGCTATTTTAACAAATTTTTGAAATGTCACAGGACAGTCCAAATGGCTGGTGACATGTGTATTTCTGGTTTGATGCTTGTTTTCTCCTTCATTCTCTATAAGAAGGATTTCAAGGCCAGAAGTATGGGTTAGCAAGTTAGATAATTTTGGTCGAGTCTAGGTGAAGTTGTAGAGAAATTGTAAAGCCTGATGTTTTTAGTGAAATGCAATTTAGGTTTTGGGTCATTTTGTAGTAGGTTTTGAACTCATAGGAATTTGATGTTTTGTGATAGTACAAGAAGTTGAATTGAAATGAATTATTTTGAACTCATGTCTCTCCATTGTATAAGCATATCAGAATTTTTAATAAAATGATCAAGGGTTGTTTCATTCATCTCACTATTGTGGTGTGTATGATTCTCATTTTAGCTTTAATTCAAAGAATTAATTAAAATGCTTGAATAGGATCATAGGTGGATATGTTTTATATAAGGATTTTATTAGTATTGGGTTAGAATACATAATGGTGATATTGTAAGGCAATATTATCAGAGATCCTACATGTTATGTGTTAAATCTGTCATAAACCTTTAAATGCTTATGAATTTGACTCCTCCAATGGTATATGGCACTGATCTAGGTTGTACTTATTTGTGAGGTTCAATATTTGTTTGTCTTTACTTAGAGCTTGCTACAAATTGCAAATCAATAACTTTTTTATACTAAGGAATGTCGTTGTAGTTATCTCATGCTCCAAATAGTTGATATTATTGATGAACAACCAATTCTATTTGGTATTATCCTGTTATGTTGAGCTATTAAATGAGATTATTTGTTGTTGTTAATGTTGTTTATAATATTGATGCAGAGGTTGTAAACACATTAAGGGGACCACCCTCCTGGATCTTGTAGATTCCAAAGTGTAGGAGGTTTTGTTAAAATCCTTGTTAGTTGGTCCAGGTCCTTCGAGCTGCCCTTGATTGGAATTAGCAAGTCCATAGGTAGATTAGGAGATCAAATTGGTTACAATAAAAACAACCAACACACGATATAAATATGGGTTGTTATATATATACACTTGTTACTTATAATGAATGGTGCCTTAACTATATGGTTGGTTGAACCATAGCACAATAATCAACAAGTAGAATGAAGATACATAAAGTTCAATGATAATATTTTATCGATTACATGATAACATGCTTATCGACACCCTTGTGTGGAATATTATTGTTGTTAGAACAAAGCCACCAACATTATAGTGTTCTGATTTTCTTAAAAGTGAAAAATAAGGTGGTGAACAAAATTGAACGATATGTGGGAATATTTTGTCCAAAAAAAGAATGAATATATAACTTAACATTTGTGTAGATTGAAGGATGTATTTATATATTCTGTAAAATTCTAATTTGTTTCTTTGGAATTGATTATTTTTAGTCATGCAAATCATTGATGTTCATTTGAAATTGATTTATGATCCATACGAGAGACAAGTGAACTATTATTTAACATTTCTCATTGTACTTAAATTGAAACTAGTTGTTATTGAAAGATCAAATGGAACACCTGAACGAAGTTGTTATTTTTTCTGAATATGGAAACCTGTATGTAAGGAAGATTTTTCTTTTAATATTCAAAATGTATACACATATTCCAAACTGTGTTATTTCCAAGCATATATGTGTACATGCATTAATGCTTCATTTGTGTGCATGCACATACATGTGATATACCTTCTGATTTCATCTCAAATTACTCATTGATTAAAATTGTTTAACTTCGTTTGCAAAGTAAGGAACTGTAGAAATGGAATAGCGTTGAATTGCAATATGAATCTTAATAGAAAGATAGTTGTATGATGAATAGATGAATGGTTATACTAGATTTTAGATGGAATATTTGTTGATGATAATGAAATAGAATGATACAAAAAAGTACTATGGTAGACTGTAGCACACTAGAATATGATTCTAATAGATGGTCTAAAAAGGGAGGGATACCCCTTTTCTATGATGAGATTTTCTTCCAAGAATGGGTTCCAAAGAGTGTAGATTTTATTTTCCAAATCTAACCTGAGCTACATTTTATACAACATGAGCTTGGCCAAGGTTTTCAATAATTTTTATTATGGAAAAGACTGTTTAATATTTATCCTCTCTTTGCATTTATTTTATTACCTAACATGGAACTTGAATATTCTAATAGTATATAGAAATGCATGTAGTTAGGCACACACAGATTCCACCTTGCAAATTGTATCTCTTGCTATGTGTTCCGTGCAGGGTCGGGTATTCTTCAATGGATTGAAGAATTCTGAGGAAGCATCACTTCGTGGTTGGGTTGAAAAGCACCTCAACCATGTTCTTGCCCACCAGTGGAGGCGAGTTATCAAAAAGGAATTATATTGGAATCCTATTTATGTACTTGTATCATTGATGTAATTGATGTATTGACTCTGAGGCATTTGAATGCCAAGAAAAACTTTGTAAATTGACTATTGACATTTGGAAATGAATATATATTCAGATTTATTTTTTAAAATTTAAGGACATGAAATTGCTAAATATAAATAGCTATGGGATTTATGTCATATATTTTTATGTTCATAATGTCAATTTTTAATTTATTGAGTAAAAATCAATTGGGCATGTTACAATTATTAAAAGACAAAGTTTTACTATTGTTGTTCATGTTCATGAACACATATCAAGTGATCACAACAGAGTATTAATTTCTGTGTTTTCTTCCAATTCAAATCATAAGTTTTGAAGGTGTGGAAAAATGATTGAAGCAAAAAAACATAAGATAATGCAAAGAATAAAATGTATACCTCAAACAATCTCCATCCTCCTAGATTGAGTGGAAATAGAATGCACCCTAGTTCTATTTTATTTTCTCTAGATTATGAGAAGATGTGGATTTCTCTATAAACTAGCATAAACATGGTATAATTAAAATAACAAGATGACAAAGCAAACAAAAAAGGGTAAAAAAAATATTTACTCTTGATGGTGAAGAATGAGGGACTCTACTTATAGAATTCTCAAGAGGCAAAATCAAGGGCTAGAATAGATTGATGATGAATGGATAATATTGAATGAGGATTAGGGTTAGGCTCAAAGATGTAGTCATGTGACAAGTGTCACATGAGGGACAAGATCTAGGTTTGGGACTAGGATTAGGGAAATATATTTATGTGAATGGATAGGATTAAGAGGTGTGATATGAAATGAATGGATGAGATGGAAAGATAGTTTGGATTTTGGGAAGGTGTCTAGGTTCAATGAATCTAGATAAGGTTTTAGGTAGACATGTGAATGGAACACTTGTCACATGATGAATATTTTAGATTATGATCCATGTGAACAAGTTTAAGGGCTAAGATTAAATGGAGAAGGATAAAGGTGAATGCGAAATTAATTAAATAAATATTAAATATTTATTCAATTAATGGGATCAAGTGAAGGGTAAAATAATTAAATAAATAATAAATATTTATTTAACTAAAGGTTTGGAAAAATTAAGGGAAAGGATGAAATTAGTCAAATAAATAATAAAAAATTATTTAATTAATGACTTAGGATAAGGTAAAATTAGGTGTGGTTAGGTAACGTCAGGTTTTAGGTGTCTACATCTTTCCCCTCTATGATATGATGTCACCACTGTAAAAAGTTGAGTTTTATCAAAGAACAATAAAACATAGTAGATAGGAAAGGGTAAGGACTAACGATTTGATGCCCCAGTCACTGGAGGGATGAGGAAGGATGATGATGAGGTCATGGGATGCCCCTTGAGGAGATAGGTGGGTTAATAGAACATGAATGTGCTCTCAAAATGGAAAGGAAGGATTGGGGATAAGGATCAAGAAGCAGATGAAATTGAAGATGAATGGGATGGAAGGGGATAAAATAAAGGGGATATTGGTTATGTTGGTATGTGGTGAGAAATCCTAAAGTTTAATATAGCAAAGGAAATTGTGCACCAAGGTATGAGGAACTAGCGTGATAAGGTAACCTTTGCAAGGACTTGACACTCAATAAAAGGTTTGTCCTTGTTCATACTAGACACCACAAAACCTTGTTAGAATATGTGAGGAAGATAGACTTAAAGCATGATAGTCCTAGTGCAAAAAATGCATGGAATGACCTAGTATGCAAAGGATGAATGTCCATGTTGGAAGCTATTCTAACACACACAATGTAAGTAGTTGCATAGTAATATTACAAGAACATCCAACAAATATGACATACAAGATAAAGATGATTCCCCAGTATACACCAATCAAAACACACCAAGATATAGAAATATCTAGGTGGCCTTGAGTAGGTATATTCATGGATCAAAATATCAAAAGATGAATAAAAAATAGTCATTGATAAACATGTCATGCTACCAGTATATCTCTTGCAAAAAATAAGATACGCGATGATCAATAATTATGCCAAACTTAAGACCGAGGAATCCTTTTGGGAATAGATGTTTGGATAGACAAAGATAATGGGAAAAAGGATATAATGATTGTTTTATGTTCATTAACTAGGCTCATGTGTGATTTCATGATAAATAGTGATGTTTGTATGCATGGAATGACCTAGTATGCAAAGGATGAATGTCCATGCTAGAATCTATTCTAACACACACAATGTAAGTAGTTGCATAGTAATATTACAAGAACATCCCACAAATAGGACATACAAGATAAATATGATGCCCCACTATACACCAGTCAAAACACACCAAGATATAGAAATATATAGGTGGCCTTAAGTAGGTATAGTCATGGGTCAAAATATCAAAATATAAATAAAAAAATAGTCACTGATAAACATGTCATGCTTCCAACATATCTCTTGCCAAAAAGAAGATAAGTGATGATCAGGAATTATGCCAAACTTAGGACCGAGGAATCCTTTTGGGAATAGATGTTTGGATAGAAAAAGATGATGGGAAAATGGATATAATGATTGTTTTATGTTCATTAACTAGGCTCATATGTGATTTCATGATAAATAGTTGGTTTCATAATGAGATATTAAGATGTGGATTAGAAGCATTAGAAGTATTGCTCATAGTAGAGAGATGTTTCTGAAGGTCTATAGCATGCCTTATGCTCTCCTGATGTTCCTGATGAAGCATATGCTTCTAGAAGAAAGTCTTGGCCTCCACAAATTGCTTAGATGTTTTTGTTCCTAGAAGTTGCATTGAAGTCTATCTAGGAGAATGCTTCACATTCCTCTGTTACTGAAGATATGGTCTTGTGGTTTGGGATTCAAAGTTAGTGTTTTGTGGATGTTTCACTCCTACCTTTTTAGGTCACCAGTATTGCCAAAGAGGTTTCTATGAACTGCAAAAGGTTGGCGATGTTGTTGGTTTTTTGGACTGGTCCAAGAAATTCTCCACATTTCTTTGCAGTTATGTCTTTAATCCTATGGCTTGGTGAATGTGTTCTTAACATTTGTGCAGTGTCTCAATTCTAATTTTATGTGTTGAAGTCATCCGCAGATTGATCTATTAATATTATATCTTCTAATTATGTGTTATATGCTTCCTGAATGAAGTATTATGTTCTTGCTTAGTTTGTGGTGGTTGTTTGTGGCATGGTAGTATGAAATAAGTGGTTGAAAGTGTTCTTGTATTTTCATGGAACATCCCCATGTGATCCAAATGGTGTGGATTGGCCTCTTTGATGTTGCATTATGTCTTGAGTTGGATTTTTGGGTTATTTGTAGATATTTGGCCGACAGGGCCTATTTTCTTTATTGCATCTTATGCTTGGGGTTTTGTACCAATATTTGAATATGTGTTAAGTTAGATTTGGGTCCTAACCTATCTTGGTTATAATAATTTTGAGAAAATTCAATTGGAACTATGTTTTTGGGCTAACTAGTTATGTGCTTATAATTTTCATCTACATGTTTCCTTGATTCCAACTTAGATCGATGTGTGCCAATGTGTGAATTATTTTAGATCACTTTGGAAGATGTATTAAGTTTTTTTTTAGTCCTCTCTATCTTCGAGATAGTACTACATTATGCTTTGGTGGCCGACTTGTTGAATTCATTGTTTATCTTCTTTTTGATCAACCTAATTGAAGTTTTGAAGAGTTGTGGTGGATATAAATTCAAGATATTTTTAGATGCAACAATGTAGATAAGTAGTCAAAATGGCTTCGGGAGCTAACGGTCAGATTCAGGAAGTGGTGGCGACTAGGGTTTCCCTTAGTTTAAGCTTTGAGGGAAAGAATTTGTAGGAACCACATGTTGTTTCTTGATAGAGTGGTGACATTACAAACAAAAGCGTGAGGAGGGAATGCACAACTAATGACTCATGGAGACTGCAAAAAGAGAAGGAAGTAGGGGGGAAAAGAATTGACAAGGATGGCCCTGCTATGAATGGAGGAAACCCATCCAAGCACCAGGAGGGGGAGCTTCCCACAACATGCAATTGACGAAGTGTTGGTTGTGACAAGGGGCCCATTGCATGCACGACAGAGGGAGCCCAAATGAGGCCATTATAGTCTTTGGGCCAGTCACAGATGCAACAAGGGGCCGCTATGCCTAGTGGAGGAGGAGTTTACAAAGACTGTAAAAAATTGAGGTTTGAAGAGAACAAATCTGGACATGTTAGGGCAAACAAAAACTCAGGCAAAAGACCCGATGGGGGGAATGGTGGGGACCCAGTTTCCCATGCCTCTTCTAATTCTATTACCTTGGAAATAGACAAAGAGCTGGCGTAGGAAGTGAACTCTAATGAAAAAGTATTTTCTGGGTTGGGCCTAATTGGAAAGTTTAGAGGTGTCTGGCCAAGCTTGCCTGATCTCCACAAATGGATCTCTAACTTCTGGAAGCCACTGCTGGTTGGGTATGTTCAAATTTATCCAATGGCCAGAGGTTTTTTTATTGTTGTGTTTGAAAAAGAATAGGATAGAAATAAAATCCTCTATGACTATCACTAGGATTGGGAAGAGAATCATGTGTTTTTGTTAAAGCCATGGCATCCGAATTTTAATCCACTCACAAAGGTGTTTGAGAGGGTTCCCCTTTGGGTGAGATTTCCTAACTTCCCCTTGTAGTTTTGGTTTGATGCATGCTTGGAGGCTATTGGGAACTCTTTGGGAAACTTTGTTATGGTGGATGAAGGCTCTTCAAATCTTCTGCACTCGACCTATGCTCGGATTTTGGTAGAAATGAAGGTGTCTAAGGTTCCCCCAATGGAGATTTGATTGAAATCTTCAAAGGGTTTTTGGGTGCAGCCCCTACACTATGAAGGGGTGCCCCTCAGGTACAATATTTGTCACTGTACAAGGCACTTGGCAGTTGAATGTGACAAGCGTAGATCTAAAAAATCTACGTCTTGGTGGAAAGATGCATCCACCCATCACTACACGATGGAGAAATATGAGGAGAAGAAAGAGGGATTACAATAGAAAGGCTCCGAGAAGGAGAGTTGAGCATCTGATGAACTGAATCAGGTAGAGAAGTCACTGATGCAAGAGGCTAGAAGTGAAGAGCAACAATAGTTTTAGATGGCCTTAACTCAAAAAGGGATTTTGGCTGAAGGCAAGGAAATAACTTGCAAAATCGGGGCTACAGCACCAAATTGTTGAGAAAAGAAGAGTGGTGTGAGGCCACAGACGAAAGATGTTGGAAAATGAAAGGTTGAAGATCAACATCAACAATATTTTTTTGGGAGTGGAGCTTGGAGGACACCCCAGGTTTCATCTGTGGATTGGAAAATGAAGGCAACAAGGATCGACGATGGATGGAAAATGGTCATGGGGAATAAGGCAAAGAAGGAGAAGAAGAAAACCTTTGCTATGGTCCTATGATCCCAAGCTAAAGGAAGGTTAAATAAAGCTTTAAACTGCTGACTTGTTAATAGGTCCTTTGGGTATTTGAATCTAAGTTGAGTAGTAATCTATCTTTCAGCCCTTCTTACTTTGTATGGGGTGTTTAAATTAGGTCTTGGGGGTAGTTATTTAGATCTTATTTAAGGTTTTGATGGGGTCTAGCAGAGTTTGTATGGGTGTTGTATTGGAGTTAGCTTTGTAATCTTTTTTTTTTCAATCTTCAATAAAATACAACTTATTACCGACAAAAAAAAAAACAATGTAGATAAGTGTACAAGTGTGTAAACAAGAAAGTGTGTTTTATTTGAATATCTCTAGAAGAAGTGTGAAAGTGTGAAAGATAGAACCAAATGTGCTATAATGCCTCAGTCAGTAGAGTGTTATGTTGAAAAACATTATAATATTTCTCTAAATATTTTTATCTTGCTTTGAGATAGAGAATATCATCAAGTCCTTGTATCTTACTCCTGAAGTTGTGTTTTCTTCAATTTTACAAGTCCTTTGTATCTTGCACTAATGTAGTGCACCTTGGTTTGCAAGTCCTTTTTGGTAGTGAGCCTTTATGTTGTGAGTTAACTCTCACCATGGTTTTCCCTCATTGGGTTTTCTACGTAAATTTGGTTTCATCTTGTGGATGTGTGTTCTTGTCTCCTTTATCATTGTTGTTGATCTTATTAGAGTTATAATTTCTATATCTTTGATTGCTGAAGTTTTTGAAGCCTTATAGTGCTATATCCTTCTCTCCTACTATTTTGTTTAATTTTTTTGATTTAGTTAAGTGTTGAAAAGTTCAAGTTACGAAAGGGATTAAGTTTTTGAGTAGACTGATTCACCCCCCCTCTTAGTCTCTAGGTGTGTTCAAAAATTGGTATCAGAGCCAAGTTCCTCTAAATAAAATTAACACCTTGAGGAAAAGATACAGTATGACACATGATGGTTCATACATGGATCTTAGGTTTGATGGGACTAATTATGCTTTCTGGAAATTGAGAATGGAAATCCACCTAAACTCTCTAGGGTTTGGTGTTTAGAAATTAGTCTAGTATTGATGTGTTTCTCCTGATACTCCTCCAATAGATCTAGCTGAAATCAAATTATATGAATGCAATGTCAAAGATAAGAATGCTCTCTTGTGTGGATTGGCTAATTCAGAGCTTTTGAAAGTGATGAATTATAGTTCTGCTAAAGATGTCTGGGGAAAGTTCAACAAAATCTATGAAGGTGATACAAAAGTAAAGCAAGCCAAGATGTAGATCTTTAAAATCAAATTTGAGAATCTAAATATGATAGAAGATGAAAACATTGCAATTTATATGCTTCGAGTACAAAAAGTTGTCTTTGGTGTCTCTGATCTTGGTGGAGAAGTAAAGGAAATTAAAATTGTGAAGAATGTTTTGAGATCTCTTCTTAATCCTAAATTTATAAAGTGTCTACCATTGAAGAGTCTAAAGACTTGGATCAGTATTCAATTGATGAAATGTTTGGTGCTCTTACTACCTTTGAGATGAGAGAATTTGACAAGGATGTTCAAAAAGGGGAAGTTGCTTTCAAAGCCAACCAAAATATTTAAGATGAAGTTGTTGATCAAAATGATGACTTTGATGAAGTTGAAGCAAAATTTGTGAGAAGGTTGAAGAAAGGAACTGACAAGTACATAGGTAAGTTACCTTTCAAATGTTTCAATTGTGAAAGGATTGGTCGCCTTGTATCTAAATGCCCCTATAAAGAATTTGATGAGGGTAACAAAAGAGATAAGGTTAAAAAGGGTCTCTATTCCAAAGAGAGTAGTGATTCTTCTGAAGATGAGGAGAATGATTCAAATGATGAAACCCTCTTTATAGCCTTAAATGTTGATAGCAAAAATTGCAATGTTGAAAAATGTAAGGAGTCTGGCTCCTTGAGTGATGAAGACATGTTTTTCTTCTTATTCAAATCTAGAATCAATGGAACCTAAAGGTTGGGACTTCAATTCAAATGATTGGGAAATAGGTTTGAAGGAAAAATTTAGTCTGCTTTGGAAAACCTAAATGAAGCAAGGGCACTAAATCAAAAATATGAGAGCTTTCTTGAAAAATCTAAGGAAGAAACTGACAAATTGAAAGCCAAAGTAGAAGGTGGTAAAGAATGTGAAATCAAACTAAAAAAGGTAGAAGGTATGATCTTTTATTTAAAAGAAAAGGTTGAAGAAGGAAAGAGAATTGAAGATTGCTTAAATTCCAAGCTCAATGAAAAAATAACTAAATTCTTAAAACTTGAGCAAGAAATTGTCACTCTGAGGAATTCCCTAAAAAGAGAAAAAGAACACATTGACAAAGGGGAGAAGTTTGGTCCTGAGGATAACTCCAAATCAATTGGAAGGCCCAAAACAAAGGAGGAGAAAGATTGCACTAAAGACTCTAAGAAGAATGGCTCTGAAGATGTAAAGACTATTCAAAATGGAAAAAAAGAAGGCGGATCCAATTCTGACCAGAAGAAAAAAGGATTTAGAAGTCCTCCATTTGCAAGACATCATGCCCCTACCAAATTCAATCAATCCTTTCAAGGTTACTTATTTTGTTGCAATAAATTTGGGCATAAGGCTATTGAATGTAAATTTAGAGAAAGAAGAAATGATAACATGGGTAGAAGATCATTTATGCCTCAAAGAAAAAATACTGTCTTATTTCATGGATACTACTATGCTTACAAAAACTATGGTCACAAGGTTGATGAGAGTAGATATAAGGTAAATAGGAAAAAATTTGTTCTAGAGCACAACATTGTGTGCTACAAATGCAATAAGATGGGACACAAGGTAAACCATTGTAGTAGTGGTTCTGTGAAGCCACCTATTTAGAATCAGAAAATGGATGAAAGACTCAATCAAAAGAAAAAGGGAAATGAAAAGGTCTAAAAGGAAGACCATGAGAGGAAGGATGATTCTACACTTGTGTACTCTGCACAATATTCTAAGATAAACTGAGATAGAGCATTGTCTTAGGAGGATATTTCACTTGCAGAACCTTTTAGCCCCCTGAAAAGGACAAGGTGTTGAAGACTTCACATGAAAGAAGAGGTTGAGTGTAGGATCATGGGGGTCCAAAAAGTGGCGATATGACCCAAAAGTGGCTAATGACATTTTTTTTACTCGAATTTGATGAAACAAAAAGGTTTTATTGATAAAATTATCATGTCTTTCCACCAATATAAGATATGACTTATTTAGAATTAAATAGATAATTATTATTGATTTTCTACATACATTCTAACTAAAGTCTTGATTGATAGGTTGATTGAAAAAATCTATAATTCTCAAACAATTTCACATTTTTTGAATTTGAAAAATGTGACACATTCTATGCTTCCCATACTATAGGATCTAGAAAAAATAAAAATTGATTTTCATAAATTTTTGACCAAGTTATGGTGGTCAGATAAACAATTTTTAATATTTTTCAAAAATTTCTAATAAAAAATTCATAACTAATTATTTACATGCAAAAAAAATTTGGCACATCCGAGCATGTGTCCTCTACTTATATTGAAATTTTCAAAAAATAATATTTTTTTTTTCTTGTACTTAGGTTGGTCAGACATACACTTTTTAAATTTTTTCCTGAAAATTTAGTACTACTGTATTGAAATTTCAAAAATTCACCAAATAGATTTACTTTTTTTCCAAAAGAATAGTATCTTAGAAACTACATTCACTTTCCTACAAATTTTATTCTTACATATTTTTTAAATTATGTTAATAACCTCTTCAAATTTTTATGTCAACTTGACTAACTCTATTTTTCTGAATTTTCATTGCCTCTTAAGGGCCTAGTTTGGATCCCCATGATTCTGCACTAACCCAAGAATTGAATCAGATTAGTTGATGTGCATATATGTTGTGTATAAATAAACCTTTATTGAATATTTTGGTGGAGGTAGAAGGTGTGTGGAGGTTGGTACACTTGTTCTGATTGATGTCATTCCATTTTGGTGTACCTCACATAAAGATAAGTTTCATAAAGGTAAGTTTCAGAAGTTTTCCACAACATTCACAGTGCATACTCTTTGGCAGAGACGGTATTTTGGTCCGCATCTCTTTGTAGAAAAGGGTGTTATCTTGTTGTCTAGAAGATAATTTGGTCAAGATGTGAAGGTTTTGTATCTAGGTTCTCAGGTATTTACACCTTCTGATGTAACAATTGTAAGTAACAATGTGTCTGTGCCCTAGCAAAATGATGATGAAGGCTTGTTGGAATGCTCTGCATTCTTCAGGAAGAATGTCTTGTCCATACACTCTTGTGGAAATATTCTGCTATGTTGAAAACATACTACTTTGGTGTATCAGATGTTTTGGGGGTCTGCAAGTATAATTTCAAATGGCAATGTGCTATGTAGATAGTTTCAAATGCCTATCTAATCTTCAAAACATATGTTTGGGTACTTGTGTTGATTGGTGTATATACAAGTTCAGCTATATGAGCCTAAGTGGAAATTCCACATGTCTTAGTGTGTTTCAATATTGATGTTTGGTTGCCAATTTTCAAGCCAATCCTAAGAAATCTCATGAAAAAGTTGTGAAAAGAATATTCAAATATTTGAAGGAAACTCCAAATTATGGCTCATGGTATAAAAGGACAATAAATTTTATTTGAGTGCCTATAATGATGCTAATTGGCCAGGTTGTGTGGATGACCGAAGAAGTACAAGTGGAAGTGCATTCTTTTTGGGAGACAAATTGGTCTCTTGGTTCAATAAAAATCAGGACTCAATGTCCTTATCCACAATAAAGGCTGAATATATTGTTGCAACATCTTGCTACACTCATGTGCTTTGGATGAAGTAGACCTTGAAGGATGTGAAAGTGGTTTATGATGAATTTATTCCTATATTGTGTGATAATACAAGTGAAATTAATATTTCCAACAATCCGATAATGCATTCAAGGACTCAACGCATCTCTATCCAGTATCACTTTTTGAGAGAGAAGGTTGCAAAGCATGAAGTCAGAATGGAATTTGTGCCTACCAAACATCAGATTGTAGATATATCTTCACTAAGGTACTCTCAAAGGATACTTTTGAGTATCTCTAGTAGAAGTTAGGGGTCATTTCCCCTCCTTGTTGTAACTAGATGCATAGATGGTGCATCTTTTCAAGGGGAGAAAATCATGTCATATCCTTTATCTTGGATTGATGTATGCCACCGCTTAGGGGGAGTTGATAGTAAGGGGGAGTTTTGATGCAACTGTTCAAGATTTGAGAAAAAGTGTTGTTGGTAAAAGGGGGAGAATGTACTACTACTTCAATTTAAGATATTTTTCCCTTTTATCCTAAAGTCAACAAATGCGTTGTTGCCTTCTACATGCAGGTACGTGTTGTTGTTTGTCTTTGATGTCAAAGGGGGGGAGCGAGCAAGTGTGTGATGCCATCAATTCCAAAGGGGGAGATTGTTGGTAGTGGTTGCCATTGATGTCAACACTTGAGGAGATTTGTGTGAGATTGTTGGAAGTTGTTGTCATTGATGTCAACATTGATTGTTGGTTATCCTTATTGTCAACACTTGGTAAGATTGATGCATATGTTTATGAGTTTGTTGGTAGTGATTGATGAAATTCACTCGGTGAATTGTGTATGGATGTAATTATTTTCAGCACTTGTGATATAAGGGAGATTGTTGAAATTTGTCTCTGGTTGACAACACTTGGAGAATTTTGTTGCAGTGGTTGTATTGCTTGGAAGATGTGTGTTTACAATGGTTGGATGCCACTGCTAAAGTTCATGGTTGGATGTTAAAATTCAATATTGGGCTAACATTGATGTATGGTGATGTTTCTAAAGTTCATGGTTGGATGTCATACCTTATCTAATATTTTTTGAATCTCATGGTTAGATGTCATGTCTTATCTAATATTGTTTGAATCTCATGGTTAGATGTCATGTCTTATCTAAGAAGTATTGTGTAGGATTTCTGTCAGCAGAGTTGGTTTCATAACGATATATTAAGATGAGGATTAGAAGCATTAAAAGTATTTTTGATAGTGGAGAGATGTTGCTGAAGGTACATACAGTATATCTTATGCTCTCTCCTAATGTTCCTGATGAAGCATTTCTGGCAGAAATTTTTGGCCTCCATAAGTTACTTAAGTGTTCTTGTTCCTAGAAGTTGCATTAAAGTATGTCTGGGAGTATTATTTGCATTCCTCTATAGTTGAACATATGGTCCTACGATTTGGGATTAAAATTTAGTGTTCTATGGATGTTGCACTCCTATATTTTTAGATCACCAATTTTTTTCGAGGAGGTTTCTATGAACTGCAAAAGATTGGCAGTGTTGTTGGTTATCTGGATTGGTCCAAGAAACGCTTCACATTTCTCTGCATTGATGTATCTACTCCTATGGCTTGGTGAATGTGTTCTTAACATATGTGTAGTGTCTCAATTCCAATTTCATGTGTTGAAGTGATCTGCAAATTGATTTGTTAATACTATATCTTTTGGTTATGTGTTTTATGCTTCTTGAATGAAGTATTATGTTCCTGATTGGTTTTTGGTGGTTGTTTGTGGCATGACAATATGAAATAAGTGGTTGAAAGTGTTGTTGGATATTCATGGAACATCCCCATGTGGTCTTTATGGTGTTAATTGGCCTCTTTGTTACTGCATTATGTCTTGAGTTGGATTTCTGGGTTATTTGTAGATATCTGGTCAACAGGGCTTATTTTCTTGCTTGCATCATATGCTTGGGGTCTACACCAACATTTGAAGATGTGCTAAGTTAGATTTGGGTACTGACCCATCCTAGTTAGAACCACTTTGAGAAGATTCAATTGAAAGTATGTTTCTGGGCTAACTAGTTATGTGCTTCAAAGTTTCATCTACATGTTTCCTTGATGTCGACTTAGATTGATGTGTGCTAGAGTGTGAATTATCTTGGATCACTTTAGAAAATTTATTAAGTTTTTCTTTGGTCATCTCTCTCTTTGGGATATGAACACATTATGCTTTGGTGGTCGACTTGTTGAATTCATTATTTATCTTCTTCTTGGTCAACCTAATTGAGGTTTTGAAGAGTTATGGTGGATATAAATGTAAGATCTTTTTAGATGCAACAATGTGGATAAGTGTACAAGTGTGCAAAAAATAAAGTGTGGATTGTATTTGAAGATCTTGTAGAATAAGTGTGAAAGTGTGAAAGATAGAATCAGATGTTGTGAGGTAATTCTTACCATGGTTTTTCCCTCATTGGGTATTCCACATAAATCTAGTTTCATCTTGTGGATGTTTGTTCTTGTCTCCTTTATCATTGTTGCTAATACGAATAGAGTTAGAATTGATATATCTTTGATTGTTGAAGTTGTTGAAGCCTTATACTACTATATCCTTCTCTGCTACTATTTTTTTTAAGATTTTTTATTTGGTTAAGTGATGAGAAGTTCAAGTTCTAGAAGGGCTTAAGTTTTTGAGTAAACTAATTCACCCCCCTCTCAGTTTTCGAGTGTGTTCAACACATTTCTTGTCCTAGTTTGTTTTTTAGCATTATTACAAGTATTTAGTAATTATATATCTATTTTTATGTGTGTGCATTAATTTTTATTATATTTATAATTATAGTAGCATGCACATCTATAACAACATTTTTGCAATCTTAAGAACATATCTACATTAAATAGAAAGCTTAATTCTAATATTTTAGCATATCTACTCTAGGTAGTGGTGTATGTGCACTAATAGTGGTCCATACACTATGAAATAATATATCTATAAGCAATTTATCACTTACCTATGTTTCAAGGTTACTTTTCTAACACATGCCATTTATAGGAGTCTTGTCATGCCATGTGCTAGCACTTTGTTGCAATTTTATTTTCCCAGTACCATCTATCAAACTACTAAAATATGTCTTGTAGGTTTCTTTGACCAAGACATTATAAGAACCATCTTTTTTGTGTGCTTTCCTTGCATTTCAAACTTCATTTCTATGCTTAAAATAAACACATGTACATTGTTTGTATGAAGTTTAGGAATGTGTATGCTATTTTCTCACATCATAACATGACCTTGGGAATAAAAATATTCCTTTGTCACTTTTGTGTTCTCCTCCAAAATATCAACTTGTGTATGCTCTTTCCTCACACCAAAAGATGATTTTGGAAATAAAAAATAGTTGACTAGATTTTTCTTTAGTTTATCATTAGCGAGCTTGGCCCATATTTTAGCACCAAATTTGAACCCTCATGTTTTGGTGGGGTATAAATTTTAGGGAGAGAATTGAAAGAATCTCCCTAGGGGTACATTTATCATTTTGTGGTAAGCTTGAAATAAAATTTATAGCTTGCAAGTGATGGAGGAGTGTGGGTTACTATCTTGTGCCAGGCCATTAGAAATACAACTTGCTTCATGGAATTAGGCCTCAAGTACCTTTGGGTATATGTATTAATTTCCTTATAAAACCTTGTGCAAGCCTAGCATAATGAACTTATAATCCATTTGGTCCTTGTAGTGAATTGGTAAGTGGTTATCCATGTGAAGTTACTCACAATATTCTTTCATGGATAAAATAGTAGGCCACATTTTCTCCCCTCTTGTGCAATCCTAAGGATCAAAAGTGTTCAATGACTTTAGAAATAAGTCAATACTATTTATACCTAAAACAAAGAATATTTTTAGGCCTACAAGATCAAACTCCTACTTGAATAGCTAGGGTGTTCATGTGTCTTCTTTGTCTTCTTGTTTGTGTTAAAATAGTACAATAAATTTAGTCAGAATATTTAAAAACCTGACACAATAAAAACAAGAACTCATGAATCCTTTTAAATTTTATGATGATGATACCCTTGTCAATCAAGAGAAATATTGTGACGATGATAGTATTGCAGACCAAGAAGACTATTCTAATGAATACTTAGATGATTTTATCATAAGCTCTAGTATCCCAAGCATAAACCATAAAGATTTCATAGACCAAGGACATCCTAGAAAAAACTTTGTGATAACCTAAGTACAAAATCCATTGGTCATCCCCACAAGAAAGAAAACAATCTACTATATTATATCCTAAGGCAAGACAAGGATGTCATGATTAGGTACCTTACAATCATTGAACCAAGCTTCCCCTAAACTATAGACTTGAACATTTAGGTAGGGGAACTCTCCCAAATCAATAAATGTACATGGCTAATTCCTTCACCCATCCATCAACCCATACACATACTAAAACACCAAATCCCCCCTCCATCCCTATTAGTCTTAATCCTAATCCATTCATCCCTATGTATCTTAAACCATCAAATCCTTAATCACTTCATAGTAATCATAATCATAATCCATTTACCTCCATATATCCCTATAAGTCATCCACCCATCCATATCAATCCTAATCTTAACCCATAATTCCATATTAGAGATAACCCTAATCCATCAAACCCCATAGTTCCTATTCACTTGACCAATGAACCACCTAGTCCAAATGAGCTATGTGTCAATACCCATCAAGAGGAAAAAATTATAGTTCAAGAGGGTCTTCCATGCCTAAACAAAATCCAAATCCAAGATGTGATTGACCGAATTCGTGCTTCAAATGAATAAATGGAAACACTATCTTCTTGCATAAATCCTCCATCAAACAAACCTTTAAATCATACACAAAAAATATGAGCAATCCAATTGACCAAACATATTTATGAAGGATGTTATCCAAGGGCTAGTATAAAGGAATCAAAAGCATGTAGTTGACATTTTGTTCCACATCCCTCACAAGCATAATCATGTCAATTTCATCAAAAATCCCCCTAGCATTGTTATTCTCGCAAGTCAACCCACATAAAAGGATAAATTGAGTCCATCCATCCCTTTCATGCTACTAATGTAATCCAGAATCTATAAACCTCATAAAATCCAAAAATGTCCTACTTATCAATGCTTGAAGTTGAAGAGCTATGTCCAAGATCTAACTGATCTTGAAGCCATATCAAGCTTAAGTGAAGTGTGCCCATATCACAAAATGGATATCAAGATCCTTATCCAATACATTAACTAACTTATCCACAACCAACTCAAGGTCAAAACAAGTCCATTGATCCCATTGATCCTGACCAAGAACAAGAATCATATCACCTATCATCACCCCCATCCAAGATCCAAACTTCTACCCTTTAGGCCCAACCACATTTGTCTATTTTAGTTTCCTAGAATATGATTAATTTGAAAATCCATGTAGTTTTGAACTACATAAAGATGGATTTACATCTTGATTGCATAGTAACAAATATCCTATCACAAATTAAATATATAAAATCATGACTTATCAAGGAAAAGGATTAGTCTTTCGTGAACAAGGAATCCTTGAATCCATTCATGTTTATGCAAATCAAGGATTCTAAGCTATTGAATGTCAATCTCTAAACAAGTAGAATAAGGATGATAATCACATTATCCACCCCAATTATCTATATAACTATTTGTTTAGTGTTAATTGATTAAATTACCTTTACTTATTCAATTAATTTAAGCAATGATGTTTCTCTTAATGTTCACACATTAATTGAATAAACCACATTTATTCAATTAAATCAATCATTTTCCTTAGCATTCCCCAAAAATTAAATAAATGCACCAATATTTGTTTAATTTCCTTAAAATCTCCTACATTATTAGTTAAATAAATTAATCAAGTCTATCAACTAATTAATTATTTGCACATTCCTCCAATGTGAACCTTGCACAAGGTTTCAAATTTGACACATGGCTCCAAATTTGGCACATAGCTCCAAAAAAGGAACTCCTTTCAATCTCCACCCTTCATCAAGATTGATTAAATCTTTGCCCTTAATCTTTCCTCCATCCTTGCCCTAATCCTGTCACTAATCACATGATGCCACTTGTCACTTGATTATTCTCTTCTACATGAGAATCAATCCTAACCCTCTATCTTCAAGATCAAATTATAGACATCCACCAATTCAATAAAAAAATATATAAATCAAGCATCTCCCAAATCATTTTGAAGAAGGAAGGCGATTGGATGCAACAAAATTATGCTCCTAAATTCCTAAACAGCCTACATCAAACATCATCACATGGAACAATCACCTATGATCATCAAAGGTTTGTAATGGTAAGGGTTCCATTACTTTTGTCATTTGATAGCTTTCCTTTAGCTCTAATTCAAGATGTGTGCTAATAAAGAATTGGATTCATGTTTTGTCTTATTTCTTTTTTATTTTAATCCTATAGTTTACTGTGTGAACATCTATAGCATAAGCTTTCTTTAGCTAAGTTATCATGAGTAAAGGAACCGGTCTATCAAAGTTGGAGATGAAACCTAATCCAATGTTATGAAACCTTAAAAACACAACAAATCTTAATTAGGAGCATACTTTTTAACATAATAATATTACTTTTAATTTACATCAAAGAGTTCAACCCAACAAAGGATCATGGGAAAAAAACCTATTTAGGTGCAGCTATCAAAGGGAAGGCGAGATTGTTAGTTGCGCAATTGAGAACGGGATCGCACCATCTTAGATGCGAGACTGGTAGGTGGAAGATACCTAAAGAGACTTGGGAAGAAAGAACGTGTGTATTCTGTAATAAGGGAGCGGTGGAGACAGAATGACACTTCGTCATGGAATGCACTACTTATGAAGATATCCACAATTAGTACACAAATAGTTTGGGGGTGGACAATATGCAGCAGTTATTTGAGGAGGATAAGATCAATCAGACGGCCAACCTTTTAGTCAAAATCAATAGCAGGAGGTCTGACTTGGAAAAGAGCTCGAAGACAAATTAAGTTGTTTGTCTTGGTCCCATAGACTGTTTAGTCTCGTGGATGTCATTAAAATCTTTCATTCATTCATTCAATTAGATTACTATATTATAATAATAATTGAAAAAAACTAAAAAGGGAAGATGATTACTTTATGGCATAGAGAGACGTTGTACTCGTAAATTTACTATTCCAAGGCTCTTTATTGGTATTGGAATGTGTATTGGAGAAAACATTTAATTCCATTCACAAATGGTAAACTCAGGTATATGAAATGAACGGTATCGATGGAAGATGAATGTTCAATACAATGCAAAACACATACACATCTACAAGTTAGAAGGATTGATAAGATGAAGGCTGTTACATCATTTATGTACTTCACCAATGAGCGATGAAGCGCCTACTGGATTGTTGCCTTTCTCTCGATTGATGTTGCTGTCATAGAGAAATGTGTTTTGTCCCAGTTCTATTTGTCACTACTAAATTCGAACCATTGATGTTGTGGGAAAGTAGTCTCAAAGCTGTTTGCGGTTATTTTTACCAACTCTCCCCATCAAACGCAGATTTCTCGGACGATGCGAAGACATAAATATTTGACTGTCCAACTTATACCCACGCAAAGATTGTGACAAGGCACAATCGAATATCATATCGTTTGCATGAAGGTTTCAGAAGGCTCTCTGAGAAACTAAATCATAAATAAGTAGTCGCCCTAGAAGCACCTCATTCCATTCGCTACAATGGAGATACATCATTATGTGGCGGCCATTGTGATCATAGTGATCATGGGAGTTATGACAAGGCGGAGGAGGATGAAGTTGCCGCCGGGGCCGACGGGATGGCCAATAGTAGGAAACCTGATGCAATTGAGTTCCCTGCCTCATAGAGACATGGCGGCCCTGTGCAAACGCTACGGGCCCCTCGTTTATCTCCGCCTGGGCAGCGTGGACGCCATCACGACCGACGACCCGGACATAATCAAAGAAATCCTGGTGAAGCAGGACGAGGCCTTCGCCTCGAGGCCCTCCACGGTGGCGGCAGCCCATCTGGCCTACGGCAGCCGCGACGTGGCGTTCGCTCCTCTGGGCCCACACTGGAAGCACATGCGCCGCATCTGCATGGAGCATCTCCTCACCACGCGCCGCCTCGAGTCCTTCGTCCACCAGCGACGTGAGGAGGCGGCGTGTATGGTGCGCTCCGTGCTGAACTCCTATACCCACGACGACAAACACGTCGTCAACCTCCGCCAGGTGCTCGGCGCCTTCTCCATGAACAACGTCACGAGGATGCTGCTCGGCAAGCGCTACTTCGGAGCCGACGCCGCCGAGGCGGCCGACTTTATGGACATCACGCACGAGCTCTTCTGGCTTCTGGGCATTCTTTATCTCGGCGACTATGTGCCATTGTGGAGGTGGGTCGATCCCCACGGCTATGAGAAACGCATGCGCCGCCTGGAGAGCCGAATGGACGCATTCCACAGCCGAATCCTCCAACAACACTGCGCCGCCGCAACCGCCGCCGCCGACATCTCGCCGGACTTTATCCATGTCTTGCTTTCTCTGCCTGGCCTAGACGGCAGTGCCCGGCTGGACGATGTGGAGATCAAGGCACTGGTTCAGGACATGATAGCGGCGGCAACCGACACGTCGTCGGTGACGAACGAGTGGGCGATGGCGGAAGTGATAAAGCAGCCTCGCATACAGAGGAAAGTGCAGGAGGAACTGGACCGGGTGGTGGGGCCCGACCGGATGGTGGAGGAGACGGATCTGGGTGAGCTGCAATATCTCCGGTGTGTTGTCCGGGAGACTTTCAGAATGCATCCGGCGGGTCCCTTTCTCATTCCTCACCAGTCCATTATGGATACCACCCTGGCCGGCTTCCACATTCCGGCCAACACGCGGGTTTTCATCAATACATATGCTCTTGGTCGCAACACCAAGCTGTGGGAGAGGGTGGAGGAGTTTCTTCCCGAGCGCCACATGACCACCTCCCGGGTCGAGATCAGCCACGGAACGGATTTCAGAATTCTGCCTTTCAGTGCCGGTAAGAGGAAGTGCCCCGGCGCCCCACTCGGCGTCTGCTTTGTTCTGCTCGCCCTCGCCCGCCTCTTCCATTCCTTCCACTGGTCTCCTCCTCCCGGTGATGATATTGATACCACCGAAGTCTATGGCATTACCATGCCTAAAGTTCACCCGCTTCTTGCCATTCCCACACCTCGTCTCCCCTCTCATTTGTACACCTAGCTAAGCTTCTAGGGGCCTGTAAGAGGGGTGGTAACTAAGATTGTAGGGGCCTGTTAAAGGGGTGGTAGCTAAGCTTGTAGATACTTGTAAGAGTGGGGGTGTTTCTTCCGGGTTACTGAATTTGGTCTGGTGTTTTTGGTGATTTATTGCCTCCACTACGTGTTTCATTATTTTTCAACTCTTCATCAAATGTCAATTATACACTATTATTAATACAAACTTAACATATTTGTATGAATCTTAGAATAGGTAATTAGATCATAATGATAAACAAGTCTCTTTTAAATAACAAATTGAGATTAACATTAGATAAATTGAATAAATAGAGAATTTAAATAAATTTTAATATATTTGGTGGGATTTGAAGATGAAAAAACGATGCAGTCATAATATTTTAGTTTTTTTCAAAAAATATTCAAACAAATATCTTAAAATTTGCAAAGTGTTTGGGTTATGTTATAGTTTTGTTATTCAATTAGTGACTTAAATAGGACGAATAGATCTAAACTAGCAAAAAATGGACTATCAAGATCCACTCACCTTGATTTTCTAGTATTTGAATCTTGATAAGGACTAGCATTGTTTAAGAACACATTTGGGAATTAGCTAAATTGTGAGATGTCATGTTCTCCTTAGTTGAACTTCTAGTTGGACCAATTCAATGAATTTCAAAGAAAGATCATGGACAACAAGCAAGTGTACAATAGACCTAGAATGATGCATGTTGTTGTCATTCATTCTTGTATGATGCTATCATAAATTACTTTTGGAAATTATTTGATTATTCTCTTAGATAATTTTAAATAAACACGAATTTATGTAAATACAACAACTAAGCACACAAATCAATGCAAACATATGTTAGATCAGTTCACAACACTTAGTGAAAAGGTTGTTGAGGTGTACATTTAAATTTAAAAGATCAAGGCTTAGATTTGTGACTATGAAATGATCTAGGTGCATTTATAGATCTAATCCAAAGCAATGAATAGAATTTTTTTAAGGATTAAGACTAAATCTCTAGGGATGAGTGATAATGGAGTTGGGATATGTTGGTTTTGCGACTCAAATTTACACAAGAATATGCCATTTATAGTTTTATTGTTGCATAAACAACACTATAATCAAATTTGGTCCAAAACATAAGGGAAAAGGGCATGTGTATTTATTTTCCACCATTACACATATTAATAAAAATTAACAAACCATAGAAATTATTAAAATAATAAATAAACATATGTTGGATGTGATTGGATCTTGAAAATAGAAAAATGATGCATTGAAAAAGTTAAAAATTGATTTGTCATAATAATAGATTCTCAAAAATTATTGAAACAAATGGTTTACAATTTGTAAATTTCTTGATTTTTGTTCTAGTTCACATATGTGATTATTAACTTGAATGGGACATATGAATTTGAACTAGCAAAAAATGGACTGTTAAGATTTGCTCACTTTGATCTTCTAATATTTGAATTTAACAAAGGACTAGTAGTGTTTACAAACACATTTAGGAATTAGCTAAATTGTGAGTTCTCATGTTCCTTAGTCAAACACCTAGTTGGACCAATTCAATGAACTTTATAGAAAGATTGTGGACAACAAGCAAGTATGCAATGGATCAACAATGATGTATGTTGTTGTCATGATCAGATAATTCTTCTACGATTCTATCATAAATGATTCCTAACAATTATTTGATTACTCTTCTAGACAATTTTAAATAAGCATGAATTTTTTTAAATACAACAACAATTAAGCACACAAATCAATGCAAACATATGTTAGATCAATTCATAATAGTTAGCAAAAATGTTGTTGAAGTATACATTTAAATTTAAAAGATCAAGGCTTAGATTTGTGACTATGAAATGACCTAGGTTAAGCCTATATTTCTAGATCTAATGTAAAGCAATGCATATAAAATTTCTAGGGATCAAGACTAAATCTCTAGGGATAAGTGATAATGGAGTTGGGATATGTTGGTTTTGTGACCCATATTTACACAAGAATATATTATTTACATATTTATTATTGCATAAAAAGACACTATAATCAAAATAGACTCAAAACATAAGTAAAAAGGCACATGTGCATCTATTTTTCACCATTATACATATTAATAAAAAGTAACAAACCATAGACATTATTTAAATAATAAATAACAAATAAATTCAAAGACTATTTTTAAATTTTTTAAAATTATCTAAAAATAAATCACACTTACAAAAATAATTTAGGGCTAAGAAGTAAAGTCAACAAAGGTAAGAAATTGACATTATATTAATGAGTTAGGATAGTAACTAAAATCTACAAGTATAATTTGTGAAATGGTGAGAAAGGATAAGAACTTAGTTTTGTATGTGACTTGAGGGTATGTAGTAACAAACTATCACTTAATGATCTAAACTATGCTCTACTATTGGATCCAATCTTATGATGCTCTAACAAACTATAAATTAACTCTTATTTTTGTTTTGGGTTGAATTTATGATATAAAACTAATCCCATGCCCATAGAAATGACACATGCTTAAAAATTTTATATATAAAATAAACTTGTGAAGTTTTGGTTGCCTGGAATGAGCTTGCTTCTCTTCATAAAATATGAATTTGTAAACTAGGCCTATTGATGAAAACCTTTGAGGAGCTTTCTAAGCAAGGATCTCCCCCTTTGGTCAAAACCTTGGAATTGATTTAACAATTTTTAATAAAGATCAACTACAAGAAGAAATAATTCAAGATGTATAATCTATCACTAAGTATGTGAATTTTAATGTAAGAAGATGATGAAATAATGTGCTATAATTCCCTCTATGTGAATATACAAGTTGAATATGATAATTTGGATGTCATTGGATGATAAAATTAAAGTAGGGTTTTTTTCTTCATAAAAAATCCTAACATGTAATTTAAACAAGTTGAATATGATTTGAACGTCCTTGGATGATAAAATAAAGTAGGGATTTTCCTTTCATAAAACATCCTAACATATAATTTAAAATGTTTCACATTCAAGCTGGTAGGTAATGATTTGTTAGGAAGGGGTCAACTTGGTCCCAATCCACATAATTTTAATTTTAAAGTGTTTAGGGGTTAAATATGCACACACATTTAAATTGGGGTGATTTTTATTCTTATAGATTTGACCTAAGTATGTGAATAGATAAAGCGAGGATCAAGATTGGTCTCTAGGAAGGTGTACAAATTCAATTAGGTTAGGTTTAGGTAGTTTTCCAACTCTTGTGCTTTAAAATGCCACTTCTACACTAGTCATTGCATAAAGGACAACCCAATCGAAGTGAGTTCAAAATAAATGAGAAAAAATTAAGATACAATTTTCACCATTATATTTTGTCTTTGTGATGCTCCAAATCCATTCACCACTATTTTATATAATTTGGAAATTAGACAACGCATGCATTGCTCATGTGTGACCTATTTGTAGATAGATCACTCTTGCTCACATGGTAGAAGCCAATGGAGTGTGGAGTATATGGAGGACTACCCTCTTTGTGAGGAAGGAGTGTCTTAAAGTAGCAATGATATACATATGTGGGGGAGTTGTGTTGAATTCATTACTCTCTTCATGAGGAAGGAGTGTTTGGTGATAAATGATGGTGTTGAATTGTGGTGTGGTGGTTGCAATGTGTCATGGAGCTCTAGAAAACCTCTATAAGAGGTGTTATGATGGTAATACTTATGTTATTTGCATGGAATATATTGAATTCATGTTGAGTTTTGATAAGGAAGGCATTTAATTCATGGTTTTCTATATCAAATAGAGGCAACTCTTTTTCTCATCGCCTTTTTTTCTCTTCCTATATTTGTTGAGAGATGAAAGTTCATTCCTAGATTTTCTCTTGGTCAATTTCTTATAATTTGGTTGATTTGTTTGAGCTCATTTAAGATGGACTTTATCTAATACTCTTTAGACCTAGGACGTATGACCCTAATAGTGGGAAAGGAAAGAGGTGGTTATAATACATATTAGTGTTCTATACTTTGTTTGTTGCTTTATCTTATTAGCAAGGAATTTGAGATTTGAGTTGAATAAAGTTAAACTAAATGTTATTTAAATGTAATAAATAACATACTAATCTATCTTTTAGTGTTTTTCCATAAAACAATGTGAACTAATTAGCTATAAATATAACTAACTAAATGTAATATAACAATGATTCAAATTAACTAAATGAATGCAAAAATGAATAAGATAATGTTTCATTCTTCCTAATTAATTTATGATTTGCAAATGGATGTTCTATAATTCATGTTTTCCTATTTGAAGATATTTTTTTTATTGATTCATATCACTAAAAATATTTATTTTTAGAATGAATGTAATACTAAAATAATAGTAAGATTCAAAATTTAATCTATATCAATATAATACAATAAAATAAAGAAATCATATCTAACTAATTCTAAATTCAATAAAAAGTGACAAAATGTCACAAATTTAAGAAAGATGAAATATATATTCATCTACTATACTTTTGTCATGTCCCCGAAATAGCAAAACCATAAAGACCAAGTTTTAAAATACAAATAAATTAATAAATAAAATAAATAGCAATATTAATATTAAATATAAAATAAATGTGTATCATATCAATATATAAATATATAAATATGAAATAACAAATATAATAATAATATATAGGCAAATCATTGTTATTATATTCTAGTATTAAAAACAAAAATAATAATAATAAATAGATATTATAATCATTAAACATCAAACATTGTAATACATTAGAATAAAATAATAATAAGATATTAGCAAATTGGTTTTATTGTTATACTTTAATGTTAAAATATGTTCAATAAAACATCAAAATAAAATAATAAAATAAGTATAAATCTGAAATATCAAAATTATTAGTAATAATCTATTATTTTAAAAATAGATATTATTGTGATAATAAAGGCAACAATTAAATCTAACAAAGAGATATATTTTATGAAAAGTCACCTCTTTCACCAAACAATACATTCCCCCATGAGTCACCTACCTTGAATGGTATAAATAGAAGGAAGAAAAATAAGGAAGAGGGAAAAAACATTGAGAAACAAAACAGCAGCAACAATGATTGTTATGCATTGGAATATAGAGCCATTTAATATATATATATATATATATATAATTTAATAGGCATACAAGTATATATGCATAGATATAGATAAATTTTATAATGAATAATATGCAATGAATAAAGAATATACATATGAATAAGGAAAGAATAATTATATATATACGTACACGATTATGCAATCATGATACTTATAAGTAATGATGACTCTTTAATATAAATATAAGTAGATTATGTATATTTATGAATTGTCCTCATACTATGATCAATTCAGTATAAGGTTGAAGGAGGCAAGTAAGGAAACATGGAGAGATATAGCAACTTAGGTGATGTACTCACTTAGCAATAATATTTAGCATATTTCGAATATAAGAAACATATATTGCTAATTTGATTATTGGTGTAATGCTTTCTTTAGTAACATCATGATGATAATGATGTTGATATTAACTTAAAGAATCAGTAATAAATGCAAGTGTATTTGATTGCTAAAAGAGTGTCTTCCTTGTGTTTGCAAGCTTATTGGGAGGAAGGGTGTGAGGGAAGTGGTGCCTAAAAACCCCACTTAAGTCCGCCTCTGGAACCCAAGGTAGGGATGGGCCCTGGAGGGGTGGAAATTCCACTCATAGTCCGCCCAATCCCAAGGCCTGGGTGGGCCATGGAGGGGTGGGGGTTCCACTCATAGTCCGTTGCGGCCCTGGAGGGGTGGTAGGCCTGGGCCACTTATCCGCTCCCCGTCTATCTCCAATAAGTCAAGTGTCTTCCGAGGTACTGACATGGGTAGAGAAAGCAAGTACCAGTGTTTCCACTAAGCACACCACTTCAAGTATGGAATGATCTTAGTTTGTATGTTCAACTCGGAGCCAAGGGGTGGGCTGTCTTGAGGGGATGCTTGTGCCCTTGGGCTTAGATGGATAACTTCAAGAGGATCTACCCATGCCACTCCTCTTCTGTCTTCATTATTACTTTTTTATTATGCCTATATTTTGATATCTAGATATTAATGCTAATAGATATGTTGTTAATATGGTGAATACAGGATTCTTATCTAGGGTTATTGCATTAAGAGAACATTCATTTGGAAAAGAAGAATTCTTAAACCAAATCAACAGATGAACTCTAGGGAAAATCGGGTAAGGGACATTACACTTTTTATTCTATTCAATTCCTTAAAAAAGGCTACTTTTAACAACTTAGAAGTAAATAATGGAAGCTCAAACTTGGGAGATTAAAAACTCAAGATGCTAATGAAATTATCATGGCATGTGTATCATCATTGATTTTACTTCTATAATATTATCTCCTCTTCAACTTGGGCTTATCCACTTGATGGATGAAGCAAGGAAGTTGGGAAAATAAACTAAGAGGGAAAGGGTAGGGTTTGATGTAGTTTTTGGTATAAGAGATTTGAAGCCTTAAAAATGACTATGGGAGAGCCTAGAGGCTATGTAGAGAATGTATGATGTAGAAAAGGATGGGAATTTGGCTTTGTGGCCTCTAAATTTGACCTTCTAACTTTCTTATAGGATTATGACAAAAGAGGCATAAACTTAAAAGTTTTGCTAGAGACAACCAAGAAACAGCCAAAGAAACCTAATGAATCCATTTGGGGGTGCATAATTAGGATTAGATTCAAAATTTGGGGGGAAATCAAGAGTTAGTATATGTAGGTACAATCAAAACTGAGTTGCATTTGAGATTAAGGAAAAAAATGGTGGAAAAAGGATAGAATTGGAAGTTTCACATGTCATTAATTAAAAAAATAGTCTCTCCTTTTGCTAGGGTGGGTCACCCAAGTGACCTTGGAAATGATCAAATGAATCTACCATTTGAAGGAAAAATTTATAGTTTTGAAGGATTAATAAGATATGCAAGTAATGTAGAAGGGTAGGTGGGACAAGACAAGAGCAGGGGCGGGTCCTAGAATATGATTTTCCACACTTCCATCAAAGTCAAAAAGGTTGAGAGGAAGTATTAATCACACCATGTGGAACATGAGCTAAACATTAGATCATCATCAAACTATCATGGCTATGCAATTTTTTGTACTTAAATATTTTCTCCCTTGGTTATGATAGTCTACATGGAAGGTAGGTGTTATTTTCTAAAATAGGTGTGTGGGACTCTTGAACTCACTTTTACTTACCTTAGTTGTTGTCTTGCATCTAGACCTATAAAATGGAAAACAAATATCATGTGTAATATATTTTAATGCCAAAAATATGACTAATAATAAGATTGAAAAGAGTACTCACCATTGATGTAAGACTAGATAAATACTATCTTCATCATTTTCTCCCATTTCCTATATGAAATATATTGAAAAAAAAAGACTCAATTGCATGTAATCAAAATGGTTTCTCAAATTATGTCTAGAAAATATATACAAATGGATGTACCATGATAGTGGGATGTGAGATATCCCTATGTCACTTTAATTCATTTGGATTCAACCTACAAACAGAATAGAAAAATAACCTATATATTCAAAATTGATTCATTTCAAACTCCATTTATACTCATGGTGGAGGAGAAAATTTGAGCACTAGATTGATGGCAATCAAATCAAGTCTATAGAGTGGTTGCAATGAGAGGATTTGACTATTATTGTAACACATTCTCGAGTAGAACCACAAGCATAAAAAATGAGGGTCTTTTTCCCTAGTTTTTTTAGATTTACATAGAAATGGCCATAAAATTTAGGGCTATCTATTGCAAAAGATAGGCATTTGTTAAATATCCAATATACTGAGAGGGGGGGGGGGGTGAATCAGTATATTCTTAAACTTATTGAACAAATACCATCCAATCAATCCTTGAATCATATGATAATTAAGATAAGCAAAATCATCAATAGAACATGAAACACATAACAGAAGAGACACCAAAAATTTTATGTGGAAAACCTAGATTGGGAAAAACCACAATGAGGATCAACTCACAATATAGTATAATTGGTTATAAGATATTACAAAAGGGTGGCTCACTTCCAGGACTCATAATCCAAAATGGGAGGCTCACTACCTACAAAATAAAGTAACAAAAATGGCTAACTGCCATAATGAACTGATAGAGATACACCTCAAGTGTAGATTCAATTCCTTTGTAATTCAGGAGAATTTGCATGCCAACAGAGCACACTTTTCCCTTTTCGCTTTTACATATATTTTGCTAGTGTTTGCTTAACACTCATGCACATCTTTATTTCCAACTCTACAAAAACGTCTTATATATATCTGATTGCCCAAAGATAGCAATCAGGTTAGCTTGACAAAATTCTTAACATTAATTCAAATGTGTGGCACACTACAGTTGTCGGCATGGAGTACATAAACAAAAATGAATACATTACATCTTTATCTACTTGATAAGTCGGGCAACAATAGACCTCATAGAAAATTGTAGTCAAAAAAATAATACTAGTGATAGCCATGGTCAATAGTGTGCATAATTCCATGTCCATGTATGCAATTATAAATTGCATACCATTTCCTAGAAACTGAAGTAGCAACTATTTATCGGAGAGGATTCTGGAGCAAAATACCAAAGGCTGATTCTATATTACCGGTTCAGAATACCAGATTGACGTGACTCAGTTGCAACTCATATATCATGGTGACATCAATGACAAAAAAACTGTTAACAAGGGATATGAACTTCTTCATTCTTCCAACAGTCTCCCCCTTTTTTATTGATGACAACATGTTCCAAAAAGAATATACAAAACTGTACAGAATATGCTCTACTTCTCATTCCTCTTCTCCCCCTTTGACATTAAGGACAAAGGTTGAACAAAAAGATGAAAGATATGTACACATGATCTAAAATGTTCAAACACATGGAAACAAACTTCTAAACTCCCCCTAAGGAGTGATCTCATGCAATTTTAAACAAAAAAAAATTTTTACCTAGATGAGGGAGAATTTTGCAGTTCCTGTAGAATGCCTTGCTAGGCCGCTTTTCCATCCTCCCAACTCTTCTTAGAATATACCAACAACTTATTCAAAGATTCTAAAGCAATAAAAAAAATCCAGCTTCATCTGAAGTATCCGGAGTTAGATTGATCTTGTCCAAATTCTTAGCATTATCCAAGGCATTGGCTACCAGAGCATAATCCATTCTCACGAACTATCACCAATCAAGCTGAATTTTCTGATTATCTCTTCCTTCTCCTTCTATAACTTAAAGAACTTTTCTCTGTGTGCAAAAATAACATTCCAAGTTGATCTATCTTTGTCCATTGATGCATCATAGGTGCTGGAGACAGTGGTCAACTGGGACTCAATGGAGTGCATGAGATCTTTTATGCTTTGAGTGGCATCAAGCCATTTTATATAGTATGTAAACATAGAATTAGCTTCAACTTCACAAGCCTTTGTAGCTTCAAGGCTCTTCTCTACATTGGAATGTGTCGAGGAACATTTGTCATGAAGGATCAACAACCTTTGAATCTCATTTAGCTTCTCCTCTGCATCTTGTTTTGTTTTCTCAATAAGTCTTGTAGCATGCTCCTTGAAGGAATCCAATAGAAGCTTCAAGTTCTCAACCGGAGAGAGAGAGATGTATAAAAAAATGTATCCAAAGTAACATCCTGCAGGGCCTTAATGGCATCTTCGATAAGCTCAGTCCCTTTCTGATGCATTTCTAAGATTTCTCTCCTATTGGATTCTTGAAATACATCACTTAACACCAATTTATGTACCAGAGAAATCTTGTTCAAGTCTACATAACCTTGATTCATTGGAAGTTGTAGGAGTTCTAGAGGAATTACCGATTGGATTCTAATCTGCTTTGATAGAAATCCCTTCAAAACATCATCACCAAAGGAAAATTCTTCAATGGACTTCTGTGATTCTTCTTCATTCTTTCCAGCGATATCAATAAATTCTATATTTTTATTTTCTACTTCCTCCTCTGCTTTTTCTTCCTCTACATTCTCTTTTTTTGCATTTTCATCTTCAACATTCTTCTCTTCCATTTCCTTTTTTCTGATTTTTCTTCTTCTACCTTATCTTCTTCAATTTTCTCTTATTCTTTTTCTTCTTCCCTTTTCTCTTCTTCTTCCTTATCTTTATCTCCTTCATCGGGGTGTACTAGTGGGGTACCAACATGAATTTTTTCTTCAATAAGTTTTTCAATTTTTTGGATTCTCATTAGCAACATTTATTTCTGGTAGAACATTTGTACTACCTATTTTTGGAGGGATATTTGTGTAATTCACTTCCATCTAGGTATATTATCATCAACAACACTTGGAGGAGGTTCTTCCACAACTTATGTAGAAGTTTCTTTTCTAGGTTCAGAGGTTGAACCGGATGCACCAATCATGCCATACTTTTTTGCAGTGTCTCTGATAGTGCTTATTGTTTCCTTCCTTATTCCTTTAATTTATTTCTTATCTTTTGTCATCAGGGTATTGACTCTTCTTTTCTCTCTGAACATTTTATCACAAATCTTTTTCAAGGATTCTAAGTTATCCGGAGTTAGAGAGGATGCAATTTCTTTGTAGGCTTTATTTATTATTTTCTCCTCTAGCTCAAATGCCTCTACTCTTCTTTTCATCAGTCTTTCCCACAAATTTCCAAGAAAATCACACCTAATGTTATCCCATTTAGCTTCCAAAATAATCACATATTTGATAATGGCTAGAATGATTATTTCTTTATCCTCTTCTCCTACTAAATTATATACTTCCATAGTAGACTTCACCATATCATCTTGATTCACCAAATTATTCACCAAAACATCTAGTTTAAGAGGGGAACCAGGTCTTATCGGAGAGGTGTTTTGATCTCCCTGGTCCAATGGTACTTCTATAATTTTGGCCTTCTTTGCATCATGATCATCTTGTTCATCAGCATCATCTAAAGATGACACATATTGAACTTTCCTCGAGCCAATGTTGGTTTCTTGTGATGCACCTTCATCGGAGGAGACACTCACCCTTCTCTTTCTTGTCAATTTTGTAGTAGGTTCTTCGTCCTCTTCCTCCTGATCATCTATAATACTCATATTATTTTCTCTAGTGGCCTTTTCTTTTCTTCGTTTGATAAGGGCTAGCGGAGGAACACCTTTCCTTTTTCCTGATCTGGTAGTAGGTATAGAAGGAGTCGGGCCTTTGCCTTTATCAACAGTGTTAGGCACACACTTCATTGTAGCTGGTCCAGAAGTTGGTATGGAAGGAGAGGTCCTACCAGATCTCCTTACATTAGGTAGTTCAGTAGACTTTTGTCCTTGAAAATATCTTGCTTGAGCTAACTGTTCAGGTGTGAAACATTGCTTGAGCATTTTCTCCACATTTTTCTTACTTTGAGCTTAGTTTTTCTCCAAGAGAAATTCCCTAGATTTCTCTGCATAAGTTCCTATCTGGAGTTCATTCGGATATTTAGGACTCTTCAACAGGAGTTACACATATCCTTTAGCATCATCTTCTGAGACTTCTTAACCTAGAGGTTGAATCCATATGGTTTGGGGTTCAACCGCTTCTATCATACACTCATTAGAAGATACATGACATATAACTTCATTTTTGTATTTCTCAACAATATTTCTTGGAATTTTGTCTCTCTCATTCATATTCTTCTTAAATACATAAAAGAATGTCGTCAAGGAATTTTTTATATTGTTCACATCACCAAACTTACTCATGTGCTCAAAAATGTGATGGGAAACAGGTTGGGATAGATCCCAACACACAGCTCTAGATTCTTACAATCATTCTCAAAAAGTAGAATAATAGACATAAAATTAGAGAACCAAACTTGAATGGGTACTTCTTCTCCTTTGGCATTCTCAGATTCTCAAGCAGGTGTTGCTTGATAAGCTCACATAGATCATAATTCATACCATTTACAAACATATCATAACCAATATAGATAGTTGTGGAAGACACAAAGTTCTCTCTATTGGTGAAGTAGATTTTTTGGCCAATCATTATGGTTGCATACTTCACAGCTGGATTTGTAATAGGTTTTTTTGCTAGAGCCCTCTTGTCATAGGCAGCACCAGTGAGTTTTGATACCATTTCATTTTTCACTGCCTTTAACATAGGTACTAATCTGATGTCTCAGAGTCTTGTGATGGCTTTGATCGCTTCCTTATTTATCAAATGTGGTTCATGAGTCCATAAGAACTGATCATACATTCTACTGAGAACCATCTTTACATATGGGTCATCCACTGTAGAACTAAAATTTGGAAAACTGTTCCAACACTCCAAATTCATCATCACAAGATTCAAGTATTCAGGTTTTACCAAGAATTTATCATCAGTGAGCTCGTTCATCCATATATTGATCACTTTGATATGATTGAATTCTTCTAACTTAACCCTAATGTACATTCTTGTATCCTCTGTCGGCATGATGTCATGAGGAATCAAAGAGAAGGTGCCCAAAGGGTCATATTCAAAGACCTTCATCAAATATTTTCTATAGGAGGGCCTAGGTCTTTTTGTTGTTTGTACGACTATAGGAGTTGCCATTTTCTAGATTACAAATTCTTAAAAAGATTCAAGAAATAATTTCCACAAGCTCACAGTAGCACAAAATCAAAAATACCCTTTTCTTCGCAAATAGCCAAAACTAGGGTTTGCAGCATTAATTCTTCAATTCGCTCTAAATCGCTCCAAGTCATTCTTCGCTTCTTTCAAATGCACAAATGATCGAAATACCTTCATAATTTCACTTTATAGATTAATGTGATGCCCTAATTCGCATTTAATGCACTTGGAATTCAAAAAAGTTGCTAAATTTTCTTAATTGTGTTGAGAAACCCTAATATGCTCCACAAATGAGCATACAAGCCTCTTTTCTTCCAGTTTCTTTTCTAGAGCCTCTGCATATTAATTTCTTACAACTTTACTTTGTGTCACGGATCTGACACGCTTGCAATCAAGGGGTTTTAAGGATTTTCTACTAGAGCTCCCCCTAAGACCATGCTAGGTCTAGTTATCGGAGGAATCATCTACATCAGATGAGGGTACAAACGCATCAGTAGTCTCTAATTCTTCTTTCTTTTTCCATACTTTACTCATTTCTTTCTTACCTTCTTCACAGGTTCATTCTTCTTTTTTGGAACAGACTGATTTCCCTTTTTGCTTCTGCATACCTTTGAAATATGTCATGTTTTGTTGTAATTATAATATACAGCATTTCTTTGACTTGATTGACTTCCATTAAACCTTGTTTTGTATTGATTCTCTTTGTGCCCATATTTATTGCATGTATAGCAATAGCTAGCAAAAGATTGATTCATCCTTCCTCCATTAAACCGGTTCATCATCAGATTTTTACACTCACTAGCTCTATATCCAAACTTATTACAGGCATAGCATTGTCCAGGGAAAGAACCAGAAAATTGATTTATCCCGCTTCTACATTCAGTTGCCTTATGCCCAAACTTGTTACAAGAAAAACAAGTGCCATTAAAAGATGGGTACCTTTGTGCATTTGGCTGTCTGACAGGTGGTTTCCTTCTTGGATTCCTTTTTTGCTTTCCTTTATCTTGAGACTTTTGATCTTTTACTCCTTTAGAGCTTTCACCTGTTTCTAATCCCAATCCTCCTTTGTCTTTAGAGGGTTTCTATCCAATAATAAATTCATCAAGCCTAGTAGAGCTTGTCTTGAAACTATCCTCACATAGTTTTTCCTTTTCTAGTTCTACTCTTAGACTTACCACTTCTTGCTCAAGTCTGGAACATTCATCAGACTTGTTTTTCATCTTTGTATTCAAGCATTCTTCAATCCTCTTGCCTTCTTCCACTTGTAGCTTCAGTCCAGTAGTGTCTTCATTTGCTTGTTTCAATTGCTCACTGACTTCTCTATGTATTTCTTTGAATTTCTTTAATTGTTCCTTCAATTTCCTGAAACATTCATTTGCTTCATCAAGATTCTCTTTCAGATCTTTATTCTCATTTTCAGCTTTGTCAAGATCATCAAGAGCGGTCTGGAGTTCTGCATTATCCTCCATTTGTTCAATCTTCAGGATCTCCCTCAAGTTGTTAGACTTCTCTAGAGGAACCTTTCTCTGATACCAATTGTTAAATATCCAATATACTAAGAGGGGGGTGAGTCAGTATATTCTTAAACTTATTGAACAAATACCATCAAATCAATCCAAAGCATGTGATAATTAAGATAAGCATAATCATCAACAAAACATGAAACATAGAACACAAGAGACACCAGAATTTTTACATGGAAAACCCAGAGTGGGAAAAACCACGATGAGGATCAACTCACAATATAGTATAACCGGTTTTAAGATATTACAAAAGGGTGGCTCATTGCTAGGACTTACTATCCAAAATGGGAGGCTCACTTCCTACAAAATGAAGTAACAAAAATGGCTAACTGCCAGAATGAACTGATAGAGATACACCTCAAGTGTAGATTCAGTTCCTTTGTAATTCAAGAGAATTTGCATGCCAGCAGATGATACTTCACCCTTTTTTCTTTCAAATATATTTTGCTAGTGTTCGCTCAACACTCATACACATCTCTATATCCAACTCTACAAAAACATCTTATATATATATATATATATATATATATCTGATTTCCCAAAGATAATAATCAGGTCAGCTTGGCAAACTTCTTAACAATAATTCAAACATGTGGCATGCTACAATTGCCGGCATGGATTACACAAACAAAAATTAATCCATTACATCTTTATCCGCTTGATAGGTCAGCCAACAATAGACCTAATAGAAAATTGTAGTCAACAAAATAATATTGGTGATAGCCACGATCAATGGTGTGCATAATTCCCTATCCATGTATGCAATTATCAATTGCGGGTCATTTCCTAGAAACTGAAGTAGCAACTATTTACTGGAGAAGATTCTAGAGAAAAATACTGGAGGTTGATTCTGTATTACCAGTTCAGAATACTAGATTGACATGACTCAGTTGCAACTCATATATCATGGTGACATCAATGACAACAAAACTGTTAACAAGGGATATGATCTTCTTCACTCTTCCAACAGTGTCTAGGTAGGAAATGTGGCTACTTTTTGTTTTTTATTTTATTTTATGTGTTTTTTTACTTTTTAGAAAACTAGGATTTGGTGAGGCATGGATTGGGTCACCTATTGTGTCAGTTCAAGTCATTTGGGTGACCCTATGGATGCTAAAGAAACTTCACAAGTCACCTATTTTTCCAAGGGTAATATGAAATAAAGTTTACATATTTAAGGATTTTCAATTGTTTAAATTTTCATAATTTTTTATGTTTTTCAGATTTTTTTATTTTTTTGGATTGTGTATTTTTTAAACTTTCTTATTTTTAAATCAATTGGTGGCTACTATATTGATAGGAAACCTACATTTACTATAACATGGCTTAAGAGAAATCTTGGTCTTTTAGGATAGTGGAGGATATTTTTGTTGCAAACCAAGTTGTCCTCTAATGAGCTAAGATAGATTAGGCAATACAAGTTCCTATCATGTAAACCTTAACACATTTTCTATAAAATTATAACCTATTATAATGTAGATTGGAACACCTTAAAATTCCTTGGTATTATTAGAGAGTGGATGATAAAAATTATGGTATCTACTAGATTTTGGGTGTCCCTATCTACAAGGATGAATTGAAATAAGTGGAGTGGGAGTTAGAGGATAAGAGACTATCTTAGAATAATTTTACGGGTGATGAGAGAAGAGGAGACATGATGAGGGTTCAGCTGACTTTAATTCCCACACTTGACATTTTGACACTATGAAAATTCCTCATTAGCCTAATTGTTTCCCACTTGTACCAAGCATAAGAAGGTACCTTTTCTTAGGTGGTCATGAAATCCTATCATCTAGTAGGTGGAGTGGGGAAAATTTTTCATGTGGGAGATTTATATCCTAGCATTGGGCTATAATGAACTCTATCTAATTACATGTTGTAAGGCATTGGTATTTTATTATCCTTGTAGACACCTAAATTTTCTCATACCTGACCACATTTGATGTTACCCTATCCTACTGAATTAAATAAATAATTTTTATTTATTTAATTAACTAATACATCATATACGGGTAAGTGCAAGAAGTTGGGTCCACGAAGAGGGGAAGTTTCAGCCAAAAAAAAAAATCTCGCAAAAAACACATACGTGTTATTAAAAAATGTGTATGTGTTATGCATCGGGTACCCGAGCCTAGAAAAACACGTATGCACTAAAAAAAATGTACACATTATAACACATATGCATTCTTTATTTGTTTGATTATTTAAAAAAAAAAATGTTTTTTAGAAACAGGTACCCGTTTCTAAAAAGCATTTATTTTTTTAAATAATCAAACAAATAAAGAACGCATATGTGTTTTGTAACGTGTACATGTTTTTAAAAATGCATACGCGTTATTAAAAATTTAAATCTCCAAGCCACATTTAGCCTTGGTTTGAGGTTCGGGAAAGGCTTGGCAATCTGACCCTTAGCCTTTGACCTGCAACTAAAAAACTAAGGCAGATTGAAGAAGAATGTCCAACTTTGGCAATATGGTTGATGGACTTTTTTTCTGAATCAATCTATAAAATTAAAACCCATTAGAGAACTCGATGTCTAGTTTTCAAATAAATAATTTTTATTAAGATTGGATTACATTTGTTATTTTTTAATTAATTTCTAAGCAAACTAGTCCTTAAACTTGAAATATCAAGCTTTTTTGTTTTTTTATAACTTTTTTTTGGTTAAGTTTCTTGTAAAAAAATTTATATGATATCAATCTTCAGAAAATTCTCTAAAAAATGAAAAAAAATAAAAAAATGTTTAGTTTAGGTCCAATTATGTTGTCTATACACATTGATTTTTAAAAACAACAATAAAGGCCAATAAAAATTCAATTGAAAAAAAATATTCACAAAAAGAATTACAAAAAAAATTCTTCATAAATATTTATGTTGTTAGCTTTCTTTCCCCAAAATGAATTAGAAAATTAATTTTATTTGGGTCAAAAATTTGTGTCCATACACGTGCATGGTATGGTAAAAAAACAAAACTTTTAAAAAGTGGTTTTTATACATCCCTATCAAAATTTAATTTCTATCATCTGGGTATTTGAATAAATTACATATTTAGAAACTAGATTCAAAATGATAAACTTCATATTATTGACTTTTTTTAAGATTCATTGTGTAAGTGCCTCAAATTTTCAGTCCAAGTGTGAAAAATTCTGAAAAACAGCAAAAACACTTCCACTTTTTGAGTTTTTTGTGGACCCAACTTCTTGCATCAGCCCTTACCTTTTCCCCTCACCCTTAATTAAATTGTTTTGTAGAGGAGGGGCACCAATTGCTCAGGGCCCCAAGTCACGAGAGGGTCTAGAACAATCAGCTACCCAAAGGGTCAACTTGATCCTCACCAATTGCTCAAGACCCCAAGTCACAAGAGGGTCTAGAACAATCAGCTACCCAAAGGGTCAACTTGACCCTCACCAATTTCTTGGCGAGTCTTCCAACTATGATGTAAATGATATATCTCAACACAATCTCCTTTATCTTTGGATGTATAACTTCTTGGAAATTTTTTATGATCGCAAGAAAGAAAATATGTCCCTTTCCCATATTTTTCTTCAATATTTTACAGTTTGAAGTAAAGAAGGATGTATCTCATTAGAAGCAAGTTGCATTTCACCATAGAAACTTTGCGATAATTTGACTTGCTTGGGTTCATCAAGAACCTAATTTTTCTTAGATGAGTACATGTAGAAAAAGAAAAATATTCATGATTGTCACTATCAACTAGTGATTCAAACAACTATAAATTATGTCTCTAAATTTCTTGATACCAATCCATTATTCCATGCTCAACTTTAAGATAAAGTATTCAACCTTCATTCTAGGTAAGGTACCTTTATATTTCCAAGGAACAAAGCATACCAAAACTTGACTCTCTAGCAGATTCACAAAAAATATAGTAAACAAATTTGTTATTCCAATTATTTCCTTAAAAAGTAACTTTGACCTATCCAAAAGACAGAAAAAAAATGTACTAAGAATTGGAGAGATCACTATTAGGTTAGTGACCTTCCTCTAAATTTGAGAGGGGAAGCTCCCTCATATGATAAAATTTGGGACTTTTTTGGTATTTAACTAGAAATACCAAATGACAAAGGAAAAAAACTAAAGAAAATTGATTTACAAAAACCCTAGTTGTAGACACATGAATACCAACTTGAGTTCCACATATTTATACAAAAACAAAGAGGGTTCACAATAAAATTAGAATACACATTCTTAAGACTTATATATGTAATACAAATAATAATAAGTATGATGTCATGACATCGATGTCAAAATGACATGCATGGTAAACACATGCTTATAGTGAGAGGGGGGTTAATTAGTATAAGGTGAAATTTTACTTTTTAAAGCTAACAACCACAATACTATCAATTTCACAATATCATTCATATAAGATCTAACAATCATGCAATACAAGAACACATAATTTACATAGAAACCCTTATGGGAGAAAACCAAAACAAAATATTGCTTTTATATAAATCTCTTTTTACAATATTTGTAGGCACCAACCTATAGGATACACCAAACCATTCTTAAATGATTTTTAGGTACCAACCCACTAGAGACACCAATCCTTTTTAGGCACCAACCTAGTGGGGACACCAATCTCCATCATTGAGCACCAACTCAGCAAGAGACTCCAATCTCTTCGATATGAGGAACCAACATAATTTTGTGTGAGTCACCAACCTCTCCAATATGATATCACATTAAAAATGTTGCTTCTTCAACAGATGATGGACAATTCAATATCCTTCATAAGAATCTTAATCTCATATCTTCAATGAATGATAATCATATAAAGTTCTTCACAAAATCTGCCATGAACAATTATTCTTCTCTCCTCATCAATTTCGTTATGTTTGAATAATGTATCTTTGAGGCTCCACAATTGTATCTATTCATCTTCTTAAATTATATTCTCATATCTCTTACTACTCAACGCCCACTACACTTGTTGTATATATATGATATTTATTTTTATTTCTCATACACCTATTTATTCTTCACATATCTCTGATTCCTACTAATTTATTTTCACAATCTTCTCAGTTACTTTTATATCTTCTTGTCTCTATGAAGAGATGAAGCCTTGTAGAATAGAGTCATCTCTCAAAATAAATCACCTTTTAAAATGATCGTTTTCTTTTGGAAACTAATTCCAAAACTTTCTAATTTTTATTGTCGACTTTATAAGAACTACCTTTAAATAGTTTGTTTATCCTTAATTTTTTCCATATGCCACTTCACTTGGATCATTTCCATTTTAGTATGAATATTTGATGTTTAAAAAGTGAACCACTAATTTTATAAAGGTAATTACTCCCTAATTCATCACTTCCTCTAAATATAATCGGTACTGTTAAAGATTGTGATTGATCTGCTACTTATCATAATGTAATCTACTCTCTAAAAAGTAATTGCTTGACATATATTCACCACTACCAATTAATAGTCTTAATTGCTTATTTTCATGCATCCTTAATCATTGTTGTATAACTAACTTACTTGTTACATATTATAATGTTCTTCCATCTTAATAAGGAATCGCTACCCCTTCTTAATAAATCTTGCTCCTTCATCTTTCATCAACCATATCTCAAACGTGGGAAATTTCATATATATATTTTTCTTAGATCAATATCAAAGTATGGTCAATCCTATTAAAATTTTCTAATTTTATTTTCTCTAATAGTATCGACTCCACAATGAGGCTCAGCCTAAAGGAGGTGGCAATTCTCCCATACAAAAATAATAATTTAGATGTAATATCAGCAGTGTAGTAACTAAATTCATACATCCTTTGATAATTGATTAGTGGCCTTTGGCCTTTGGTAATTTCCTTCTTTTACCAATTATTTCCTTGTGAATCTATTTGAAATCAATGACAATACTTACAAAAATCTCCCCCTTTGTCATTGATGGCAACCTTGTATAGAAATAATCTATGAACATAATAATTGTATCTTTCATTTCTCACCCTTTTTTTTATCTCCCCCCCTTTGAAATCAATGGTAAAGGAAAGCTCATTAACTTCCATCCACACATAGATCATGAGAAACACCCATTCATATTTTATGTGATCAATATTCTTATCTATTACAATAAGAATATACTTCTCCTCCTATCTGAAATTCCCTGATTCTCTCCCTTTCTCTAACACTCTATCCTTTGTTTCTATGTCATTTTTATGACATGCTTCCTCTATAGCTTCTTTCTCTTCCTCAAATATTTTGACCGCCACAACTAAATGATTGGGTTTTTTTCCTTCACTATCCTCTTGCATGAGGACTTCTTCTCTCATTTAATATTATTAGAAATAGAATTGATTTCTCACCTGACAACTTAAATCCCTTGTGTCTTGAGGGAATTTTACCCTCTTCACACTTAGGTCTCATTTGAAGACCCCTTTCTAAAATTATTCCTCTTGAAACCAATGACATCATTTTATTTTTCCTATAAATCTTCCATTTTTTTACTCTCACCCTTTTTACATTAATGGTAAATGGGTTCTTATACATCAATACGAACTCCTTTAATTTGAATTTAAACATAATCGCTACCAACCATCCAAATTTCCAATATCAGTTTATTTTACTTTTTCCAACATATACTTGTGTGTTCTAGCAAAATTGTCAAATGCAAACATATGATCATACTCTTTAGGAAAATATTTCTTTGGATCATTCTCATCCTCCTATCAGTATAAATATTCCTTGTTTTAACTCTCACCCTTTTTAAATTAATGGTAAATGGGTGCTTATACATCAATATGAACTCCTTTAATGTGAATTTAAACATAATCACTAACAACCATCCAAATTTCCACTATTAGTTTCTTTTACTTTTTCCAACATATACTTGTGTGTTCTAGAAAAATTGTCAAATGCAAACATATGATCATACTCTTTAGGAAAATACTCCTTTGGATCATTCTCATCCTCCTATCATTATCTTTAAAATCTCTCTTATCAAGTTTTGTCTTACAAACATCTCCACCAATTTCTTCTCATGCCATGATAAAAATTTATAGCTTTGTGATCCTCATTCCTATACTCTCACCCATAGCTCCTTTATCATGATTACCTTATCTCATTATCTCAAGCCTTATAAGCTCTCTATCATCATGGAATTCTTCTTTTCAACTATATATTCTCTCTCTAATGTTCTATGAGACTTCATCCTTTTTTATGGAGTTTAAAGATAATGCAATGATTAGCTCCCCCTAAATTCGTACTTCTCCTTATGAAATTAGTGATACCAATTTTGCATGAAGTGAATTTTTCACAAGCATATATTCTTCCTTATCTTGCTATTTTTTCCTCTTCCAAACTTTTATAGGTTCTTTCCTTTTCTTACTAAGGGTGTCCACTTTCTTGTTTTTTCTAGGTTTCATAAAATAACTTCTACAAGATTGTGTTTTAGGCCCAAGGTTATTGCACTTATAGCATGTAACATTGTGATCTACTAAAGGAGCAAAGGATTTATATTTCCTTCTTGAGAACCCATAAGGACTTCTACTCTTGTTCCACCTAAAATTTATTGCATGTTTCCAACAATCTTGCTTTACGACCAAAGTTATTACAAGAATAGCATTAACCATAGAAAAAATATTGCAACTTGGTCATTTGTGCATGTCTTAAGGACTTGAACTTGTTCTTAATACATTTTGGAGGGATGTAGGTCTTCTATGGGATATTATTTTCCTCCTTTCTTTTTTTTGTTTTGTTTAATGGGACTCTTGAGAGCATGTGGATAACCTTTTGGCTTTTCTCCATTTATCTTCTTTGAGGATTGTGTGGTTTTTGATCTTTGACCTTCTTCATAACCAATGCCACTCTTATTATAAGTTGGTCTTCAGGAATTGAGAATATTATCTACCATTTCAGTGCTTTAATCATTCCTTAAGCTTCTGATTAATTGAGTATTTCTTTCTCCAATTCTTTTCTCAAGGAGATAATTTCAAACTCTAACCATTCACAATTTTCTTCCCTTTTCTCTAAAATGATTCTCACTTCCTCTTTAAGCTTGTTTCCCTCTTCGATATAAATTTTTATCTCAATTATTATATTATTTGTTTTTCAAGTCTTCATACTAAGTCTACATTAGATTCATTATCCTCTCGAAGTTGTAGCTTTAGTTTTTGGTTCTTCTTTCTAAGCCTCTTGATATTGTCTAGTGCATAGATGATTTCTCCTTCCAAATTAACTTCAACATCCATTTAGTCATAAACTTCTTCTAAATCCATTTCTTGTTTTATTTCACTCACAAATTCATCTTTTCTTTCGAAGACATCATATTTTATTTTTATCATCATGTGTGTTCCATTTGTCACCCGACCACTTTCGCTTGCTTCTCAATCATCACTTGCATTTGATTTTTTTTATGCTTGTTGATAAATTCTCTACTTGGTAAACCTTTTCCCTTATTTCATTTTCTTCTTTCCATGTGTGCTCCCTCATATCTTCTAGTTTTAAATTGTATTTGAAGGAACCGACTCTGATACCAATTGATGAGCACACACTTATACTAAGAGGAGGGTGAATCTCTATAAGACAAAATTTTATATTTTCAAACTAACAACCACAATACTATCAATTGCATAATATCATTCACATAAGATCTAAAAATTATGCAACACAAGAAGAACACATTATTTACATGGAAACCCTTACAGGAGAAGACCATAACAAAATATTACTTTTATATAAATCTCTTTCACAATCTCTATAGGCACCAACCTAAAGGATACATCAATCCTTCTTAAATTATTTATAGGCACCAACCCATTGGACACACCAATCCCCACAACTAAGCACCAACTCAATAAGAGACACCAATCTCTTTGATTTTTAGGCACCAACCTATTGAAGACACCAATCCCTACCACTAAGGAGCAACTCAACAAGAGACTCCAATATCTTTGGTATGAGGCACCAACCTCTCAAATATGATATCACCTTCACAATGTTGCTTCTTCAAAAAATTATGTACAATTCAATCTCCTTTATAAGAATCTTAATCTCATATATCTTCAATGAATGATATCCATATAAAATGCATCACAAAATCTTTCTTGAAAATTTATTCTTCTCTCCTCATCAATTTCCTTTTGTTTGAATAATGTATCTTTTAGGCTCCACACTTGCATCTATTCTTCTTAAATTATCTTCTCATATCTCTTACTACTCAAGACCCACTACACATGGTGTATATATATGATATTTCTTTATATTTATCACACACCTATGTATTCTTTACATATCTCTCATTTCCACTTATTTCTTTCCACACACTTCTCGCTTCATTGTATATCTTCTTGTCTCTATGAAGAGATACAACCTCATAGAATAGAGTCATCTCTCAAAAGAAATCACCTTTTAAAATGATCGATACCTTTTGGAAACTAATTCCCAACCTTTATAATTTCTATTGTTGACTTTATAAGTGTTGTATTTAAACATTTTATTTATTTGTAAATGTTTCCATATGCCCCTTCACTTGGAGCACTACCCTTTCACAATGAATTGTTGATTTTTAAAAAGTGTAATTGATTTTATAAAGGTAATTAATCCTAATTCATTGTTTCCACTAAATATAATTGTTATTAAATACTATGATTGTTGCTACTTAACATAATGTAATATGCTCTCTAAAAGGTAATCACTCCACGTGTATTCATCATTTCTGATTAATAGTCTTAATTGATTCTTTTCATGCATCCTTAATCATTGTTTTTTAACTATCTTACTCATTTCATATTAGAATTTTCTTCCATCTGAATTGTTGTGCATTTTTTGCACACATGCCCTGCCCAAGGCAGGGACCCCCCTTTTCTTTTGCCTTGCTCTCATTGGGTCATTCTTTCTCCCAACAGGTCTCTTCCACTCTCGCTTCATTTTGTGTGCCCCTATTCCTGAGACTAAGTTGGCCACATGCCTTAAAATGATCAAACACCCCTTGACCAAATTCACCTATTTGAATTTTACCAAGTCTTTTGCCTTTGTGGATTGGGACTTGTGGGTTTCCTTGTGTCTTTCACCACCATGTCCACCAGACTAGGTAGACTCGCATTCACAGGTCTCCTTTTGTGGGTTGTCATCATCATTCTGTCACTAAGTAGAAACCAAACCCTAGTGTCCACTCGCATGGCGGGTTCCACATCTACTTCCACCACTTGGGTCTTCACCAAACCACTGTGCCAACTAGGGTTTCTACAACCCTACCAACCAGGTCATCGTTGTACCTGTAATAAATGTGCACCATTAATGTCATTTTGTCTATAAAAGGGGGCACCCTATCTATCATTTTCACCACAACAATTTGAAATTTAAAAGGAGAAGGCAAAGCCCTCGCCCACGTAAAGCTTCTAGTTTGATTCAAGCTTGGTTTTCTTTGGATTCTCATGTAGATTCTAGGTAAGTTCATGTTTAAACCTACAAGAGGTGTTTTCTTTGTGAGTTAGGGTTATTTAATATTTAAAACCTTCAAATATTAAACCCTATGGCACCCAATAATCTTGCCAAACCCTCTGCAATCCTCCAACCTCGCACCGGCCTTTTGCCCAGCATCTTGAACCCCCCTTTAGCACTGATCAAAATTGCATTTTCGCGTCTATGTGGAATCCCACTTTGTATTTTTCATTCTTCATACGATAGGAAAACCCCTTGTGGCTCGTCCTCTCACTCCCACCATCCTTATTAACATTTGAAAAATCTCAAAGAAATGGCAAACTATATAAAAGTGCACCTGAGTTAAGTGGAGAGTTCAATAAACTATATAAAAGTGCATTCAATTTAAGTGAAGAGTTCGAAGAACTATATAAAAGTGCGCTCGAGTTTGTTAGTGTAATCAATATTTAATTACACTTGCATAACTTTACTTAGGTTGAGCTAATTTTAGGTCAACATTGGGGTTGCATACTTTGCTTTTATAAAGCAAATCATCTCATTGTAATATTGAATTCCTGAATATATCATTTTGCACATTCACTTGCAAAGCTCTACTTTTTTATGTTTTCTCTTCTATGGAAGGTGTTTAGGTTTGCATGTCTGATCTAGGGTTTCTAACATGGTATCAGAGCCTTGACATGCAACCCCTTCTCAAATTCTGGAGAAAACCATTGCAGATTTCGTTCGGGGTTCCTCGAGGATTTTATGTCTTGATTTCATTTATGCAGCGTCTTGGATCAGATTGGGCTTCACCATTGGATTTAGAGCACTAGGAAAAGTCAGGTTTGGCTTTTATTTTGCAGATTTTGGCCATGATTTGCCAGATCTGTGAGGGTTTCAAGTTGGGCGTTTTTCTGCAAGCTCTGGAGGTTGCCATTTTTTTGGAGCATTTTGAGCCGAAACGGAGGTCACCATTGCATTCGCAGCGGCCAAAAACCCTAAGATTGCCTTTCGTTTCATCGATTTTGGCGAATTTGATTTGGAAGGCAAAAAAAATTTGCTTGGGAGGCCGTACGGCCTCCCCAGCATGCTTTTCGAGGCACATTTTTCAAAAAAAATGCAAAAAATGAGGTTTCTTGGGGATTGTGCCACCGCATCCAATGCACAGTCAGGCACCACCACTGCGCCACCGGGCGGCCACCCAGCAGCCACCGCCACCGGTGGCTCCCCCACCCAGCTTTGTCAACCGGATCAACCCCCGCGGGCCCAGACTTCTGCGGCCGTGGTCACATGGGGGACCAGCATAGGCCAGCCTCCCAGCTCTCTGCATGGTCGTATGGGTGACCAGGGGCTCTGTCCCAGCCCCCTATCCGCCAGCCCCTGGTCGCATGTAGGACCAGGGGCCGAAATTTTTTAGCCCCCTGGGCTGCCTGCAGGCCTTATTGGCCATTCTGGAGCACTTTTACAAAATTGGGTATAACTTTTGCGTATGGTGTCTGTTTTTTGCAAACAAGATACCGTTGGAAAGCTGATTCTGGCACCAATCTATTCAACATTTTAGTTTTTCTAGATTATGCTCCAGATTTATTTTCCAGGTCCTTGAACTCAGAACTTGGGTTTTTCACTCCAGAGGGCATATCTTTTGACTCGATAATCCTTTTTTCGCCATTCTTGCGGCGTTGGAAAGTTGGTTCAGTCCTCTACATAGATCTGAGTTTTATTTTTTTTTTTTAATGCATGTTAGGAATTATCTCCTTTTTCAGTCATTGGGGATTGTAATAAATGAACTGATATAAAGTTCCATCAGGGGGGTTTCTTGCATAATAATCTTCATCATGTTTGATGGCAACTCACATGGGTTGTAATCTAGTTTCTTAGTTTCTTTTGGCCACATATATTTTCTTAGCTTGACACATACCAGATTCATTTTGGTTCACACTTTAGATTGAGAGCCTATGGTTAGTGATCCGCATCGGATCCATCTCAGTTTGAGGGCCACTAAATTTGTGGTTATTGTTCCTGAGTCTGTATGGTACTTTTTCCCATGGAAGATTTTCAATCTTAGTTTGGCATCGGCATCGAGATTCACGGCTTTCAGATTCTATCATCATCATATCATCTACTGTTGCTTTATGGATTCCAAGGTTGTTCCAGTTTGGAGTGTTTGAGTGTTCTGTGGCATCGGGTCTACTGTCACATTATTATGATTCCGATATGGTTTCTTGTAGATAGAAGTATCTTTCCTTGCTTGCCAGATTGCGGTTCTAGTGTTACTCTACAATGTTCTTCTAGTGCTTCTTTGCAGCAGTTATCTCATTGTAGGGGGGGTTGTCCCACTGGGTTTTCCTTCTCTACCTCATTATTGCATTTGTACATGGGTACCTGATCAGGCCTAGTTGCTGGGACCCATTCATGGTTTCTTGCATTCATCTTAGTTTTAGGTGCATGCTTATTTAGTCTCCTTAAGTTGCACTTATGGGGGGGTGTTAGTGTAATCAATATTTAATTACACTTGCATAACTTTACTTAGGTTGAGCTAATTTTAGGTCAACATTAGGGTTGCATACTTTGCTTTTATAAAGCAAATCATCTCATTCTAATATTGAATTCCTGAATATATCATTTTGCACATTCGCATGCAAAGCTCTGCTTTTTTATGTTTTCTCTTCTGTGGAAGGTGTTTAGGTTTGCATGTCTGATCTAGGGTTTCTAACAGAGTTAACTGGAGAGTTTGATGAACTATATAAAAATGCACTCGAGTTAAGTGGAGAGTTTGATGAACTATATAAAAGTGTACCCGAGTTTGAATATCATGTCAAGATACCACCTAAATAACAATTATCACATAGGTGGGAAAGGGAAAGGTTCAAAAAAATATACAAGGCACTACCTGAATGAGAAAACAAAAAAACTTGATAGAAAATAAGCTCAAGTGGTAAAGCAGGGGGTTCAATGAACTACACAAACACTGCCCAAGTTCGCATGACTGAACAAAGCATTGCCTAAGTAGGACCAAGGTGTGTATAAGTGCCACTCTATTGGAAAAGACATAGATGTGGAATTGTGATATCTTAAGGTGCCCAATTTGTTAGCCAATGGATCTTAAATTCCCTAGTCCTATGTGGGAAATCCCATGTAGGACTATGCTTGTGGGTCGTTGCCACTCTATCGTCGTTGCTTAGTGACCAAACCCTCATGACTCCCTGCAACATGGGATCCACATTTTTCATAGCTATCGAATGGACTGAGCCCATCATCTGAAAATATTGCTAAGTTTGAGCTTATTGTGAGCCGCTACGTGTGGCTCGTTTTCATCCCATCGTCGTTATTTAGTAGCAAGGTCACCCTATCTACCCATAATGTGGAATCTGCACCTATCATAGCCTCCTTCGTCTGCTAAGAAAAGTGCTAAGTCAAAGTTCACCACAGGCAGACCCTTGTGGATGGTCGTCTATGGGTCGTCGCTTGGTCATTGTCACTATCTTACCACCAAGTGACCACATCTTCCCACATGGTAGGTTCTGCAAGAGCTGGCTCCCTTCATAAATCTTGAAGACCGTTAAAGAAAAACTTAAGTCTGTGGGCTCAATACAGGCCCACCTATGTGAACCACCACCTATGGACCACTTCTCATCCATGGTCATTCCTTAACAGTGAGCATTTGATGGTAGCCCGATGATTCCCCTCCGCACTTTCCCAAAATGTTTGCACAACCCAAGTCATCTGAGGTTCTCGTGGGTCTCACACTAGACGACTCCACGTGCTGGTCATCACCTACCAAATGTCGCCAACTTAACATTTGCACTTTAAACAACAATCTATCTAATGATTCCCACATAACCCAAAATCGCAAAGCATTAAAGCATAATCCAATGACACCAAGCGCCCTACTGCCTATTTCTTGAACGTGCCTAATCACCTCATCAAAATTTTGACCGCCAACTCTCCCATGCAGAATTTCTGTTGTGGGCAGCTGTCTGCGGGTCTCTATGGCCTCAAAGCCATTTTCTCACTGCCTTCATCCTAACGAATTCTACCTAGGGGAAACCCACATCCCTAGGCCCACATTTGCCTAAATAATCCAAATGAGCCCTAAATGTTGAATGATGATAAATTCTATGATCTTTTGGTAATGTATTAATGGATATAATGCTTGATTTGTAGGATTTGATTGATATTCACCCAAATTTATATGTAAATGCACTTACTACATCTTTTGTATACAATATTTATGGAACCTATTGTGGGTCCATCAGGAAGGCCCATTGAGAAAGTTGAACAAGGAAAGAGCACATTACTCCAGTCACCATTCATTTTATGCTCGTCTCTCCTCCTAGCACCCATCAACAGAACTGGCATTAGAAAGAGGCCTACACCAACAAAATCAGTGACAAAAACTACAAAAGATGGCCTTGAAGAAGAACAAAGGGGGAGTTGTTTTATTTTCCACTAAGTGATGATGATTTTCAAAGAGTTTCTCATTAGGATCAAGAGCAACATATCTACTTCTTAGTGACACAAATCAATAACAGTATCCGCTCAATTGGTTGAAAGAATTATGCAAACACATCAACAAAGGAAAACTTCAATAGTTTCAGTTGCAGCAATGGAGGTCGCTAAAAGAAAAAACAACTACAGTTGTTAAAAGACAAAATAGGCTACAAGAAAAAATAGAGAAGAGGACAAAATAGTCTATTTTAAATTGTGAAATATTGGGGGTAGGTGAAACCCTAAGCTATAACAAATCTAGGCCACTCATTGTAATTAAATTTTGGCCATTCATTTCACTTTTGGAAAACTATAAATAGGGGCTTGTTCCTCATTTGTCGGAGGTGGTGAATTGTTCTAAGAGGCATTTTGCAGCAATAAAAGGAGGCATTGCATTATTTTGGGTGTTTTCTTTGATCTTGCTCATTTTGCATGCATGATTCAACCTCCATGTTAGTTTTAGTTTGTTAGTTTCTTGAATTTCTTTAATGGTGGTTGTTGTTACAGTATTGGATGCACTTCCAACTCATTCTTTTTGTGGTTTGTTGATGATGAATCACTTTCCAAAGCTAGTCTGAGCTAATTTATATGATGCACTTTAGTTCAATTTTATGTTCATGAGGTGAATACACAATCTGAAAATTTGTAGACCTTAGAAGATTGCACTAGTTTTGTGTAGTTGTAGGTTCCTCTTGGTCAAGAAAACCCCATTTTTATGGGAGTTTGTCTACTGTAGCATCCTTCATTGTTACTATTCATTCATAGCTTAAATTTAGAATATCTCCCTTAACCCTTTCCTCTTTTTCTATTTCTTTTAGAACTTTGTTAGTGTAAGATTTCAAGCATCATAACAGAGCTAAATTTGATGAACATAAGGAGTTTCAGACTATTGTCATGAAATTGCAGCAATTTCTCATTTGTTTCTAGAACTTAGAAACTCCATTTGTAGACCCAACTTCCCATGCTTTGTAAACCACAAAGGCCTCCTTGTGATTACCAACAAATCACATCAACCAATTGAACTAGTCCAATAATTTTCATGACCTGACACCCAAGAGACCTTGGAGTGATTTCTACAGCTTAGTTGCAGAAATTACCTTTCAAGAGAGGTAGCATACTTGTGTGTTTCCCGTGTTGAGAAAGTGTAAAAACACCCATCAACATTAATAAGGAATCATTGCTCCTTCTTAATAAACATTGTTCCTTCATCTTTCATCAGTTATATCTCAAACTTGGGCATCTATTTGACATAAATGAATTATTCTTTTACATCAATGACAATTAATTTTCTCACCTTTGACATCAATGAAAATATTTGTAACAATGTAAAACTCACATACTATGAGATAAGCTATATCAACATACTCAAATTAAGATACCAAGATATGATTGTGTTTCTTCCCATTTATTACATAAATTTCACTAATTCTTTAGTAGATGAATAATCATTTCCACAATGATATAGAGGAATTACAAATTTTAATATGATAAATTAGTAATGATAATACATAAAAACACTCAAAACATACAATCTCAAGGTTTTCTATATTATCTATGTAAATTTATACAACTCTAATAACTGTTATATACAAAGTGTAACCACAAAATTCTTCTAAAAAATTCCCCTACAATACAAAATGGCCTTGTGTTTATAAGCTTCCCTTTGATAACTACATTGTAACTACTTTATAAATAATTTTTAAAACATAATAGTTTTAAAAATAATAAACCTTATTTGGTTATGTTTTACATAACTTTTCTAGAAATAAGGTTTTTTTTCTAGCTTAAAATTACAATAAATTATTTAAGTCACTTTTTGAAAAAAACAAGTTAGAAAGAGAAAAGACACATAGAGAGAATTTATCTACTCCAAATTTATTTAAAACAAGATAACAACCTTACTATCCAACAACTTGGAAATCTTTTCAATCAAAATTTTCATCTTTTTCTCCCTTGTTAGAAAAAGTAGACTATTTCTTTCCTTTGTGTGTTTGACATAAATCTCAAGTTTTCATGCATGTGTACCATCTCAAGAATCAATTGTTCAAGTTCCTCAAAGGAACATTCCATCCTTTTTTTGGTATCAACATATTCTATACCCTATTCAATTTTAGGATCCCCAAATATATCTTGTGTAGTAATGTTTAAATTCAATGTACTTGAATTTGATTCATTATTATCATGTATAGATACAACAAGACTATGAGATGTCAAACTATCTCTTTGTGGTGGAATTTAATTGAAATTAAAGGGGATTTACTATGTGGATTCATTACCATGCTAGACCACATGTGAGTAAAAAGAGCTTCTTGAATGTGCTTAACTCTTAGGGAATCCCCATTGATTGATATACATTTATTAAAGGTATAATTGATTGTGCATGCCTCAATATATTTGGTATTGTTTTTACTAAACCATTTAATAACATACATCTCCACATCATATGAATATTATTCCTCTTCACTCAAAAAACTATGACCCTCATCATGATGAATTCCACAATCCCAAAACTCTAGGTTAATATTAGTTGAGAATTCTCCAAACTTTTTACCTATCAATGATACTTTACATGAGCAAAGTGGCAAAGAATAAGTTCAACTTTTTTGTTTCCCAACACATAAAAAAAATCTCAATTTTTTTAATCTCAAATACAAAAACCCAATCTTGAAGAATCTCAAAGGATGATGAATTTCAAAAGTCAGTCACCAACACAAGTCCATTGCAATTTTCAGATAGAGAATATGCACTCTATAGTTTTTTCACCAATATGTGCAATCCAAACACAAACATCTATAGTATAATATTTTGTGTCAATATTCCAACCATTACATGTAATTTTGGATGATGAAATAGCAATATATTTGGATTCTTGTTGGCCTCCTATAATGATTTTAACAACTAAGCCTTTACAACTGTGATTTAGAGATTGTACATCTGACCTGAATAGGTATTTCGATCATCATGAAGGTGCATTTAAATTGTCAACTTGGAGATGTAAACTTGAAATGGGTCAGTAGTAGCACTATATGTGCACTAGGAATCCAAAGTAGCCAGATTCATCCTAAAACTTAAGAAAGACATAATACTGAAAGTAAATTGCTTGGAAGGAAATGACATAAATTTTGAAATTTAACCAATAACTAGACAAAACTGAAATGCATTATAAAAATGAAAATTTGAGCGAACAAACAAGAAACTATTTTGTTCTGCTTTGGCTACAGGAACAGTCATAGAATGGAATTCTAGTGGCTGCAAGAATAGTGAGTGCCAGATTCGTAACTAATTACTGAATAAAAAATAACAACTAAACTAAACTAAGGTACGAGATGGAATACTCACCAAGTGGCCCCCCTTGGATAAGTATTCCCTAAAACTAAGATAGACTCAGATGCACAAACTTATAACTTTATTCTATTCAGTAGAAAAACATGAGTATAATCAACATAGTTGTATTACCGAAAAAACTAAGAATGTGAGTACATCAATAAGTTAACATTATTCAACTCTAGAGATTTCAAAAGGAACATCAGAGTCCTTATTTATCCAACCACCTAGCAAGGCAGTCAACTCCAGCAAACGCGGAGCACACCACATTAGGGAAATCACATAAAAGAGCAGGGGTGGCTACACATGCGCATAACTTGTCAGGCACAATTGCCTTAACTCAAATCTGGCACAATAGTAACATCAGTGCATCTCAACAAAATTTAAGACCATTACAAGGTGGTTACAATCTGATGCATCACGAATCTCTAGCCTCCAAGAGTATTCAATGACCACCTTGTTGACCGATATAGCACACGTCCAATTGGCAAGATCTTCCTGAATTGTAGGTCTCAAATTATCTGCATGACAATGTTAGCATGCACAACAACTGCATATGCATAATCATCTTAAAGTGACATTCATTAATCACATGCAAAATTAACACAAACAATCCACATAGCATATCGATATCATTTGAAAGCTTATGAAAATATATTTATGTCTAAGGTCTATGGTTTAAGGAAATATTATGAAAAGATCAACTCCCAAGCATCAAAGTATTAAGTTACTACAGAAAATGGACAACAACCCCATTAATAATTAAACCATAAACTAGACTCGTCATTTCCCCCCAACCTAATGTCTTGTTGGTCCTCCAGCAAGGGAAAATTTGTGCTTTTATTTAGTCAATGCCCTGAAGTTGGCAACTGTAAGTTGTCCCACATCTATTTCTGTTATATCTAAATTAGGATCCCAATAGAATCCTTGTTGTCTCTCTAGCCTACTCCATATTTATCTTTCATCTACAATGTCATACCTATAAAACCCGTAGTTTGCCACCAACCACAATAGAATAGGAGGCTGAAAATTAGTGGAAGCTAGAATTGCCATTTTGTTCTTCTGAGCTGAATGTACCTATCAATTCTTTTGATTGTTGCAGCATAGTTTTACATGGAATGAGGCTCTGCCTACTTCAAATAATCAAATAGGGTATTCCATCCCTATGAGAGGTATCCCATCACAGAGTCTCCTGTGGTTCTTGCCATCTCTTCATATTCTTTGTAAACTACCTCTCTCTCGGACAGGATCCTGCAGCTATAGCTTGCCGATATAGAATTTTGTGTCAATCATTAAAAATATCTCTTGGATGTCTAGATTCAGCCCTAATGGGTGGGGGAATGTTGGATTCAACTTCCATGTAAGTCTTGTACTACTTCCCCCAACTTACCTCATTTTGTATCTAGGACATGAATGCCCGTAATTGGATATCCCCAACATATAGTAGTGGATTCCACTCATGGTATTTGGTTAAGGAAAAATTATGTAAATAAAATTTGCACAAAAAAAAAAATCATCTCAAGGGAAGCAATCTGAAAAGCATTGAAAAATTCAGTAGGGGTTTCAATTGAGGGGTTCAAACCTGAAACAATCTTTGCAAACTTGAAAGAAAGATCCTTCTCTTTTAAATACATGGCATATACCCTCAGAGGAGCTCTACATTCTAATATCTATGGCACTAAAGTTGTCATGTCATCCACCTTCTTCTTCAAAACAATAATTTTTGCATTCTTATCTTCAATTTCCTCATCTTTCTGTTTAATTTCCTTCTTCAACCTACATTTTTTTTGCTTTCCATTCTTCTTCTCTTCTTTTTATTTCCTTCCACAAGTTCAGGACTACTATGCTCATAAAAAATTCATAGGGCCTATGTACTCCTACTATTATTTTACCTGACACTTGTGCTTTCTCTTGGTAGAGTACCATCTGTGGGGCTTCTTCTTGCTCAACCACTTATCGCTGCAGGGGCTCTTGGCCTTCTTCCCTCATTTCAATCTGCAAGGCCTCTTGTTCTTTTTCTTGCTCATGCTACATGAACTCTTGCTGTAGGAGTTCCTAACTTTCTTCACATGCCTGGTTTTTTGCAATATCTACAAGATCAACCAGTGTTAAATTTGTTGCTTCTTCAAACACATTCTTTTCTTTGTCATTCACCTACTCCATTGGAGATTTTGTATCCTCTTGTGGTGACTTCCCAAGTTTAGGGATTCCCTTGGGAGATCCTCCAATGGCTGGCCTAGCTGACTTTGATTTTTTGGGAGGGTTTCTTCGTCTTTCCTTTGCTGCAGGAACAGTGTCAGCCTTCCATTTCCTGGAGCTTGGCACTTCTTTTTCTACCATTTTCTTTTTATATTTTCCTTCCTTCGGCTTTTCCCTCTTCTTTTGTGCCATAGTTTTCATTAATGTGCCAAGGGGGACATCATCATCAAAATCAGGAGAGGGACTCTCTTTATCGGAATGATCTGCCTCAGAAGAACTAATTTAAATAGCTTGTGTGGTTGCAGGAGGGTTTCCACTAGGGCTTGTGTTAGAAGTTGAGGTACCAGCAGTGGTCCCAAAATCTCTCCTTCTCCTCCCAACCCTATGAGGTTGAGGAAAAACCCTAGGTTGCAAATGCTCTAGTCTAATTTGATCAATTATCAAAAAATCTTCCCAAGAAATATTGGACACATCATGCAAAGATTTTTCAACTAATAATTTAATTAGGAAATGGTGGGAAACAGAATTGTCCCTACCTTTCTAAGTTTTTTCTGCCATGATCGAAAGAAGGTGATACAACATGTTGGGCACATTCATTCTCCTTTTGTACCTCATGTGGTTCAGAAGCTTAAAATGCACGAAATGCAAATTAGACTGGCGACCTTTGCAAGTGATATATTTGACAAAATAGACTGCAACCTATCTTCATAACTCGAGCAGAGAAGTCCTCTTTGCTCCTTGTTTATCTAGGCTCAATGAAGGGTCATTAGGCTCTGTGAATTCGGCCCTAGCCAACCTGTCGTCCCTAGAAGAAGGGTAATTTTTGCCATTAGCAGGTAACCCCGTAACTTCTGCAGTTCTCTCCTTCATAGTTGTGACTTCCAACCCTTTCACTGTGGATTTCCCTTCAGACAATGTCTAAGCGAATTCTAATGCAACACCTTTTTCGAAGCCATCCAACTTTAGGAAATAGTCTAGCCATCCACAGTTTCTAAACTCGGCTAGGCAAGGTGCATCTTGTAGTAACATGTCGTGAACCATGGGTTCATTTCAAATCAACCCACCTCCCATTTTCTACAATCAAATAGTTACTTTGCAAATAATTTCTTCCTACAATTCTTGTCTGGAAACCAAACTTCTTCTTCCTGTAACTTTGCTAAATTCCAATGTTGGTGTCATTTGAATTTTACCTTTTGGTTTAGGATTATGATAGGAACAATTAAAGAAATAAAGGAATAATAAATGCAAGCTATGATTAAGGAAAATGGCGGTGGAGGATTTTCATTTTTGCACATAGGAGCCATCATTTCAAAATTCAAATTGTCTTAATCACTTAAATCTTGCTGACATGAATCAGTATGAATAGACACACGGACATGGCATTGACACGTTCCCCCCCAACCTAAATTTTCACGTGTCCTCACATGTGAGGTGAAAGGACGTTTTGATAGGGGAAGGAAATGATGACATGTTATGGAAAAATCCCATATTAATTTACAACAATTAAATAAATGCACTAGAAGACAATTAACATATAACAATTAATGCACACGCACCTGAATTCATGGAAGATTTATTGTAAAAATCATGGAGAAAGTACCAATCATTTCCTAGAAATCAGTTGAGATATTATGAAAGCGGGGTGGAATGAGGTGGAGTGAAATGAAGTGAAGTGAAATGATGGTGGTGAGGTGGAAGAGAGAGAAAGGTGGAACAAATGGGTGGATGGGTGAAGAAGTGGACCCCCACAAAGTGAGAATCTTTATTATGAGAAGTGAGATACCTTAATTAGCCAAAAGAAGGGACACTGGGTCCACTTCCTTTAGTCGCGGGAAGTTCAGGTGTTGCATATTAAGTGAATTGTTGTAGGAACTCTTCCTTAGAAGTTGGCTTGTGATACAATCTCAGGCGGTGACCATTCATCACCAGCTTAAACCTAATAGGATCAATGGTAGTAAGTTGAACAACTCTATTGGAAAATACTTCAGCCATCTCATAGTAAGTGGACCCCCACAAAGTAGGAATTTTTATTATGAGAAGTGGCATACCTTAATTAGCTAGAAAAAGACACACTAGGTCCACTTCCTTCAACTAGAGGAAGTTCAAGTGTTGCATGCTGAGTGAATTTTCTACAGGAACTCTTCCTTAGAAGTTGGCTTGTGATACAATCTCAAGCAATGACCATTCACCAGCAGCTTAAACCTGACAGGGTCAATGGTAGTAAGTTGAAAAAATCCATTGGAAAATACTTCAGCCACCTCATAAGGTATGAGCCATCTTGTCTGCATTTTTCCTACATTATTATGATATCTTAAGTCATAGAGCAATGCCCAATCTCCAAGCTGAAATTTCTTATCCTTGATGAATTTATCATGCCATCTTATTTGTTGATTCTATACTACCTCTGTGTGATGCAAGGCTACCTTCCTCATCCCATCCAAAACATTTAGCTACATGATTCTATCTCTTTGTGCTTCAAAAATATCCATTCCCAATTTTATTGTAGTTCTGAGGGTCTTATACTCAAATTCAATGGGCATCATGGCTGAATTTCCATACAACTCAAATGGAGTGAATCCTGTAGTGGTTTTCCAGGTGGTTCTATAAGCCCAAACAACTTCTAGTAACCTGCTTGCCCAATCCTTTTTATGGATAGCCATTTTTTTGGTCGGAATGGCTTCAATTTCTCTGTTAGTCACCTCAACTTGGCCTCTGGGGGTGATAAGGAGTAGACTTCTTGTGCCTAATGTTGTACTCATTGACCAGTTACTCTAACAAGGGTTAAAGTGAATTGAGTCCCTTGATCAGTCACTATTTCTCTTGGAACCCCATACCATGTGAAAATTTCCTCATACAAAAATTCTACAACTTTAGTATCTCTTGCATGCTTCATGGCCTTAACTTTTACCCATTTAGTTACATAATCAGTGCATACTAAAATATAGGATTTACCTTTTGATGGAGGATCAATGGGTCCTACAAAATCTAGTCCCCACTTATCAAATGGACTGATTACTACCTAAGGACAAAGTGGCATCTCATCATATTTTTTTGGTCAACCCATCCTTTGGCATCTGTCACACTTTCTTGTATATCTCCCTGCATCTTTGTCTAGTGTTGGCCGGTAATATCCTGTGTTCAAAATCTTCATTGTTGTCCTCTTGGCTGCCAAATATCCTCCACAGGGTTCATTGTGACATGCATGCAAAATATAAAATGTCTCATCTTCCCTTGCACATCTCCTCATGACCTGGTCAGGTCCAATATAGAACAAACATCCAACAATCCATGAGAAAGAGAAAGATTTCTCAATGAGTATTCTCCTCTCTTTTGGAGAGAAGTGAAGAGAGACTCTCCCTATGAACAAAAAATTAGCTATGTCAGCATACCAAGGTGTCTACACACTAATAGAAAATAAGTTCTCATCAGGGAAAGAATCATCTATGACTAGATTATCTTCTGATGTGGTTAGCCTTGAAAGAAAATATGCAACAACATTGGATTTCCCCGGTTTATCCACAATCGTTATGTCAAACTCCTACATCAACAGTAGCCATCTTGCTAGCCTTCCTAAAATTAGAGGTTTGTTCATAAGGTATCTAATGGATGCATGATTAGTGTGCACAAATATTTGGTAGCCTGTTATGTAATGTCAGGATTTGTTTAAGGCATAGATCACTGCTAATTTTTTTCTGTCACTGTATAGTTGAATTCAGCTCCTTGTAGATTTTTGTTCACAAAGTAAATGGTATTTTCAATAGCTCCTTCTTTTTTTCCGAGGACTGCTCCTATATCATGGTTTGATGCATCTATATGGATGTGAAAAGGAATCTCCCAATTGGGTCCCTTGAGTATAGGAGCATGAGTTAAAGTTGCTTTCGAATCAAAGAATGCCCTGTCACAGTCTTTTGTCCATTGGAGCTCAACATCTTTAGTTAGGAGATTATACAATGGTGTTTCCATTTTTCTGAAGTCCTTGATGAACCTCCTATAATAACCTACATGTCCTAAGAAACTCCTGACATCTTTTTGTTTTGCAGGAATAGGCAAATTGGTAATTGCCTCAATCTTTGCAGGATTGACTTGAGTTCCTTTGTGAGAGATGTAGTGGCCAAGAACTACACCTTCCTACATCATCATGAAGAAATTCTCACTATTTAAATATATATTGTGGTCTTCACATCTTTGCAAGACTCTCTTAAGATTCTTCAATGCTTCATTGCAATCAGCACCATAAGTAGTGAAGTCATCCACATAAATTTTTATGCAGTCATGAGAGATGTCTGAAAATATGTTGATGACTGTCCTTTGAAAAGTTATAGGTCCATTGCATAATCCAAATGGAAGTACTAAGTAGGCATAGGTTCCCCATGGATAGGTAAAGGTGGTCTTCTCCTAGTCCTCTGGTGCAATTTGGATCTAGTTATAGCCATTGAATCCATCAAGAAAATAAAAGTATCACTTTCCTACAAGTGAGTCTAGAACTTGATCTATGAACGGTAAGGGAAAATGATACTTTTTGGTGGTAGAGTTGAGTTTCTTGTAATCAATACAAACTCACCACTTCCCTCATTTTTTTGTGCACAATCACCAATGGGGACACCCGCTAGCTATCTAAAATGGGGTAGATAAATCCTACATCTAGCAATTTTTGTAGTTCCCCTTTTACTATTTCTCTCAATGCAGGGTTAATTCTTCTTTGTGACTGCCTTGCTTGGTGGGATAAAAAGCGAAAAAAAGAGTTGGGCTTTAACCAAGTTATTATAGAAGGGGAATCCAAGATGATAATTGATATTCTCAAGGGATTTTGGATGATATGAGATATGATGGAAGACAATAAAATTTTGATAAGGAACTTCCTTCGGTCTAATATTACTCACACATACAAGGAAGGAAATATAGCCATGGATGCAACATCTAATGAAGGAATTTCTTACCCTCAATGGGTCTATTAGGGTTATGATCAAATCCTGCCTAAAATTAAAGAGGTTATTTCCAATGAAAGAATTGGTATTAAGAAAGGTTTTAATAATTTTAATGATGATATTCAGTCAAAGATTGGCTAATAGGAATAAGCGAGGAATGGAAGATTTTTTATCTTCTAACGGTACAAAAAGAAGATAGATATATTTACATATTAAAGGTTTAGAGCTAAATATTGATTATTTTAAGATGGACAAAGCTATTATTTTTGGAAAGGGACGGGGGCTGAAAATGATAGACTAAATTCAAATTTGAAAACTACAAGTTGTGATTACTTTGACAAGGATGTCATTATAATTATTATTGATAATGATAGAAAGGGGGCTTATTAATCTTGTGATTAATTATAATAATATCTTGGAAAGGTATGATTTATCGTATAAGGATGAAAAATCAATTACCCACATGGTTTTTTTATTAGATTAGCAGGGAAGGGCCCTGATCCTGAGCATCAACCGAATAGAGGAGAAACAACTCACAAAAAAAAACTAGCAAACAACATCCAATTAAACATCCAAAATCACCAAAACTAGACTAATAACTATTAGGGATCAAACAAGGGCACACAAACCAGATATAAGATTTTCAACAGGTACGTAGGCCTATCAACTAAATAAAAAACATAGATAATAGCCTTAATATAAACATACCACCATATAAAGTCCATAACATAATAATAAGTCTTAATAAATCTATAAGAACCAGTAACCAAATTACCAAAAACCAACAAAGAAAAACATCATTATTTGGTAGTGGCGATCAACTCCCAATTATCCCCAATATTGGAGATACACTCCCTCCACTCGGTATCCCCTACATTAGTAGCATCTTTCTCTTCCACCTGCATCCCTTTATTTTTGATTTGTTTCCTAATTTTAGTTTGTCTAGAAACAAAAACAGCCATATCCCTTCTCATGAGACCACCCTAATTTTAGTATATCTAGTTCAAATAGAACCCACATGAATGTTATTTCAAATCCTACTCATTATTTATCAAGAAGGAGGAAAACAATAAGTTTAATATTATTTTCAGTACTAAAGGGTACTAGTTGCATGACATGTAGAATTATATTTAGGAGGATGTTATTAATCACCTATGTCATAGAAGGCCTTGTGAATTTACTATTTAAAATTACAAGGTTTCCTCTGATTCTAACATTCCAGTCTCAGTTTCAATCCTTTCTCTCCTTGCATTATAGTGTATGGGTTATTGGAAAACAAGATAGTTCTTTAGAACGCTAGTTCGAGAAAGATGGATGGTCCAAGAAAATTATCAGAGCTTTTATCTTGTATTTTGTAGCAATAGAATGCGGAGTTGTGGAAAATATTTAAGAAGGTTGGCCTTACTATTGATTAGTGTTTTTGCATTGCACAAAATAGATAAATAACAAGTACTCTATCTCTCTTGAAATTTAACTCTTTGTAGGAAAACTTTAGAAAATAACCCCAAGGTCTCTAAGGTCAGGTCTTGATAATGCATAAACAACTCAATGGTGATGTGTAATGTTAGTAATGACAAGGGGCATTTAAGGTTAAACAAGAATGGAACTTTACGGGTCTATAATAAGGGTTCCAAGGTTTGAGGATTGGTAAAACCTTGACTATAATTCCAAACAACAATCTAAAAACAACCTTTAATCATCATATGCAACAATGTAGTGATGCGAGATTACAAATATTTGGAAATTTTTCATGAACCATGTTGTTAACAAATGATTTTAGAATGGTCCCGCTCCTCTGTGTTTGAATTTCCTATGTGCATGGTGGACTCTATTTTGGGGGTACCCAATGGTCCTCCTCTGCCCCCCCTGACCCGTGCTCCTCTCTTTTGGGTCTGTGTCTGTTGGGTACCACCCCTGCGAGGACAACGCTCTCACCTTCGAGCTTTTCGAAGATTTTGGCGATTCTGGGTGAATCTTCTGTGCCGGCAGTGGATATCTCTCTGATTGTTGATTGGAAGGATGTGCTATCTAATGGAAAAAGAGTCTCCTCCTTTTTTCCTTCTTTACCTGAGATTGTCACGGCTTCTAGAATGAATTTTGATATTCTTGATTTGATTTGTGACAGGATTATCTCCTCCATGGAGAATGTTGTAGTGGGTATATTTATTTCTTACCATCCAATGGTGGATATGGTTCAAAAATGGGTTGCAAAAAAATGGTGCCTTAAGGGTAGTGTGGAGATCTGTGCAATGGATGGTGATCTTTTCTTGTTTAGATTCATGGCTACAGAGGAATTGGTGGTGACTCTGTTGTCGGGTCTATGGGTTTGTGGGAAACACAGCCTCGCTATGTGTCATTGGAAACCTGGTTTCGACCCTGCTATAGATCTGAATAAGTCGGCTCCAATTTGGGTGTGGGTGCTAGGCTTACCTCTGGAGTATTGGGATGAATCCATCTTCAAAGGTATTGGGGATTCGTTGGGTCAATTCATCACCATGGATTCCATTACAAATTCGAAATCTAGGTTAGTCTTTGCGAGATTTTGTGTCAATATTTGTGTTGATAAAGTCCTATCAAACTCTATCAAGTTGTGTTCTAAGTTTGGCAGTTGGATACAACCAGTGTGTTATGAAAATGTTGTGGTATACTGTCAAAAGTGTGCCAAAGCTAGGCATCTAATTTCTGATTGTAAATCCACAGTCAGTTGGGAGGTTAAGGATAATTGTATTGTGGAAAATCCCACTACTCCATCTGGAAATGTTCCCTGTCCATCGAATGACTCTGGGATTGTTCCCCTAGGTGTTGCTCAGTCGCATGAGGATCCTATGCCTTCACCCACCCCTGTTGGTCCACCTTCTAAACTATCTGACACTAGTGCTTTATTGGAGTCTGTTGTTAAACCCCTATCTGTCCATTTGACTCAAGACCCTAGCTCTTTGGTTGTTGATCCCCTGTTTGCGGGGGTCTCTAGGGGAACTCAAGACCTTGACTCTTCAGTTGTTGATCCTTTGTTTAAGGTTGTCTCTATGAGGACCTGTGAGGCTTTGATTGAGGATGGTGAAATTTGGGAGGAAGAGAACTCTGGTATGATTGATGAATCTATTGAAAGTATGGGGAGTTTGAAGCTTGAGAAAGCTAGGGAAGAAGGGATATGGACAACGCCAAAGAAAAAAGGAAGGAAGAAGAAGGCAAATGTAGGAGGTGACTCTAAGCTAGGGAGACCTTCTTAGAGGCACACTAGGATGAGATAAATAACAAATGAGATTGCCCTGGGAAAGCAGAGGACATTGGATGTGTCCTCAAAAAAAGGTCAAAAATGAGAGTTATGTCATGGAATGTTTGTGGGATCAATAGCTCCCACAAACAACATGCTTTGAAGGACTATATATTGGAACATAAGATTGATGTTTGCCTACTTCAAGAAACCAAAATTATGATGGTTAATTTTGATAAAACTGCTAAAAAAAATTGGCCTAATGCTTCTTATGTCTATTGTGATGTTGAGGCTGCTTCGGGGGGTTTGGCTGTGCTTTGGAACCCTTCGATTTTTGGGGGCTCTAAAATATTCCACTGGAAAAATAGTGTGGGGGTCTCGTTCACTTACCTTGGTGAATCCTGGTCTATAATCAATATATATGCTCCTAATTAGAGGAATGCGAGGAGTATTTTGTGGAATAACATGGCGGCTAAAATTAATCTAAATAGGGGAGGTCGTTGGCTTGTTGCTGGAGATTTTAACTCTCCCCTCTTTCTGTCGAAAAAAATTGGTGGCCTTCTGGATTACTCTAATAATATGTCTGAACTGGCTAATCTTTTGAATTCTTCGGGTTTAGTTGATATTGAGCTCTTGGGCTAGAAATTCACTTGGTCTAAAAGATGGGCTGGTGGTAACCTAATTTAGGTCTGGCTTGACTGCTTCCTCTTCTCTCCTCAATGGACTAATGTCTTAGATGCCAATCTAATAACCTTTCCCAGGACAGTATCTGACCATAACCCCCTTTTGCTGACCACTAATATTCGTCCTGTTGTTGGTCCCTTTCCCTTCTGCTTTGAGATAATGTGGAACTCTCATCCTGATTTCAAAAATAAAATTTCTAAATGGTGGAATATCCCTATCCAAGGATCCCCCATGTATAGGATCTTCTTCAAACTTAAACATTTTAAAAACATGGTAAAAGGATGGAACAAGAATGTGTTCGGGGATGTATTTAAAAAAAAAAGTTGTTAGAAGGAGAGTTGAGGACTTTACAAAATAAAATGGAGGAGGGAGATGACATTCAATGGACTCACAACTAGGAATGGGAAACTAGGATGGAATGGGAATGAGTTCTAAAAAATGAGGTCTTTTGGAAGCAAAAATCAAGAGTCCAATGGTTGAAGGAAGGAGATAGGAATACCTCCTTCTTTCATGTTTCAGCCATCAAGCATAGGAAAAGGAACCAAATTTCTAAATTGACTAATGCTACTGGGGAGGTGATTTCGAATCATGCTCAAATTGGCCTTTGTTCTATTAACTATTTTCAGGAGGCTTATTCGGCCCCAACTGAGGCGCCTAATTTGGCCTTGGATAGTGCGATTCTCAACCATCTTCCTACCTTCATTTCTCAAGAAGATAATACGGGGATCCTTAGTACTGTTTCTATGGAAGAAGTTTGCCTGGCTACCTTTAGCATGGGGGCTTTCAAAGCCCCGAGGCCTGATGGTTTTCCTCTTGCTTTTTTTCAAATTTTTTGGGATACTGTGGGTGGGGATCTAGTGCTTGCGGCCAGGGACTTCTTCAAATTGGGCAGGATCCTCAAACAATTGAACCACACTTTCATTGCTCTTATCCCCAATATTAGTGAGCCTCAATCCATGACTGATTTCCAACCTATCAGCCTTTGTAACACCTTCTATAAGATCATTTCAAAGATCCTTGAAAACCGTATCAAACCTCTTCTAGAAAAAAATATTAGTCCTACTCAAAAGGGGTTTGTCCTTGGGTGATATATTCTTGATGCTACTTTGACCACCCATGAGCTTCTCCACTCAATAGATTGATGTAACTATGTGGGGATGGCTCTTAAGCTTGAAATTTACAAGGCTAATGACAAATTGTTATGGGACTTCATCCCGAAGGTCTTGGCTAAGTTTGGATTCAACATTTTGGTCATCAAAATCATTATGGAATGTGTTAATACTATAAGGTACTCTGTCATTGTTAATGGATCCCCCTTTGGGTTCTTCTCTAGTGGTAGAGGGATCAAAAAAGGAGACCCCCTATCTCCCTATCTTTTCATAATGATTGCAAATGTGCTCAGTAGGAACTTCACTAGTCTGCTATCAGAGGGTTCTGTTGATGGTGAAAATGACACAAACAACATTAAACAGAATATCTCTACTCTATTTCTCCTGAAAAAGAAAGACAACATATAGTAGCCTAACTCCCAAGGTCCTGGTAGTTGGTTCTCAACTGTCTGGTGTCACTCAATTGGTCCATGCAATTGTAATATTCAAGGGGCCTTTGTTGGTAATAAGGAATGCAAGCAATGACTGATTCATCGAATTGTTCTTAATCAAAAGGGGTTTAAAATAAAAGAAAAAAGATAGATCAAGGCGTACATCAATAAAACATGAATAAAACTCATCTAGTATCCGAACATATATTTTCAACAATGAATTTTCTTCTAACAGATCAAAAAAACCATAGCATGATACAATTTACAGAATAATCCATACCATTTCATGCATCTAAGGTGCTTAATTTAACATCACAATCACACATCATAAATATTTTAAAGATTCCAAAAGAACATGCTTTCATTCATTGGCAAGATCATAGATCAATAGACTTTCAATAAATTCAATTCACAAATAATCTAATGAAATAATCCTTAAATCTGGTTTCTTCTAAGGATTTTCATCACAAAAGAAACACTTACGCTTCAGCACAATCACTAGCATACAGATAGACTATAATTCATCAACCTTATCCAATAAATTCAACTCCAACACCATATTGCATAAAAAAAACCTGTATTTATATTCAACTGTAAATAAAATGACAAAAGTATCTCTGTAAAAACTACAAAAAATTCTATCTCCTACTATCAGGTGGCTAATCTTATTCTCATCAGCCAACCCTTATAATATGATACCCCAAAGGTATTTATAGATGTACAAAAATCTGAAGTCCTTTCTATCTTAAGTTGATCCACCTTTTTAGGAACTTAAACTTTCTTGGAAACTCAGATCGATTGATCTCTAGTTGCCACATTCAACATCTAGTTAAATTGGAGAGAAGAAGATAGAGGAGAAAATAAATCCATGTGCTCATGGAACTATCAGTTATGCATGTAGCCATAGGACTGATAGTTATACATGTGGAGTTTGTTCTGAAGTGTACTCATCGTAACTGGAGAAGACTTGTTGAAGCATATCCAAATCTGGCCCATCAACCCAACTGTCTTCGAACTTGATCCTTTCTAATTTCGCAATAGAAAATATTCTCATGTCTTTTAGCTTGGTCAACTCCCTTTTAGCTTCCCTTACCTCCTCTTTTATATCCATCAACCGATCTAACAGCAGATCCTCTCCATCATCTCCCCTTTGCATGACCTCTGTAAGCATATCATCCCATTTCTCTTTTAATTGGCTCAAAGGTAGGCCCTCTTTTACCGATATATCAACATTTACTATAATAGCAAAAAACCATTTCTAACTCATCAAGCTGCTCATTTAGATCCTTGCTAGAATCTTGAACTTCATTTTTATGCTTGTACAAAAATTTGGATCTAAACCGGACTATGCTGGAGGTCTTTTCCAAGAAATCTTTGTTATCCTCCTCAAGGATTGACTGCTCTAAAAGAGTGGATTTTGGCATTTTATTGATTTCTTTCAGCTTCTAGATATATCCTTTGTACTCCTCCTCTTGCTCTCCCAATGCTTTGGCATGCTGATTCATCTCTTCTATCAACTCCATTGTTATCTTATGCATCTCAAAACTATTGCCCAATGCCTCACCTATTTCCCGATTTAGTCTATCGGTCCATCTATCCAACATCTTTGACTTACTCCTTACCTACACCAAATCATCCACCTCTTTCTTTATAAGAAAAATTGGTGTCTCAATGGTGGAAATTTGTTGTGACCTTGGAGCATAAACACTCTTCAAGAAAGTATGCAATTGATCCAATTGAGCCTTAAGCTCATCCTTTCTCTGCTTATATTTCATCATTCTTGATTTAGTGGATGATGCTACCACATTTATCAAGTTCATTTGTTGATCTCTTGTGGGTCTACCCAAGTTAACTATGCCCAACTGGTAATCAGTTAGCTGCATGTCCCTCACATCCTTGTCCACCATCGGTATTGCATATTCAACAATAATTTCTCCTCCATCGATGAGTCTAGTGGAATGCAAGATTTTGTCCTTCTTCTTGGGACTTTCTTTTTCAATATCCTTCATCATATCATCCCAATTGAGAGGTTGTGAGGGTGTCACTAATTTCTTTTGAAGATCCAATTTCAACCAAGTGGGAGCACTTGGAGTAGTGGTCATTATAATTGAAGAAGAAGCAGCAGTAGTAGAGGGTTGTGGCACATTTACTTTAGGTTGAGAATCAACCCCTTGTGTCTCTTGTTGTTCTTGCTCCACATTTGTTTGTGCAATATTTTCAGCTTCCTCCCTGTCCTTTTGTTCATGTATCATCTTGTCTTCTCCTTCCTTCTTCAATTTTTATTCTTCTAATCTTTTCTCCTCAAGTTCCCGTTTTTTCTCTTCTTCCAATGCCTTAACTTTGCCTGCATCTTCCTTTTCCTTTTGCAGCTTCTTGATCAGCTCCTAAACATCTTTCTCTTTTCGCATATGTTCTGATTCCTCTTTCTTTTTATAGGCCTCTTCAACAAGCTTCAATTTGGCCACAAGGACTTGTCTTTCCCTTTGTTGCTTTGCCTTTTCCTCCTCTAGATCATGACTCTTCTGCACCAGCTCGAGCTTGTCATTTTCTTCCTTGGTCTGGAGCTCCTGTTCCTTCTACATTTTCTATTTTTGCACTTCATCAGCTCTTTGCTTGGCTTTTGCTTGTTGTTGTTGAAGTAAGGCATCTACTTATGCCTTAGCATCAATTGCCTTTTGCTTCTCCATTGCCTCTGGTTCATGTTGAGTCTATTCTTCAAGCTCAATCTCTTCAATATCAGGCAGGAAAAACTCCAAAGGCTCCTTGGGAGGCAACTTCCTCTAAATTCTCTTATATCCCTTCCCTTTCTTAGGATCCAGACCCCTAGGAATTGTGGCTCTTAGAACAGCCCAGTGGATACTCCTATCCAAGACTGGTCTCCCTATTTGCTTGATGTCAATGGTCTCCTCACTATCCCGATCTATCAGATCTAAAATTTTGGTACCAACGTTCAATGATTTATATGATGGATCCAACACAACTCCATCATCTACCAATGTATCAATAATATCATCTTTGATCCCGAACTCTACCATGAGTGAAATAGGCAACCTCTCATAATTCCTTTTCCTAAGGTCATATTCATCTTGAAGATCACTCTAGAAGTCCTCTAGCAAGTTGAAATGCTTGTCAAAGACCGAAGGCAACAAAGCATTCATTTTCTTCTTTGGATCAAAGTGCTTTCGAGAAGTATACAAACCCAACTTCAAATGTATCAACTCACTACAAACTACCTTAGCTCCCACAAGGTGTGGGCAGTTGTATTCACCCAATTGCATGGGAAACTTGTGACAACCTATCTTGTGTTTTAACCCAAATCGGGAATTGACCCCCAAAGCTTGATAGACAAACTCCATCAGAACCATCCTGTTGTTGCAACACCTTGGAAGTAAGTGGGGATGACCCTCAAATCCTACCAACCTGAAATATGTGAACTTGGGGTGTTGGATATACCAACATCCCCATTCTGTGATAAAGGCCATGGCTTCTTGACTCAATCTATATCCTGCATCTCCATTAAGCTGGTTAATGACTACATATAGGAATGCATCATTAACCCTTCTAAATTGTGTTTCAGGAAACCTGTAGGGATAGCTGGTCATAGTGATTCCATACTTTCTTTTGTCCATTAGCTTCTCCCAAAATTCCCACTCTGTTCAAACTTGGAAAGATACCTCCTTTGGCTGCTGCATAAACAACATAAGAAGTCATGAAAAAGCTCTTGGTTTCCCTTATTTTGGTTAGCTAATCATGAATGGTATCTGAGACAATCATGGGCCAATCAAACTATTTCTTTCCATTGAAGATTGTCTAAATGAAGGGAAACATCCATTCCTTGAAATGAAATGCATCCCTCTTCCCAAAGACCCTAGACAACATCATTATCAGGTCTGATACCTCTTTGTAAAAATATGTCCTCTTTGGTTGATCATGGAGCTTGTTCAAAGACTTCTTCTCTGTTCTCAACCACTTCTTGTTCAAGTGAGCCTTGTTGGTCTCCCTGTATTTTCTATATATACCTAAAGCATCTGCCTCATTCAACCGTACTAGGTTCTTTGGATCAGGGACTCTAAACATGTGCTGAAACATTTGAGGAGTTAAATAAATGATCACATTGTCCTGTGCATCCATACATTTCCTAGTGGCCAGATTGTAAGCTCCTACTGCTGTCATAATCAATTATGGGCATTGGATGGACAAAGGAAATACAGAAATGTGAGCCAAACCAGACTCAACTATTATTTTAGTCCTCCCTGTTACATCCTTAGTGAATGTTTATGAGTATAACTCCTCAAAATTGAATGGGCCTAGATTGGTTTTAGTTATATCAGACCAATTAGATTCCACTTTGCTTGCAGTGACAACAGGACTCCTATGGTTATACCTCAAGGTATAGGGTAATTGCTCTGGCTTAATCTTCTTAGGCTTAGTTGCTGCCTTTGAAGTTTCTACAGGGCGATTCCTCTAGGAAGCTTTTCCTAATACTCCTGACATTTTTCAACTTCCTGCAACAAAACCTCAAATTAGACCCTTGAATAAATATCACAAAATATGCTTTAAAATATTACCCTTCATATATATACCGAAGGCGAAACCAGGCAGAAAACATTCTAAACAGTCTCTTTTAAAACACTGTCGAGATTGGAGTCAAAATAGTTATTGAGCTTATAGCAATAACAAGAGGGACCAGATTCAAAGTTGGAATGGTAATCAAAATCAGAATCAGAACGAAAACCGATTTGGTTCCTTGAAGATTTTCAAATTTCACATTCAGTTCCAGTTTCGGTTCTGCCCGAGTTACCAATATTTTGAGAGTGTGCTTCTTATTGTAAGCGGAGTCAAAAATGAGATGGAAATGGAATTGAAACTTATTAAAAAACATGGTTCAAAGTATAAATCGATTCCAATCCCACTTCCACCTAAAATGACCATGACGTCATAATTGATTTTAACAGTTCGATAAACAACTTCATGATTTAAGGACTAGGTCATACCAAAATGAAAGGGGCTTAAAAATAACCTAAAAAGACCATCCCCATATGACCGAGAGGCGACCATACTATTTAGGGCATCATATTTAAAATAGGAATGCATCAAAACCCTAAACTAAAACCCTCGATTTCAAATAACCAAGGCACAAGTTTAACCCCATTTAAATTAAACAGATCGATGCACAGCATGATCCTAAGTAAAAACGACAATTTACCAAACCCTACTCACTGTAAAAACTGCAATTAATCTATGATATTTTAAAAACTAGGGCATCACGATACGGTAACAATTAAAACATGAAAATGACCATGTTAAAAACAAACAAAACCATAAAATCAAAATAAGAATAAGAAAACCAAACAAAAAAAAAGAAAAGAAAGGAAACAAATCACATGAACTCACAGAGAATCACGAATTCACAAGAAACCACCAAGCGAATAAAAATGAAAAAAAATGTGAACTAAAATGAAAAGAGAAGAACAAAAAACCCCCTACCTCAAATGCAAATAAGTAAGTTAATTCCCTAAAGCAATCTGTGTGCAACTGTCTCTCTTTCGATCGATTCACTCACACAAATGCTCCACTGCAACTCCGGTTCACTCTTTGATCTCTTAACAATGATGACAACTACCAGTTAATCTTTATTTAAGGTAAAAAATCACAGTTACATGTGTGCATGGCACCTGTAATTAATACCTTAAATGTGGTAGAGTGGAGTCAGAGCTGCAGAGGGAACTGGCACATTACTGTCGTGCTACTTCGCTAAAGCCAATGACCAAAAAATGGCGGGAGCGGAATCGAAATGAAAATGGATTTGGAAACTTGGGTAATTTCCCAACTCCGTTCCTGTTCCGGTCCTGATTCCACCAACAAAGATAAAAGAGAAACAAAATGACAAAATAAAACAAAAAGACCAAAATGAAAAGACAAAAACCTTAGTTAAAACAAAAGACCAAAAAGCAGAGGCAGAGATGGAACGGGATTTGATTTTGAAACTTGACTTCCACTCCGGCTCTGACTGTGATAAAGACAAAACAAAAAAGACCAAAAGAAGACTATCGGGATGGGAATTGGAACAATTTTTGAAAGAAGTTTTAAAACTCGATTTGGTTCCAGCTCCGGTTCCGATAGAGTAAACCAAAGAAAAACAAAGTGTTGGAAAAGAAAGACTCCAAACTTTGTTTGACAAACAACAAAGGAAAAAAACATAAAGGGGGACCTATTTTGACCAAGGAAAAAGATGGAGTGGTTATGCAAGGCATAACAGGCTCCATTATGGGCATTAGAGTGGCTTCCTCCCTAGATCTGGTTGTTGTGCAGTAATTTGTGGATGAAACTTTTTCTTTTGGGAAAGCCTCTGTGGTGGAAGCCAAGAAATGGAAAGATTGTCTTAACAACTATGCCTCTTGTTCTAGTCAAAGCATCAATTACAATAAAAGCATGATTTATTTCTTTAACTACATGCCTAATTTTCAAAATAGGGTGACTACATTCTTGGGATGTGTCAGTGGATCTCTCTCGTCGATTTACCTTGGGCTCCCCCTCATGGTTAAGGAGGTTCCCACTGACTTTTGGAACTCGATTCTGGAAAGGATCCAAAGGAAATTGGTTGGGTGGAAGGGCTCTATTCTAAGCCATGTTGGAAAACTCCAACTACTCACAATGGCTCTCCAAGGTATCCCTACTTACTTCCTCTCCATTTTTAAGATGCCTAAGTACATTGCTGATAAATTTGAAAAAATTCAAAGGAATTTCCTCTGGTCTGGGACTAAGGAAAAGAAGAAACTTGCTTTGGTAAAATGGGAAAGGGTCTGCCAGGCCAAAAATTGTGGTGGACTTGGAATCAAAACTATTGTAAACTCTAACAATGATCTGATGGCCAAGGTTGGTTGGGATCAGTTAAGGAACACTAAGGACTGGTGTAAAAATATGAATTCTAAATATCTTTAGGATAGGCCCTTGATCAATTGTCTCTCAGAGTCTCACCCCGAGGGATCAATTGTTTAGAAGAGCATTTGCAGCACACAAGGCCTGCTAAGGAAAGGGAATAGAATCAGATTCTGGGAAGATACTTGGATAATTGACTCCCCTTTAGTTTGCTCTGACTTTAGGGCTATGATGGGTGTGGCCCAGAGATTCTTTGGCATCCATATCAATGACTATGTTTCTAGACCCCCTGGAGCTAGGATTTGGAGAGACCTTACCCTCTACTGCCCCCAATCTCATGAACTTTGTTGTCTAACTCAGTCCCTTCAGTTGATTCTTTCTAGCACTAGGTTTCCATTCTGTGATAGGGAGGATGAGTTTTTTTGGACCTTTGACAAACAAGGGGATCTCTCTGTTCAGTCGGCTTATAGATTGCTGACAAACCAAAATTCTACTGAGGAACCCTAGAAGAAGGTTTGGAATCCCAACATGATCCATAAAATTAATTTTTTTTGGTGGATGGCTTGTCATAACATGATTCTTACCTAGGAAAATTTGAGGAAATAGGGTTTTTGTTTTCCCAATAGATGTTTTCTTTGCAAGAATGGGGAGGAAACTGTCAGCCACCTTTTGTTACACTATCCATTTGTTGTCAAAGTTTGGGGACTAGCTTTCAAGAAACTTGATGTCCCTTGGGTTATGACCAAGGATCTCTTATCATTCATTTTGAGTTGGTATGGTCCATATTCCCACCCTTTGCCTAGTGAAATTTGGAATTAGGTCCCTCCTATTTTGGGTTGGTGTTTGTGGAAGGAGAGGAATAACAGGGTTTTTAGGAATGTTGAGAGGAGCCCTAAGGATGTTTTTGGCATTAGTGCTCAGCTCATTGAGGAGAATATATCTCTCTTTAATGGGAAACTCCCAGAGATGGGGCCGCTAGATTTCAAAATAAAAATGGCCAAGGCGTGGCACCAGGATTTAAAGGCTAACTCTTTTGATAATTTGAAACTCAGCCAGGAAAAAAACTAAATGGGAGCCTCCGAATAGAGGATGGTTTAAACTCAATTTTGACGGGGTTGCTAAGGGCAACCTAGGTAGGGCAAGTATTGGCAGAGTTATCAAAGATCCCGTGGGGGCTTTGGTGGCGGGATTTGCTGGAGGTATTGGGTTTTAGTCATCATTAGTGGCAGAAACTTGTGCATTGCTAATGGGCCTCAAAATTGTTGTTTCTTTGGGGTTTGCTAATCTCCACATCGAAGGAGTCTCCAAGTCTATTACAGATGATGTGAATAAAGACAGACTAATTGACTAGAATACTAAGGATATATTGTTGGATGCTAGATTCCTTTTATCCAAATTTAGGGATAAAAAGGTGACTTATATTTTTAGAGAAGGCAATCAAGTGGCGGACGCCTTGGCTAATCTTGGCTCTTACTAAGATTTCGCTAAATGTTGGAGGAAAATGGAAAGGTTATCACCAAAAATTCAATCTTTCATCGCATGGGAACAAAGCAACCAAGTTGTGCAATGAATTTAAATCTTTGGATAACGGGAGCTGAATGGGGGGTCCACCTTATTGTTTTGGGGGTCTGGTGGATGAGTGTCAATACTGAGATGGTGTACAGGTGGAGGGTTTCTGATTTTTTGACCCACTATAGGTGTAGATATTTTCATGTGTGGGGCACAGATTGGAGGATCCACGTGTCTGTCCCTTGGACCTGGTGGATGGGTTCGAGTACTAAGGTGACAGAAAGATGGTGGGATTTAAACTTGAAGGATGGTAACACGACTAAAATTGGCAACTTAATGAAGGAAAGATGGAAGGATGTGACTTCAATGAATCTGAGGAGTTTTACCGTGCGATCTCTTCTCTTGGGGATCATGAGATATCTTGTTTTATCTCATTCTTGCATCAGTTTGTGTGAGATTATTTATAATGATTTGACTCTTCATTATGGAAGCTTGCCTCCTTCTAGTGTCTTTGAGATTGCTAGTTTAGCGTGGGTCTCTTTTGGCACCTTTTGGATGGTTTCTATTTTTAGTCATACAACTTTTCTGCCTTTTTTTTTGTGCACTCCCTACATGGCCACCAATTCTTTCCTTGCTAACCGCAATCATCCCAAGAACTTCATTAATTTCATTGTCAAGTCACCCTGTGGTGATTTGCCCTTCAGCGCATGCGACCTGTATGCAGGTGTTATTAACCTCGGTTGAACACAATGTGATAATCATTTGTGGCTTCTGCATTTGGTATTTTTTGCAAATTCTTGGGCTTCCTATGTAGGTTGGTAAAATGGGTGGTGAGCGAGTGAGGATTGAGCCTGATAACTGCGATGAGTTTCAAAATAACCCTTTAGTTTGGCACATCTGTGTGGAAGGTGGCATTGCTCTGCTTATGGAGATTTTTTTGGGTCACAATCCTAAATTGTCTGGTCAGTTTGACAACTCGTGGAAGGATCGTAGGGTCTCCATCGGAGGAATCTCATTTGAAATCGATGAGGAAGTCATAGCGCAAGCCACGAGATTACTATGTACTGGGAAAAAATACCCCAAACACACCAAGAAACCGGATCATGAAAGCTTGAAAGCTTTTTTCAAAGGTGATGAGGCCCTGGTGCGGAACCAATCGGGTTTTGAGAGAGATTCTCTCCCGAAGCCCTAGGATCAGGTGTGCCTGGCGCTGATGAAGTACTCACCTTGGAAGGTAGGTTTAAAACCTGCTTTTTTTTATCACTTCCCCCTATTAAATCATTTAAGACACAAGATGTTGCTTAGTTTTCCTTTTTTTTCTTCTAATGGATTTGGAAAACTCGGTCAAAAAATGCAAAGAGTCAGCCAGCCTTAACCCTAGTGATCTCCCGCTGCTCCCTCTCCATCAGGGGCTCATTTTGAGACTTTATCACTTCCATCTGGCCATCTATCCTCCTAAAGCTATTATGGTTGTTCGCATTGAGAATATCGAACCCCTATCGACTATGAATATATCCCTGATTGAGTCTAAAAGCCCTCACTGAAAATCCAATACGGGCACTACGAGGAATCCCAAAGCCAAGATAAACACCAAAAAGCTTAAGGGAAATTTGGGTAAGGCTCATGCCAGCATGGCAGAGGGTCTCTATGAATTGAAATCCACTTAGGCAGATTTGGCCTACAAGGCCACCACTGCTAAAAGAGGGAAGGAGAAAGGAATGTCGGCCCTGATTGCTAGGGATGGAGAGGGAAAGAACATAATAAGGAAAGACTCCAAAGGTGACACGATTGTGGGGACCACTGAGATGACTGGTTGGGATAATGCCAGAGGAGATTCGAGAGGCTTTCATAGAACAACGAAAAGAGGTTGATTATTGAGGATTCAAAGGAGGAGCAGTTTGACAGCAAAGGGTACAAGGAAGAGGAAACTGAAGACGATGTGGACAAAAACCTGGAGGGGCCCCAGTTTACTCCTGAGGACAGCAAGGGTCCTAAAGATGGCTTCGCCTCTCACTTTCTTCATCCCCTAGTCGAAGAGCCTGGAGAGGTCCTGGGGACCATGGACATTAGGGAGGAGCCCTATGATGTGGTGAAGAGAATGGACACGCTCGACAAAAGGTCTCATGGGTTGACCCGCTTCACCATGAAGTTGGGCCATTTTGTCACTAGCACCCTATCTAATGCTCTAAAGGAGGAGCTGGAGCTAAATAACAGTGAGCAGAACAAAGAATGGGTGGGTGATGAGGCTATGGACCTCCTGATTAAAAACTGGGACAACGCCAGTTAGCTGATGCCTATTCTTGTACGTCAGTTGCCTCTCTACGGTTTATGTGCTACCTGTGGTTTTTTTCTGATTTTTGTTTACTTACTGTTTTCTTTTTAATCCTGCTCCTTTTTGGCCCTAGTGGCTTGTTGTGAAGGGTGTACCCTATAAATGTTGCTTAACTTTTCAAAAACAATGTAGTGATGCTAAAATCCTAAAATTAACATAGTTTTTCGAAGAAATAGAAAAAGATATAAGGGTTTAGAGATAGTTCCTAATTATGAAAACTAAGAACAACAATAACAATGGTAGGTGTTAAGATAGATAAACTCCCAAAACCAATTTCCACTTAACCAAGAAAGCTCTACAGTATCACAAAATTGTTGAAATGCATAAGACAACTGAGAGGGGGGGTGAATCAGTTGTATCAAATCTCTTTACTTCTAAACTTAATCTCTTCACTTTAACTTCAATATGTTATTAAGTGTAAACATGAAATGCAAATAACATAAAGCAAACACTAGAGACACTTGATTTACGTGGAAAACCCAATGATGGAAAACCACAATGAGGATTAACTCACAATATAGTAGTGATGCAATACTAGATACAAAGGCTCACTGCCAGAGGATTCATTTCCCAAATACAAAGGCTCATTACCCAGATTCAAGGGCTCACTACCTTTAAAGGACTCACTATTCAGAAAGAGGCTCACTTCCTACAAAAAATAAAATAAATAAAGATCCACCACTAGGGTTCCATACATTCGTAACTTGATCAAAAGATTGTAGACACCATCAGCTCATTCCTTTCAGGAATATAACACATTAAAGTATTGTTGCCTCTATTCGCTCTTCCACACTCCATTTTTTGCACTTGTTCACACACTTCTCTCACTTTCTTGAATTAGAGATGGATGTATATCAAATTCACTACAACTTGATTTGCTTTTATACCATCTTCAACCCTAGAAACATTCTCCAAGGTCGGCTATACAATTTTATTTACAAATTCAAACTATGTCAGTTACTCAACATTCCCATGATGGATAAGAATGAGAGAGGACTAGTTACATATTTAATTTAGGACCCAAACAAAATATTGGATCAATCACACACTTCCTCAAATTTATGCAAAAACTTAATGTAATGTGTAGACACCAGGTCAGTCAAACCTAATGAAAACACCAATGATCTTTGAAGTACACGCATCTCCAGAAAGATGATCACACATGGATCACATAACACGCTTCACCAAATATTTTCCATCTCTGAGAATACCTTAGGTACATCCACAACAATTATAATAGAATTCATAGAAAACTCTTCAACAGTCCAACCAGACCAACCAACAACACACAAGAGCTCTGGAATAGGTCTTTCGGGGTGCCAAATCATAAGAAAAATTGTCATAACACATAAACCATAAAAAATAAACATCTCCCAGATCTGTAAGATCTAAACCAAATATCAAAAGACTACGGAGCCAAAAAATTTCTCCTAGTCTACAAACAAATAATTATGTCAAACCAATTCACACACTGGAGAACATATCTTTTACTCTCCATCAAACCAGAAGCTAAAACTTGGGATATATTATCCATTGAAGCTCATGAAAACACTTACAGATCCATTGATTTTTGTTGCTATAAGTTCAACTCTCTAATAATAGCTTGCAATGTCTTCTATGTCTTCCATTCTCAAGTTCTCAAATTTTTTCTTAGTAGTTAGTTTCCTTGACAACTTTACTCTATCATTCTCTTGATAAATGTCTTTCAATTTTACCCACTTCATGAGCAGTAGCTAGAGAAATAATTACTTTTCTTCTTTCAGTTCTAGATAGAGCATTGAAGATAGAATACCTTGCCCTTTCATTCTCCTCATAAGCTACAATCTCATTAGCAGAGGAAGGACCACTGGTTGGTATAACATACTTTGTCTCCAAATCCTTCCATGTATTGAAACCAAGTGAAATCAAATAACCTCTCATATTTTCTTTCTAGTCACTGTAATCAGCTCCATCAAAAATAGGAATCTCAAACTTGTGCACCATTTGATCTACCTCAAGTGGTTAATATTTTCACCTAGGAACCAGAGCTCTAATACCAATTTTTGAAATGCTCAAGACAACTGAGACGGGGGCGTGAATCAGTTGTATCAAATATCTTTACTTCTAAACTTAATCTTTTCACTTTAACTTTAATCTGTTATTAAGTGTAAACATGAAATGAAAATAATTGAAAGCAAACACCAGAGACACCAGATTTACATGGAAAACCTAATGAGGGAAAAACCACGATGAGGATTAACTCACAATATAGTAGTAATGCAATATCAGATACAAAGGATAACTACTAGAGGGATTGCTTCCAAAATACAAAGGCTCACTACCCAAATTCAAGGGCTCACTACCTTTAAAGGACTCACAGTCTAGAAAGAGGCTCACTACCTACAAAAAAAGAAATAAATAAAGATCCACCACTAGGGTTCGATACATTCACAACTTGATCAGAAGATTGTAGACACCATCATCTCACTGCTTTCAAGGATATAACACCTTAAAGTATTGTTGCCTCTATTCTCTCTTCTACACTATGTTTTTCGCACTTGTTCACACACTTCTCTCACTTGCTTGAATCGGAGATGGATGGATATCAAATTCGCTACAACTTGATTTTCTTTTATACCATCTTCAACCCTAGAAACATTCTCCAAGGTCGGCTATACAATTTTATTTACAAATTCAAACTAGGTCAGCTACTCAACATTCTCGTGGTGGATAATAATGAGAGAGGACCAATTACATATTTAATTTAGGACCCAAACAACATCTTGGATCAATCACATTCTTCCTCAAATTGATGCAAAAACTTAATGTAACATGTAGACACCAAGTCGGCCAAACCTAATGAAAACACCAATGATCTTTGAAGTACACACATCTCCAACAACATGATCACATGTGGATCGTCTAGCACACTTCACCAGATATTTTCCATCTCTGAGAATACCTCAGGTACATCCACAACAATTACAATAGACTTCATTCATAGAAAACTCTTCAATAGTCCAACCAGACCAACCAGAAACACACAAGAGCTCTGGAGCAGGTCTTTCAGAGTGCAAAATCAAAAGAAATTTGTCAAAACACATAAACCATATAAAAGAAACATCTCCTAGATCCAAAAGATCTGAAACCAAATATTAGAAGACTGCGGAGCCAAAACATTTCTCCTAGTCTACAAATAAATAATTTTGTCAAACCAGTTCACACACTAGAGAACATATCTTTTACTCTCCATCGAACCAGAAGCTAAAACTTGGTATACATTATCCATTGAAGCTCATGAACACAATTACAGATCCGTATAGGCATAGGATCAACATAGAAGAAATGTAGAGCATAATATTGGAGCACACTCATAACACACACTTCAACACTACCTTCATTATTTCTCAAATTTTAACAAAAGAATTTGGCAAAAACACAACTATAACTTCATAAATATAGCTCCATGTACTCTTAGCACTTCTACAGTATCTCAACTATACAAGTACCATCTACAACTAACCTGAACTGTGTTGACATCAATAACAACATTAATTACAACACCATCACACACATTCATACTTGCAATAAGAACCAGTGCAATATCCCAAGGTTGTATTTATATTTCCAGATTGTGACATTAACACATGAAGCATGAACATACATAGTTTAAATTGAGTGCACTAAAATATTATGCTCTGACTAACTTTACATAGCAATTTACCATCAACAAAGCACTAAAATTATGAGCTAGAAGTGCATCACATACCTTAACACTTTGTCACTATTAAAACTGAACATTAACTAATAAAGCTGAAAACTAAATTGAAAAATGAAATTGAAAGATGGAATCATGCATACATTAAGATCATACAAGGAATTCACCACTCTTCAATTCCTTCTTACAACAATTCATCTCTAGAGATAATCATAGGCATTGGAGACTCGGTCGGGACTTCATCCCTAGGTGTGACCTATTGCTGGATAAAGGTTGTTAATTTAGCCACATGTGCTTTTAGTTTCATCTTCATTTCCTAATGTGTGTCCATTTGGTTGAGAGTATTTGACATAGAACCTTGGAATTCATATATCTTTTGGGCCTTGGTTGCTAGTCCAAGGTTGATGGTTGTTACCTGATAATTTTTAGCTTGAATAGTGTTTGCATCCTTGTTCGTTGCCAGAGTTTCCACATGTAGAACACGAGAGCCTTATGTGTTAGTTGTGATATGTGACTTGATTTTTTCTTTCTTCTTTTCCTTAGGCTTCACCTTAGCACATGCTAATATTTCCTCCAAATGGGCTTTGGAATCTTACAATACTGGAGCCTTTCCTTTCAATTGCTACTCTAACCATGAAGGAATTTTTGTCTACTAATTAGAGGATGTAGTGTTGAATTCATGCATTTGTTTTGCATCTCCTTCATCTTTTAATGGATCATTTTCCCATGTCTCAGAGTGTCTTTGATATTCTTTTCTTCTTCAACATATTTTTCTTCTTGCATTATTTCTGTACCTTTATCATGCTCACCTTCTCCTTCTTAAGCAGATTCAACATTTCTTTCACTGAGATTTTCCTTTTTCTCATCCTTTCTAGTATCTTCTTGTTCTTCTGAGTGAAACTCCTTATTACCTTGGTACTTACTTTGATCTGCTAATTGGAATCCTTCTTCATTTTTCTCATCATCATGTTCTTCATTGTCATCAGATATCTCTAAGTAAGGTGTTATTTTAAAAGTCTTACTTAGATCTCCCTCCTTCGGAGTTTTTTGTCCTTCATCATCTAAAGCTTCTTCATCTAGGTAAACAATTCTTAGCTCTTCATCTACATGCTTGTAATAATAATCTTGGTTAAACCCCATAGATTCCTCAACTGCACTGTTGCCTCCTTAAGTAGTTCCCTACCCTTCTTTTACATCTCTTCCCATATCTTTTTAGTTTATTCCATCTTGGGTGGCTCAGTAGGAGGAGGACAAGTTGGTAGGGCAGAAATTAGTTGAGACATTAGACATTTTTCCTTTGAATACAACAAAGTTTTTGACAACCTCCGAGGCATGTTCTAAAAATAGCCAATGAAGGATTTTGGTAAAGTAGTTTGCACCAAAGGGACAAAAGGAATGGTGGGTGGCAAGGTGGAGAAAGTGGGTTGCAAATCCCAAAGTGAAGAGGAAGATGGAGAAGATGAGGTCGATGAGGAAGAGTCGATCACAACCATAGAGGTGGTTAGGGTGGTAGATTTAAGGTAGACTGAGATGTCCACAATAGGCGAAGATGATACGAGAAGTGGAGGTGGAGTGGAAGTTGATGGTAGTGGCACTATGGATAGTGGAGGTGTTGGTGAGTGTGGAGGTGATTATGGATTCAGATCTTCCTCTAGAGGAGAGGGTTCCTCCCTTATTATCTCCATCTCAAGAACAAAGTTTCCCATATCTTTATCTTTTTTTTTGAGGCCTTCGCACTTCTATGGACTTCCTCATATATACCCACTACTTTTTTGATGGTTGTCTTTCTACTACTTCTTTCCTCTTCCTTGATCGAGTAATCAGTGGAGACTTTGGTGCCTAACCCAAAGAACTAGCCTGAGCCTCACTTTTAGTTTTATCACCTTCATCACTTTGTAAGGTTTTTTCTTCTTCCGACTCCCCATAAGTGAGTTCAACACCTTATTTTTCCAATTGAGCCACTTGGTCATCTAACCATTTCTTTGTTTGTTGCATTAGTAGATGAATAAGCGTGTCCAAATTTGTTATCTCTACCTCTACCCAATCAATAGCTGGTAGGGGAGCCTTGGCAATGACATTAAACACATTTTCAATGAGAATATTTCCATCTTCCACCACTCGATCTGGAACAACATATAGGTCAAGATTTCTTATGAATTTGACGAACATTCTCATGTAAATCCTTTTTCGGACTTCACGATCGTCATCACAACTCACCCAAAAATATTCAATATGTAAATTATGAGCATGTTTTCTACCAACCATTTTTTTCAACTTTCCCCATGGATCCACGCTCCCTCACCCAATGTGCAAAACAAAGTCATATTCTAAATATCTTTTTTTTTAATTCTCTACACAATGAGCAGTAGAACACAAGTATAATCCTTGGTCCAAGGTAAGGGGATAGGGAAATCCTGCATGATGTTTTGATTGTAGAAAAATATGTGAGGTCTTTAGTTGCCATGTGGGTTCCAAAAAAACTATCCTATCACTTGGATATTTGGGCAACCAGTATGGAGCTCCTGAAAAACCCTCAATTCTTAAGTAAGTTAACTTAGGGAATTGGATGAACCAGCGACCAAAGTTCTTTATCAATTCTTTAGCACAATTTGGCAGCCTCTTCCCAAAGTCATTCGATAGCGACCAAAGAACACACATGATAAGAGAATCATTCACTCGCCTATAGTTCTTCTTGAAATTCCTATACTGCAACTGTGGGTAGTAGTCATAGACAATATTCTAGCCTTTTCTTGTCCCAAGCTCCCCTTTGTATGTTAGAACCTTGTATGGAAAGTTTTCTACCAGCAGTTAAATGATGTAGGAAGTCATATAAAACTCTTGAGTCTTCTTCACTACCATGAGTTGAGTGTCAATATTATCACTTATCATTTTTTCCCAATGAAACTTTGTGTCCCCCCTCAGAATTTCTTCTATAAAGTACCACATCCAATATTCAAAAATATAGGAGATTACAAGACCCATCACTCTATTGAGGGGTGTTACTAGATCATTGAATTCTTCCACAAAGCCACTCCGATAAAATTTTTTTGGAAGCTTACTTGCATTAGGGTAGGGATCAAAAATCCATTTCTAATTTATCATTTTCATACAAGCCATAGGATTTTCTTTCCATGTGTTATAGGCATACTCCTTCTTGCACTCTTCCATCTTACCAAATGAAGGAATCTTGAAATTTCATCCAATTGATATGGGTGTTAAGTCATCTAGTACCCATCCCTCAGAGGTTACTATTCTCCTTGAGTCTCTATGATAGCATTAACAACACCTAAAAATCAACTCTGGACTTATCAAAGACGGGAGGAAATATGTTTCTTGTGCAACAAAATTTTTCTTTATCTTCCATGTCATTTCATCCTTAGGTTGAACCAAGACACATTATCAAAATTCATCGACGTTGATCTATCTCAAATCAGTGTCTGAAACTTTGTCCCAATATGACAAGATATTCGAGGTGCATTCCACTCCATGAAACTCATACTTCATTTTTCATATTTTCCTTCTCAATCTTTGTTGTTTTAGTGCCTTTCCCTGCTTTCTCATCCTTTTCCATAAACCATGTACAAAGAATGCACATAAATATTTTTGATAAATCAAGAAAATAGGGTGTTAATTAGATCAAAATCAACATAAAGCAACCCAATTATCATTAAATATCCAAAAAATTAGCAAGAAATCATTAGATTCATCATTTGAAATAAATTCCTAAGAGTTTGTAGGTGATGAGTCTTGTTTTTGGGTTAATTATGGATATAATCTATGGTTTATTTCTTGAAGTTATCATGAACTTTAATATTACATGCTGACACTTTTATATAGTTTCTTTCAAACCTTCAAATATTTATGTTTAATTCCCTCTTTTCTAGTTTTAATGATATTTGACTTGATATGTGAACTATATATATTATCTTGCATGTGATTGATGGATGTTATTTAAGATAATTTTAGCTATGCATTTATTATGCGTATTGACATTTCCATGCAGACTTGATTGGAAATGTTGAGTTAAGGAATGCAGTTGCCAACTGCTCATGCAGAGGATGCTCTTGATGGTCAACTGGAGAACGACGGTGGAAGATTCCCTTGTCATCTGCATGTAACCGCCATGTGCTGATCTTTAGTGAAATTGAGAAATGTGGGCATTACTGTAGTGGTCGAGTCCACATTTGGGTCTACGCATCTGAATGGATTCCCCTGCATGTGTAACCGCTTTTCCACTCTCTTTCCTGGTTTCCCTAAATGACGTCCTCTCAATTAGTGGGAGTTGACTGCCCTATTGCTAATAAATAAGGTTCAGATCCTCCTTCTTAAGGAGTTGATCACCAAGTTATTGTATAATCTGAGAATACCAGCCACACTCTTTTGTAATTGCATTTTTTCTAATGAATGAAATAATATTCTGAGTTGAGCATCTAATTTTAATCTAAGTTTTCATTAGTCTTAGAGGATACTCATCCAAGGGGGCCCACTTGGTGAGTAATTTATTAGCTTAGATATATTATCTTTAGCTTTTGTTTAGTACTTAGTAAGAATCTGGCATAGACTATTCCTACAACCACTAGAATTCCATTCTATGATTGTTCCTATAGCCAAAGCAGGTAGAGTAGTTTCATGTTTGTTGCTTAGATTTCCATTCCTTTTATGCATGTTCAGTTTAGATTTGATTGAGTGATGTTAAAAATTTTGTTTATTTCCTTTCTTGCAATTTACTTTCAGTATTAAGTCTTTCCTAGTTGTAGAATGAAGGTGACTACTTTGAAGTTCCTAGTGCACATATTGAGTTGACCCATTTCAAGTTCATGTCCCTGGGTTGAAAATTTAAATGTACCTTCATGATGGTTAAGATGGTTATTTAGGTCAGATGTCTAATCTCTAAATCATGGTTTTAAAGTCTTATTTGTTAAGATCATTATAGGAGGCTGACATTTTTGGCATCGTTGTCGGGGATGGTGTCAAACTAGGGAGTCCTTTGGAGTCATTGATAGTTTTTGCTATAGTATTTCAGGAGTTTTCTCTTAGTGTTAGAAGTTATGACCCACTATTCTTTCTCACCCATTCTTTGTGTGAGTTGGTTGATACTGAGTTGATACCACATGCATAGAAGAAGAAGAGATGCTTATGGGAGATTCCTTCCTAATAATCCAGAGCCATTTCAGATAGTAGAGCTTCCAAATCTGCCTAGAAATTAAGAAGAAGAAGACCCACAACCCTTTGTTGATATATTCCCTAACTTGACCAGTTCTGAAGTTTCCCTTGAAGATCAAAATCTTGTTGAAGAACCCTTTGTTCTCGAATTTCATCAAGCAGACATGGCTGATGCAAATGGAGACAAGCCTAATAGAAAGAACCAACCAGCTTTTCCTTTTCCCATTGTTGAACAGAATGAAGTAGACAACCTCAAGAATATTCCTGATTTAGTCCTTCCTAAGTTCTATGGACTTATCATAGAATATCTTGATACATTCCTATTTGAGTTTGATATACTCTACAAAAGCTATGACTATACCACTGATGCCCAAAGACTTAATCTATTTCCTACCACTTTGAAAGAGGTAGCATTGAGATGGTTTATGGTTCTTGGAAGAAACACTATGCAAACTTGGGAAGATATGAAGATAAAGTTCCTTGAAAAATATAAGGAGTATTGCAGGCGTAGTGATATGAGAGGAGGTGACATTTTCATAATGCAGCAAAAAGAAGATGAGAGCCCGGAGGATTTCATTTCAAGGTTTTTGTTTTTTCTGCAGAAATCTCCACATCATACATTCAATGAAGACTCACAAAAGTTGATTTTCCTAAGAGAATTTGTGAAAGTTGCACTGATTCCTTAGACCTAATGGAAGGAGGATACATCAATCAAGTCCCTTGGGAGGATATCAAGAAGATATGCCAGAACTATTCTAGGGCATCTTCAAAGAAAGGAAGAGCCTACCAACCCTCTATGGGTAAGTCATCCAGCAATGGAGTCTCAAGGATGGAGATTACTAATTTATTGGTAGATTTCAAGTAGGATATCATCAACAATCTAGCTACTCAGCTAGATACACTTTAAGCTAAGAAGAAACATGAAGAGGCAGAGGCAATTTTGATAGAATATTGTCCCCATTGTAGACAAAAGAAGAAAGACTACAGATGCAAGGTGATAGCTAACATTGACAGTAAGCAGATTCCATCTGAATTCAAACCAATCCAGACTAAGGAAGACCAAGTCTACTTTATTGCACAGAAAAGACCATGGGATTCAAGACAAGGTATGCCACTAGATCAATTATATTTTGTTGGACCATATTTTAATTCTTATTCATCTGGTAACCAGTGGCAGCCACCATGTCCATCCAATTATGGAGGATATCCACCACAGTCTTGGGGTAACCCTCCAAATGCTTGGTCCAACTATCAAAGTTCCTCACCTCAGTGGCAGCAACCTCAGGGGAATTGGCAGTAGTTTCAAGGACATTGGCAACCACCTTTGAGAAACTGGCAACAAACATCTCAATGGAGAGGTGGTCAACAATGGCCAAATCAGACAACTAGCTACATGTAGCCATCTTCTCAAACCCAACAACCTGCTTTAATACCTCCATCTTCTAATTCAAATGCAAATGTACCCAGACCTACTCAATTAACAGCTCAACCCACACCCAACCTAAATAATAAACCATAACATCACCTATATATTCCGCTAATCCAAACATATTCCCTGCATATGTTGTGAGTTTAAGTGACATACGTCTATGTTTAGGAACAACCCTATCAGCTCCTTTCACCCCCATTATCACTGAGCTTCCTATGGAAGAGCAAGAAGAATCTCTGACTGATCCCATTCAACCTTGTGCACCTCAAAATCTTGAACCAGTTCTAGCCAAGAAAACAACACAAGAGCCACCATTCCCCCAGAGATTGGAAGTGGCCAAGAAAAAGTAAGATAAGGAGGAAACCACTTTTGATATTCTACATCAACTGAAGCACACATGTGTCTAGATACCCCTGTTCCAAGCCATAAAAGATGTCCCTATCTATGGCAAGGCAATTAAAGAAGCATGCCTTAAGAAACCGGGTAGGAAAAAGAAGGACCCAACTACAGTTCATGTAGTGGGGCAGCTTGCTGACATCATGCCTAGAAAAGTAACTATCCCCAAGTACAATTATCCAAGTAGTCCTATAGTTGAAGTTATTATAAATGGGATAAACATAAAGAATGATTTGATTGACTTAGTGCAGAAATCAATGTGATGATTAAGGATATCCTAAAGCAACTGAATATTACAAACATAAGATCCACTCCTACCATCTTGTAGCTTGCTGATAGTTCCACAGTTAAGCCCGATGGGATGGTAGACGACCTTGTGGTGATTTTAGACTCTTGGGAGTATCCAAGTGACTTCATGGTTCTTTCTCCCAAAGCTACACTTGGTGGGTATCTCATTATCCTTGGTCGGCCATGGCTAGCAATAGTAGACACTTATATTGGATGTCGGTCATGTGATATGACCATTTTTGATTGTAGGAACACTAAAAAGCTTGTTCTTTACCCCCTACTCAACCATCCCATGATGAAGATAGCTCTGTATGGACACATATTGGTGAAGAGGCCGAAGAAGTTAACTCTGTGGCATAGCTTATGATGCTAGGAAGAAGTCCTTTCCTGTAGCTTCAAGATGAAGATGAAGTGTTATCTAATATCATTAAGAACCATTGTCGGGTAGAGGAAGAATCACCTACTCATGCATCTAGTTATGTGGACCTCGTACAAACACTTATATTAATTCTTCTTGATTCTCCTATAGCCACTATTCCCACAAACAAACTTCCTATGACCACTCTTCCTACAACCACTGTCTCTACAAACGAACTTCCTACAGCCACTCTTCCAGCAACCAGACTTCCTGCAGTAATAGGTATGTTCCACCCAATGCTGCCACATGAACTTAAGGTACCATGTATTAATGAGGAAGTTATGATCGATTTAGTTACACAAGTACAAGCGTTTGAAGGAAAGTGTTTGAATATCAACAGTTGACATTGGCAAATTTGTTGAAAACCCATCAAAAAGAATTTTCCTAGGAATACCATGATATGAAGGGACTTGATCCAAAGCTCTGCACTCATAGGATATATATTAAAGATTATTGTACACCTGTAAGGCAGCCGCAAAGAAGAATCAACCCTGCATTAAGAGAGATTGTCAAAACCAAGCTGCAAAAGCTATTAGACGCAAGATTTATCTACCCAATTTCAGACAGCCAATGGGTGTCTCCATTGGTGATTGTGCCCAAGAAGGGAGGAAAATGGCGAGTTTGTGTCAACTATAGGGAGCTCAATGCTGCTACTAAGAAGGACTGTTTCCCCTTTCCTTTTATAGATCAAGTCCTCGACTCTCTTTCAGGTAAGCAATACTTCTCTTTCCTTGATGGATTCAATGGTTACAATCATATTCAAATTGCACCAGAAGACCAGGAGAATACTACATTCGCATGTCCATGGGGGACACATGCCTATTTAGTACTTCCCTTTGGGTTATGCAATGCACCAAAAACTTTTCAGAGAGCAATCATTAGCATATTTTCAAACATCTCCCTTGACTGCATGGAGATCTATATGGACGATTTTACTATGTATGGTGCAAATTTTGATGAAGCATTGGAAAATTTGAAGAAATTTCTAAAAATATGTGAAGACTAGAATCTATCTCTAAATAGTGAGAAATGCTTCATGATGATGCAAGAGGGAGTAGTACTTGGCCACTACATTTCACACCATGGTATTCAAGTTGACCCTGCAAAAATTGAGGTAATTGCTAATTTTCCCACACCTGCAAAACAAAAGGATGTTAGGTATTTTCTAGGCCATGCATGATATTATAGGCATTTTATCAAAGATTTCAGTAGGAAATCAACACCATTGTATAGTCTCCTAACTAAATATGTTGAGTTTCAATTGACAGAAGGCTGTGATAAATAAAGCATTTTATGTTTTAAAGACAACTTTGACTCATGCTCCTGTACTTAAGGGACCTAATTGGGAAATCCCATTTCACATCCATACTGATGCCTCAGATTATGCCTTAGGAGCAGTCCTAGGACAAAAAGAAGGAGCTATTGAAAATGCCATTTATTTTCTCAGCAAAAACTTGCAAGGGGCTTAATTCAATTACATGGTAACAAAGAAAGAGATGTTGGCAGTGATCTATGCCTTGAATAAATTCAAGCACTATATAACAGGTTACCAAATATTTGTACACACTGATCATGCAACCATTAGATACCTCATGAAAAAACCCCTAATCTCAGTAAGGTTGTCCAAATGGTTGTTGTTGATGCAGGAGTTTGACATAACTATTGTGGACAAACCGAGGAAGGCCAACATTGTTGCGGATTTTATTTCAAGGCTGACCACATCAAAATATAGTTGAGCCATACATGACTCCTTCCCTGATGAGCATCTATTATCCATTAGTGTGCAGACACCCTGGTATGCTGACATAGCCAATTACCTTGTGACAGGGAGAGTTCCCCATCACCTCTCCCCAAGAGAGAGAAGAGTGTTGATTGAAAAATATTTCCCTTTTTCATGGATAGTTGGATGCTTGTTTTATACTCGACCAGATCATGTAATGAGAAGGTGTGTGAGGGAAGATGAGACCTATGATATTCTACGTGCATTCCATGATGAACCATGCTGAGGACACTTTGCAGCCAAGAGGACAACAATGAAAATCTTGAACATAGGATACTATTGGCCTACACTCCACAAAGATGCAGGAAGATATACTAAGAAATGTGATAGATGCAAAGGATGGATAGGCCAACAAAGTTAGATGAGATGCCACTTTGTCCCCAAGTAGTGGTCACTCCCTTTGACAAGTGGGGATTGGATTTTGTGGGACCCATTGATCCTCCATCAAACGGTAAGTCTTGTATTCTAGTATGCACTGATTATGTAACTAATTGGGTAGAAGCCAAAGACATGAAACATGCCAGAGACAACAAAGTTGTAGAATCTCTTTATGAAGAAATCTTTACATGGTATGGAGTGCCCAGAGAAATAGTAATTGTTCAAGGAGCTCAGTTTACATCAACACTTGTTATAGCATTAGTTAATGAATACAACATAAGGCACATAAAGTCCACTCCATATCACCCTCAAGCTATTAGAGTAATAAGTTATTACACTTAATTAATTATATCATACTGGTTAATTAATTAAGTCACTTATTCCTTTAGGTACTTAAGCTAAACTTAGGCTTATTAATAATTGATTAATTATTAAGTGTGCACACTAGGGTTTCCCTTTTAGGGTTTCTTGATCTCCTTCATAAGGATTGATCTCTTTGTAATAATTGATTCTCAATAATGCATTTTTACTTTGACATTTACAGAACATCTTCTTTGGTTCTACATGTCTTTTACATGTGACAGGTGATTGCATGCAAGTGATCTTGGTTTCTAACATGGTATCAGAGGTCCAGACCTGCAGCTGCCTATTCATGATCTGAAGATATGGCCTTTCAGTGAGTTTCAAGTGCAAGGGTTTTCACAGGCATCTTTTTTACAAGATCTAGGAGTAGTCAATTTTTCGGGCCACTTTGGGCTCAAATGGAGGTCACCATTGCGTTCGTAGTGGTTACCCACATAGAGGGAGGCGCCACCTGGCAGCCACCGGGTAGCCACCAGGTGGCCATCGGTCCACCGCCGCCACCCGTGGCTCCCCTCCACTCCGCCACCTGCCTCCTCAGCCCCCGTGGGTCCTTTCTATAGAGTCGCGGTCCTATGGGGGACCAGGCGCTCTGCACCTGGCCCCCAGTCAAACTCAGCACCCTACCCCTGGTCATATCGGCAACTAGGGGCTCCGATAGATTTTTTTTGCAGGGGGGGTGAATTTTTGCGGCGATGGCCAAATGGCCTTCAAATTTAAGCTCGTGAACTAATGACATCAGCATGACGTCAGTGGCCATACGGCCTCTTTGCCCCCTCCTAACCCTGATTTTCCCTAAAGGAGCAGTTTTTTTCTTTTTGGCATAACTTGGGCATACGGTATCGAAATCGGGCAAACAAGATATCATCGGAAAGCTGGTTCTGAGCACTTTCCTATGGTGTAGTTTATTTTATAGTATTTTTCTATTTATCTGCATTTATTTCTGTTTGAAGTCATATTTTTATTTTATGCTTTCGAGCTCATAATTTTTTGCCATGATCTTTGATTTTCGCTATCTTTGCGGTGTTGGAAAGGTATTGAGGAGCTCTTTGTTGCTATCCATGTACTTTTTTTTGTATCTTTCCCAGGTTTATCATTAATCCATATTTGGCCCGATGGGTGTTTTTGAGATTACTTGGATGTTTTGGCAGTTGGGAGAGTGCACCTTGCATCTTTGCACTTCATTTCAGTATCACTTTCATTCAATAATCTACTGTTGCTTCATAAATTCTAGGGTTGTTCTCGTTTGGAGTTTTCGAGTGTTCTATGGCATCGGTTATGTTGTTGCATCATTATGATTTTGATATGGTTTCTTGTAGATAGAAATATCTTTCCTTGCTTGCCAGATTACGGTTCTAGTGTTACTCTCCAGTACTCTTCCAATGCTTCTTTGTAGCATGTCATCTTATTGTAGGGGGTTTTTCCCACTGGGTTTTCCTTCTCTACCTATTTCTTGCATTTGTAAATGGGTACCTGATCAGGCCTAGTTGTCAGGACCCATATTTTCTTTCATGCATCTTTTTCTAGTGTTTTAGTTTCTTCCTAAGTTCATCTTAAGGGGGGGTGTTATAGTAATAAGTTATTACACTTAATTAATTATATCATACTGGTTAATTAATTAAGTCACTTATTCCTTTAGGTACTTAAGCTAAACTTAGGCACATTAATAATTGATTAATTATTAAGTGTGCACACTAGGGTTTCCCTTTTAGGGTTTCTTGATCTCCTTCATAAGGATTGATCTCTTTGTAATAATTGATTCTCAATAATGCATTTTTACTTTGAGGTTTACAGAACATCTTCTTTGGTTTTGCACGTCTTTTGCATGTGGCAGGTGATTGCATGCAGGTGATCTTGGTTTCTAACACAAGAAAATGGACAAATTGAGGTGACAAACATAGAGATTGAGGCCATCCTAACCAAAATAGTTCATGTTCATAGAAAGTATTGGGAAAATAGATTATCAGAAGAAGTTTGGGCTTATAGAACCACCTAGAAGACAACCACAGGTTTCACCCCATTTGAGCTATTAAATGGGAAGATAGTCATGATTCCTATTGAGTTCGAGCACAAGACCCTCATAACTACAGTTAAATTAGGAATGGAAATTTTTGAGGCACAAAAAGAAAGGATCATGCAACTGAATGCACTGGATGAGATGAGGAAATCAGCCCTACACCATACTAAAGTAGTGCAGAATCAAAGAGTCAAATGGCATGATAAATTTATCAAAGAAAAGAAATTTCAGCCAAGTGACTAGGAGTTGCTTTATGACTCACAATATCAAGATAATGTAGGAAAATTGTAGACAAGGTGGATAGGGCCATATGAAAATGTTGAGGTATTTCCTAATGGAGCTATGTAGCTTACCACCATTGACCATATCAAATTCAAATAAATAGTCAATGGACACTATCTCAGATTATATCATAATCCAGTTTACAAAGAAGAGTTCCTGCAGCAATTTATCCAGCATGCAACACCCGAGCATAGTTCCTACAACCGAGAAGTTCCTGTAGCTAAAGGCAATGGACCTAGTGTCCCTCCTTCCAACTGATTAAGGTACATACTTTTCATAATAAAGACTTCTACTTTGTAGAAGTCCATTTCTCCACCCATCCACCCATCCATCCATTTGTATCACCTTTCTCTCTCTTCCATCACTTCATTCCACCTCACTACATTTCACCTCATCATTAATTGCTCAATTAATACTTAAAAAGGCAAGTAGTACTTTCTACAAGATCATTGCAATGAATCCTCTACACCATCATGTTTGTACACCCTCGGGTATGTGCACATTAATTTCATTTTTAATTATCTTTTAGAGCATTTCATTTAATTAATGTACGTTAGTGTAGACATTCATATACTACCCCTATCAAATTGCTGCTGCCATTTCACATGTGTGGACACATGTCCAAATTTAGGTTGGGGGGAGGGGTACAAAAGATGCAAATTTATTGTCATATGTCAGTCCATGACCTGGCCGAGTTGATTTGAAATTTCATATATGATCTGATGTGACACTAAACCATTGTCACCATTTCCTTTCATTCCTTTATTACCATTTCTTGTCATGTCATAATCCTCAAATGTAAATGGTAATTGCTACAAATAGAGTAAAGGAATTTTTCCGACAATTTAGGTAGCAGGTGTGCAAGAAGGAATTTGCTTGCAAACGAGAATCAGAGAATAAAATATTGTAGAGTAACAGGTTGGTTATAGAAAATGGGAGGCAGAATCATCCAAAATGATCCCTCAACTCATTACACTTTGTTGTAGGATGCACAGTGTCTAGCAACATTTCAAAATTGTGGTTGGATGGATTATTTCTTGAAACTGGACGGTTTCGACGAGAGGATTACATTGGAGTTTCCCCAGACATTCTCAGATGGAAAATCCATCATGAAAGGGCTCGAGGTTATCGCAACAGAGGAACGAATTGTAGAGGTAATAGGGTTTCCAACTGACGGAGAACCCTACCCTGTTTTGAGAGATGCTAGGTCAGCCAGGGCTATATTCATAATGCATAGTGATCCCTCAATCACTATTAACAAACAAGATGCTAAGAGACTCTCTCTACCTGAACCATGGAAGCAAGAAGCTATCTACATCATCAGATATATCACTTGTGAAGGTCGATTGTCGAACCTACATTTGGTGCATTTAAAATTATTGAGTCATATGAGGCATGGAAGGAGGATGAACATACCCAATATCCTGTACAACCTTCTCTCCATCATGGAAATGAAAACTCAGATGGGTAGGGATAAATTTGTTCCAAATCATTATCTAATTAAATTATTGGTTGTAAAATCTCTGCATGATGCTACACCTAGAATGTCTTGGGAGGATTTTGTAAACATTGATCAGTTCAAACTTGAGCAGTTGCAACCTAGGGTTTCATCTCGAGCACGTAGGCCTGGCAGAAAATTAAGCACGAATGAAGCCACCCCCAGTGCTTTGACCTCTGGTGTTTATATCACTCCTCCTGAAGAAAAAGGAACTATAGACATTAGTTCCTCAGAAACTAAGCACTCTGGAAGAAAAATTTCTTCCTCAAATTCTGATGATGATGTCCTACTTGGGACCCTATTGAGAACTAGGGCCCAGAAAAAAAGGGCACATGAAGAAAAAGGAAAAGGAAAAGTCAAAACCCATCTTGAAGATAGGAAGGTGCCAAGTACTAGAAAGAGAAAGGCTGGAACTATTCATCCTACAACAAAAGAAAAATATGAGATCCCTTCTGAGAAATCAACACCTGTTGTTGATATTCCTTCAAGAAAAATCCCTAGGCATAAAAGGACATCACATGAGAGTGCAGAGGCCCCAATGGGGTAGGAAACTGTTAAAGAAAAGGATTTGTTTGAAGAAGAAAAAAAATGACCTTGGAAGATCTTGCTGCCATTGTAGAAGAAGTAGAAACCTAAGAACATGAAGAAAAACAAGAGCTCTTGTAGCAAGAACAAGATTTCTTGCAGCAACTATAGGAACAGGAAGAAGAAGCCATGTAGCAGGAAGTGGAAGAAGAAAGTGTACCCCCACAATCAAAACCTCTTGGACCTCCTGAATCAATGCAATTGGTACTATATGGAGCATCAACAAAGATATTGGTAGGAATCCATAATCCCCCTGGTTTTACAGTTCATGCAACATTTTTAAATTTGTGGAAAGAAATACAAAGACGGGAGGAAGAATGGAAGAAGGAGAAGAAAAGACTGGAAAAGAAAATTGAAGAGAAGGATGAGATCATCAAGGAAAAGAATTAGGAGATTGTCTCTCTGAAAGAAAGGATGAACAATATTGCGACCTTGGTGCCACAAATTGTAGCATGCAGAACACCACCAAGAGTTTATGCCCTACACCTAAAGGAAAAATATCTCTCCTTTAAACTATCAAGACACATTTCAGGTTTGAATCCTTCAATTGAAACTCCTATGGAATTTTTCAATGCTTATAGAATTGCTTCCCCAGAAATGAAAAATTTTCTATGTGAATTTTATTTACATAATTTTGCTTTCAGTAAAGACCAAGATTGGAACCTACTACTTTATGTGGGGGATGTCCAATTGAGATCATTTATGTCATGGGTACAAAATGAAATTAGTTGGGGTGAACAACATAATTCTTATAAGGGGAAGGAATCTAGTACTCCTTTGGCTATTAGAGTCGAATCCAGGAACCCCAAAAGCATTTATACAAACTGGAATAGAATACTCTTTAGACTGAGCTATGGTAATAGGATTATTCCTTGGATTGAGGCAGCGTATAGTGAATATGAGGTCAAAATAATAGAAAAAGAGGATACTATGAGGAGATACTTATCTCAAAGATGGAACACATTGACTGATGAACTAAAACAAACTGAGCCACATTCCATCCACAACTATGTTTCTGCACTAAAAAGATTTGAAAGGTATATTCAAATTGGGAGATCACAAGGGAGAGAATGGATTCCCCTAACCTTTTTAGCCACCTATCCTCATGTGGCCTGTACCAAATTTTAGATTCTTTCGATATGACATTGCAGAGGAAAACCAAATATGGAAGAGACTCAGCTGGTAGGGAGGATTCTACTGGAACCCTAATTCACCCTCAGAAAACATAGACATTGGGCAATTATTAGTTGCAAATTTAAGAGCCATGACTAAGCAAAAGCAAAACTCTTCCCCTTATGGAGGACTAGTAAAACGTTAGGTTGGGGGGAGTGATGAGTCTAGTTTTAGGGTTAATTATGGGTAGAATCTATGGTTTATTTCCTGAAGTTATCATGAACTTTAATATTACATGATGACACTTTTATATAGTTTCTTTCAAACCTTCAGACATTTGGGTTTAATTCCCTCTCTACCAATTTTAATGATATTTGACTTGATATGTGAACTATCTATATTATCTTGCATGTGATTGATGAATGTTCTTTAAGACAATTTTAGCTATGCAGTTATTATGTGTATTGACATTTCCATGCAGACTTGATTGGAAATGCTAAGTTAAGGAATGCAACCGCCAGCTGCTCATGCAGAGGATGCGTGCGATGGTAAACTGGAGAACGGTGGAAAAATATTCCCTTGCCAGCTGCATGTAACCTCCCTATGTTGATCTTTAACGACATTGAGCAATGTGGGTGTTACCACAATGGTCAAGTCCACATTTAGGCTTGCACGTCTAAATGGATTCCCCTGCATACATAACCACTCTTCCACTCTCTTTCCTACTTTCCCTAAATGGTGTCCTCTTAGTTAGTGGGAGTTGACTACCCTATTGCTAATAAATAAGGTTTGGATCCTCCTTCTTAAGGAGTTGATCACCAATTTATTGTATAAGCTAAGAATACCAGACACACTCTTTTGTAATTGCATTTTTTTCCAATGAATGAAATAAGATTCTGAGTTGAGAATCTGAGTTTAATCTAAGTTTGCATTAGTCTTAGAGGATACTCATCCAAGGGGCCCCACTTGGTGAGTAATCCATCAGATTAGATAGATTAGCTTTAGCTTTTGTTTAGTACTTAGTAAGAATCTGGCATTGACTGTTCCTATAGCCACTAGAAGTCCATTCTGTGACTATTCCTACAGCCAAAGCAGGCAAAGTAGTTTCTTTTTTGCTACTCAAATTTTCATTCATGTTATGCATGTTCAATTTAGATTTGATTGAGTGATGTTCAACATTTTCTTTATTTACTTTCCTACAATTTACTTTCAGTATTAAGTTTTTCCTATTTGTAGAACGAAGGTGACTGCTTTGAAGTTCCCAGTGCACATATTGTGTTGACCCATTTCAAGTTCACGTCCCTGAGTTGGCAATTTAAATGTACCTTCATGATGGTTAAGATGGCTATTCAGGTCAGATGTCCAATCTATGAATCATGGTTGTAAAGGCTTAGTTGTTAAGATCATTATAGGAGGCCAACAAGAGTTTTTCACACTTTGTAGGCCAAGAGGTTACGAAAGTTGGGTAATGCGGAAGCCATCACTATCGACTCCAGTGAAATGACACCTCGCACATGGTATCTCGCATCAATATTTTCGTATTATTGAAACATTTGGTCATTTCAATATAAATTCATTCAGGCACATGGGAAATACCAAAGTGAAGTCATATAAGCCATCGTACTTGCAAAATCCCTCACATTGAATTTCACAGAAAATCACCATACGAAAGCCATGTATGCAGATGTCGGTTAAAGATATGCCATAAAAATGGCTTGTAAAAGTTGGTAACCCGCATCAACATTTCTGCAACAAACCCATACTTAGCAATTTTAATGTAAATACATTTTGCACATGAGAAATTATTTTACCAAGCAAGCTAACTAAGATCTCTTCCTAATTTAACCCATTGTGAAAAATTCAAGTGTGGAAGCTAGTGAGAATTGTGCCAGAATGATGGTATGAAGGTCATGAATTCCCGCATTCAATCTTCCCACAAGTATAAATGACTTAGTTGATTTTGATCTCATCCTTAATTCATGGGCTCATTTACTTCATTTTAAGGCTTAAATGGTGAATGCAGAGATTAATCATGCGGAAGCCATGATGGTGAGGGCCTCTTAAGTTTATGTCATTAAAATGGCTTATGGAGGTTGGCATACCACAGGTGGCTTCCTACATCAAAAAATCCGCAAGTGACCTTACACTTAGACTTTTTCAAAGCTAACTTTTAAAGCACAAATGAAAATGTGGAAATGACCCTTGTGGGTTCCATGGAGGTGGAAGCCAATAGAGTTCAGATCATAAAAATAGCTCATAAGGGATGACATATTGCACTCCAATCTCTGCAACAATTTCAAAACTTAGCAAATTTTAGGTTTAACTTCAAGGCACCACTTTAATGTGGGAAAGAAACAAGTGGAACCATGAAATTCCTGGCCAAATTTTTGGCCTATAAATGACAAACCTTTGAGCATGTAGTTCCATAAGGAGGGTCTAACCTTGGAGTTTAACATTTAAAATTGAGACACTAATTAACCCAAACAAAAATGGACTTAAATGACAAAATCAAATGAATATGTGACCAAGCCCTAACCTGGTAAAGCGTGTGGGTAGAAGGATGAATGTTGAGTACCACATTCTCACAAAGGCAGTGCAACAACAAAATAAGATCTATAAATTTCATGAATGTGTAAGGTGCAAATGACATCCACTAACCACTATTTATAGAGCTTGGGGAAATAAATGAATTTTTTTTATAAGTGCATAAGAAACCCTAATTTGTAGAAATGTGGTGGTTGGAAGCCAGCATGGTGTGGACTAAAGATTGTGGGTGCTGACAATACGAAAGCCAATAGATTACAGGGATAGAGATTGCAAAAGCTAAGGATTCTAGTGCCACTATGATATTTTTTGCAAATGACACGAAAATCTTCGACATCTGCACGATGGTGGCCCGCATAATTTTTTCTACAAATTCTCCTTAACGAATGAAAATTTGGAATACCTCAAAGGCCTCAAGGAGACATCAATAATTTAAAGGCATTTTGAGAAAGAGGCCAAAAAAGGTGAAGGAAAAGAGCAAAAACAAGCACAAGCGAATCTGGCTCAAAAAGCGAAAAACAAAAGGAGGGTGTCCCTACTTCAAGCGAGACGTGTGTACAAAATGCACAACACTTACCCATTTCTTTTAGACCTATAAGATTAAAATGATGCACTTGCCTCCAAATTCAAGTTACCATTGACAGTCTTCAATTCTCGATGACCCCCAACTCATTGCAACAATAATGGGGCTGAAATGCAAGGGAATCAAGGTGGTGAATATTAGTGTTGGAAATTATCAAAGAATCATGAATAATTGATAATTTCTTTTGAGAAGTGAAAAACTAGAAATATTTCAAAATGGATTCAATAGAGAGAAGTTGCTTACTCCTTTTGGGATGGTGAATTTGCATGTTATGAGATACTTTACATTAGAAGGAAGATCTAAAATTATGCATGGGTATCATTTCCCATTTCTTAACCATATTTTCCATAAGGAAAGCATAATTTTCCTTTTTTGTTGTCTTCCCTTCACCTCTACATTGACAAGTGGGTTTCTCATCCCCTTCATTTGGGTCTTATTTTAACCCTCTATAATTATGTTCTCGCCTCCACTCCGCAACCTATCATTTCCTTTGGTGTCAAACCATTGGAGTTAAATTTGATTGAAAACAACTCCCTCAGCCTCCTAAAAACCCCTCTCCTAGATCTAAACTAAAATCTAAAAAGGGTTCTCTAAAAATCATTGAACTCTAGGCTCCTTCCCTTGAACATGAACTACTGAAAGTTATTCCCCAAAAAAGAAAACCCTCTTCAAATCTCTACATCTCCAAAAAAAGGAAGATGGATTCCAATATGATTCAAGGTTCAAAAGGATAAACCATTAAAATTATGGATGACCTCATACTTTGTCATAATAATGATAATACTAGTGGTTTATTTGGTTATCATTCAAGAGGGTGTAGGTTAGCTCATTTTTCCAGTGTTGGGTATTAGGCTAAAGGTAAAGATGGGAAAGGTAGAAAGCTTATTTTTGAGGAAGAGGTGAAGGATTCTTCTTATAAGGACTTTCTTCCTCAATATGAGGATGAAAGTCAAGAAGATAGTATGCATGAGGAGAAAGAGCAGGAGGAAAAGGATAATGAGGAGGAAGAAGAAAATAACAATGAAGAGGGAGTAAATTATGAGGAACTCAATGATGAATATATAAATGAGAGGGTGATGGGATAGGATGTGGAAAATCCTGACAAAAATGATGAGAGGATGGATATTGGGCAAGAGGACAACAATATCATTGAATCCCTTGAAGATCTTAAAGATCGGATAAATGACATGTGAGGTTGTATCTCTATAATGGAATCTAAGATTGGTCATGATAGTGTAATGGAAAAGCTAATGGTTATGGAAAATTCTCTAGATAGCCTTATCTCCATAACAGATGGAATGATGCAGAGAGTTGTCTTTGCAACTGTCTTGGGCCAATCTAAGACTAGAAAATAAAGGAGGAATAATGGTAAGAACCAAGACGGTAATGTTCAGGCTAAAGAAAGCAAGGACATGATAGAGAAATACTAGATAGACTCCCTTGACTTTTTGAAGAAAAATTGGGACCTCATCAATGCTCCTAAGCAATGATGGTTACTTTGGCTTTTTGTTATTTTTCATTTTCTATTTTTTTTAGTTTTCTCTAGCCTACATGCCTAGTTTTGTTTTCCAAAGGGCTTCTTTTATTTTAAGTTTTCTTTAGTTAGGCCTGCATGCCTTCCTATGTATTTGGTGTTGTAGAGGCCTTGGTACCTATTTTGTTTTTTTATTTTTCTATTGTTGTTTTGTACTCTTGGGATAAGTTCCCTTTCCCTATTTTTTATTAAAAACAAGCCACACTATCATTTTGATATTAAAAATTACTTAATGAAGGAATTTGACACAAACAATTAAATTTGTGGTGTCAAAATGAGGCTAACACATTGAAACCTAGGCTTGGCTTTATACTGTACATGTTTTATTATCTAGCCTTATTAGGCCACAATAATACAAATAGCAAGCCTTATATTTATAGGGGCTATTTTATAATTGTTTCATTTTTCTTTGATAATGGGTTAGATCATAATTTAATATAATCATTTTTCATGGTGATTACAAGAGGAAATAAACAAGTTCGTGTCTATTCTTAATGTATTTTGATTGATATTAATATTTTTTAGAGTTTAAATAATTTAATTTCTTATTTTGTATGAATACAAAGCCTTATATTATATTCATAAATACAAGTATTATGTGTTAATAAAAATGGAGGGTTGCTATGAAATTAGATTATAATTCTCTAATTAGAAACAAGACATGGGATCTTATCCTCTACCTTTTAAAAAGGTGTATTGATGGTTTTCGTTGGCTTTATAAAATTAAATGCAACTCAAATGGTAAAATAAAAAATATAAGGTGAGATTAGTCACTAAAGTTTTAACTCAATGGAATGGTATTGGCTACATGAAAAATTGCCTTGGTTGTATAACAATCACTATTTGAATGGTCCTTACCTTATCAATTTAAAATGGCTAGGAGATGCATCAAATAGATATAAAAATACTTTCCTAAATAGTGATATCTAAGAGGAAATATATGACTCAATTGAAAGTATTTAAAAAACTAAATAAATAATGTTAGGGTTAGAAAGGCAGATATCTAACAAGTTAAATGCATATTTGATCAATAAAATAGAGAAATAAAAAACAATGAAAATTATAGCAGAAACAAGACAACATAGAGAATTTAACGTGGTTCACCCAATCTAGGCTACATCCACAAAACCGCAACCATCCAATGATTTTATTATCTAGTGCAAAACATATTACAATCTCATGAATAATGCCATGCTACCACTCCCCATCCCAACCGCTTATAACAAGCTTTTAGAAGCTTCCATAAATTAGGGTTCTACAAAGTCGGTTTTTTTCTTTTTTAGTGACGAAGCAAAGAAAAGGTGAAAAAAAAATTATCGGGGGTTGTCACTCCTGAACCCCCACCCTGGGCCTATCCTGGCCTCAGACCCCAATGAGGATACATGAAGAGTGTAAAATATAGCATGATCAGTCACCACATACCAACAATCTCTCACTTGGAGATTGATTAGGCTCCACACCAACACAATCTCCCACTTGGAGACTGATCTTGGATGACACTGCTGCACTTACAGCTCCCACTGGAAATAAGCACCTTGGACCCTACTGCTCTGTTATAACTTTAACCATGAAGACCAACCAAAGTTGAAGAGGATCTCAACTTCTCCATTGTCACTACCTTTGTAAACATATCTGTTGGATTGGCATCTATATGTATCTTTTCCAACTTTACCTGTCCATCCTCCAACACTGACTGAATGAAATGATATCTCAAATGTATGTGTTTGGTTTTAGAGTGCAAGGAAGAATTCTTTGCAAGATGTATAGCTCTTTGGCTATCTATGAACAAGTGATTTTTAGCCTATTGTTTGCTCAACTCTTCCATGAAAAATTGCAGCCATATCATCTCATTTGTTGCCTCTGTTGTAGCAACATACCTGCCTCCGTGGTGGATAAAGTAACCACCTTTTGCAATCGATAAATCCAACTCACTGTTGTCCCACCAACTGTAAATACATAACCTGTGGTACTCCGCCTAATATCTATATCCCCTACCAAATTTGAGCCAACATAGCCTTTTAAATCTGTATTAGAGCCCCAAAACATAAACATTTATTGGATGTACCTCTCAAGTAACTGAGAATCCATTTTATCGCATTCCAATGCTCAACTCCAGGATGACTCATATACCTACTAACAACTCCTATGATATGTGCAATATCTAGTCTCATGCATACCATGTTGTACATTAAACTACCTATAGCTGAAGCATATGGTACCTTGGAAATTTTTCCTTCCTTCTCTTGTGTCTTTGGACACATATCCTTAGTCAATTTGACATGACTTGACAAAGGTGTGTAGACAAATTTTTCATTTCCATATGAAATCTCTGCAACACCTTTTCAACATAATTAGCCTGAGATAGAAACAATTTTCTATTTTTCCTATCTCTTGTAATCTTCATACCAAGGATTTGTTTTGCTACCCTCAAATCCTTCATAGCAAATGAATTTTCTAACTATTGTTTTAACTCCTTTATGTGATCCATGTTAGACCCTGATACAAGCATATCATCAAAATATAAACATAAAATAACGTAGCTATCTTTAGCTAACCTCTTAAAGTAAACACAATGGTCTGAATTACACCTATTGTAGCCTTGCTTAGACATAAAACTATCAAATTTAATATATCATTGTCAAGGTGCTTGCTTCAAGCCATATAATCTTTTCTTCAATCTACACACTAGTTTCTCCTTACCATTGACCTCAAATCCTTTTGGTTGTTCCATAGATATTTCATCTTCCAAATCACCATGGAGAAAGGAAGTTTTAACATCAAGTTGTTCTAAATGCAAATCTTCAGCAGCCACAATACTTAAAACAATACGAATAGAAGTCATTTTAACAATTGGAGAAAATATCTCATCAAAATCAATACCCTTTTTTTGTGCAAATCCCTTTACAACTAATCTGACTTTAAATCTTTTATTACCTCCATCCTCCTCTTTCAGCCTATAAACTTATTTTTTTGGTAAATCCTTTTTACCTATAGGAAACTGGCATAATTCCCAAGTCTGATTTTTCAGAAAGGAGTCCATTTCTTCTTCCATTCCATGCTCCCACTAAACCTTGGTATCCACCTACATAGCTTCAACATAACATTCTAGTTCACCAGCACCAGTTAATAAAATAGAATACAAAGAGGGAGAAAATATTTCTGGAGGTCTACTTATCCTTGAAGATCATCTAACATTCATTGGAGTTTGTGGTATTTGTTGTTGTTGTTGGGGAGCATGAGGAACCACTAGAACATCATTGTTTGGAGTATCATCCAACACTGCATAATCATTTTCTTTCTTCTCATGCTACTACAACTGATCTTTGTACAACACTTTCTCATTGAATATGACATCCCTGCTTCTCACAATTTTCTTATTTTCAAAGTCCCAAATGCTATAACCAAATTCATCAATTCCATGTCCAAAAAATATACATTTCTTTGATTTTGCATCAAGCTTGGTTCTATTTTCAAAATCTACATGTGCAATTGCTTCATAGCTAAAGGTTTTGAAAAAAGAATAACTCACCTTCTTACCTATCCATGCTTCCTCTGGAATACCACAACCCAAAGGACTAGAGGGACCTCTATTAATTAATTAAATAATAATATTTACAGCCTCTTTCCACATGTTTAAAGGCATCCCATAATGCAATATCATAGTTTGTGCACGCTCCATTATTGTTCTATTCATGCACTCAGCCACTCCATTTTCCTATGGAGTCCTTGGAACAGTTTTCTGCCTGCGAATACCATTAGAGGAACAATAATCTTCAAACTCTTTGTTGCAATACTCACCATCATTATCAGATCTGAGACCTTTTAACTTTCTACCCATCTCACTCTCAACCAAGATTCTCTATTTTTAAAAAATTTCAAATACATCAGATTTATGCCTAAGAAAATAAATCCATACCTTCCTAGTTGCATCATCAATGAATGTAACATAATACAAAGATCCACCAAGAGAAGATACTTGAGTTGGTCCCCATATATCTGTATGCAAAAGCTCAATTTCCCCTCTTTCTTTTGTTTGTCATCTTTGAGAAAACTAACTCTCTTTTGTTTTCCATACACACAAATTTCACAGAAATCCATATTAACACATTTTAAACCTGGTAAAAAATTATTTGAATGAAGTAATTTCATACATTTTGCACTCGTATGCCCAAGTCTATTATGCCATAGTGTTGATTCAGAATCCATAGCAACTATCTAATTTTCTGCCTGCTAAATTGCAGCGTCTATTCCTAAACATTGATTTTTATCTCCAATAGCTAAAATAGAAGGAACAGTATGACCTATACAAAGATATAAGCTACCTACTTTCACACCTTTTTCTACCACTAAGGAACCTTTTGTAACCTTCCAATTTTTATCACTAAATGTAACAACACAACCTTCATCATCTAGTTGCCTTGCTGAAATTAAATTTCTTCTTAACTTTGGAACATGCCTTACCTCATGTAGTAGCCATTCATTCCCATTTTGCAACTTAATCTTGATTCTTCCCTTTCCAACAATCTAACAGGGTTCATTATCTCCCAAATAAACCAACCCAGAATCCCCTTGGACATAATCAAAAAAATAATTTCTATGGGGCATAGCATGAAATGAAGCCCCTAATCTAACACCCAAGAATCATCAACATTGTCAAGGGAAAGAATCAAAGCATCCTCATCAGCTTTATTACTTACCACATTTGCTTCTTTATTTCATTCCTTTTTGTCTCCTTTATTTTTTAGAGACCAACAATCTTTCTTTAAATGACTCGGCTTACCACAATACCAACAATCCCTCTTGTCTCTAGATTAGGACCTTTTGTCCTTTGATTTTCCTCATGACTTCCCACAACTTCCAGAATTATTTCCTCTCTCCTTTTTTTTCCCCTGCTTTCTGCATTCAAAACACTTCCTGATGTGGATGTTCCACCTAAGTTTTTTCTATGAATTTCCTTGCTCAAAATAATACCAACAACATCATAAAATTTCAATGTATTTGAACAAGAAATAGAATTGCTAACAGCCATTACCAAGCTATTCCAGCTTTCAGGAAAATAACACATAACCAAAAGAGCCCTAAATTCTTCATCAAATTTTACATTTACAGAAGTTAATTGACTGGTAACCATATTAAACTCATTTAAATGATCAGCAATTGACCCACCTTCTACCATTTTCATATTAAATAAATGCTTCATAAGAAATACCTTATTCGAAGCGGAAGGTTTTTCATATAACTTTGCTAGGGTTTCCATCAACTCTTGAGTTGTCTTTGCTTTTATAATATTGAACGCCACCGATTGTGCCAAGCATAAACAAATACTGCCAAGTGCCTTTTTATCCAAAATATCCCAGTCCTCATTAGACATTGTTGAGGGTTTCTTTGTTTTCCCTTCCAATGGCCGCCATAAATCCTTCTGATAGAGGTAGTCCTCCATATGCATCTTCCATAACTGATAGTTCTTCCCATTGAACTTCTCAACCTTCAACTTACCCTCGTCTTCCATTTCTCCCACTCAACCATGAGACCTTCTTGCAGATGATAATCGAACACAACCTTGCTCTGATACCACTTGTTAGGGTTAGAAAGGTAGATATCTAACAAGTTAAATGTAGATTTGATCAATAAAATAGAGAAATAAAACACACATAGAAAATTATAGTAGAAGCAAGACAACACAGAGAATTTAACATGGTTCACCCAATCAAGGCTACATCCAAAAAACCGCAACCATCCAATGATTTTATTATCTAGTGCAAAATATATTACAATCTCTTGAATAATGCTATGCTACCACTCCCCATCCCAACCACTTATAATAAGCTTTTAGAAGCTTCCAAAAATTAGGGTTCTACAAAGTTAGATTTTTTCTTTTTCAGTGACGAAGCGAAGAAAAGGTGAAAAAAAATTTCTCGGGGGCTATCACCCCTGAACCCCCACTTTTCGAGGGCTGCCACCCTCAAACCCCCGTCCGAGGCCTGGCCTATCCCTAAACCCCAATGAGGATACATGAAGAGTGTACAGTGTAGCATGATCAGTTGCCACATACCAACAAATAATTATACGTTTGATAGCTTAGAAAATCGGTGTATAATATCAAACAAGCTCCTAAGAATAGGTATGCAAAGATCAATAGCTTCTAGTATTTTGGATTATCTATTTGATTCTCTAATAATGATCTCATTGTTAAAATTGAATATGGTCAAATCATCATAATTATATTATATGTGGATGGCATATTCATTGTGGCTAGTCTTAATTTCTTAATCTACAAATATAAAAAACTAAATAAATCAAAAATTTGAAATGATTGATTTAGGGATTCTACATCATATGTAATGATTCTAAGATCATATTCTATTATGGTATCACAAACAAGATACACAAAACATTTATATAAATATTCAATATGGTTTATTGTAAACTATTTTTATTCCTATCTAAAGTGGGTATAAAATAAAACCTAATCCTCCATGTGAAAATAACAATCCTACATGTATAGATAGTTAGTAGAAAACCCAATTTACCTTAACATATCTAGATAAGGATTACCTATTTAGTAGATATTTCTTCTAGATTCATGCAATATCTATATGTGTTGAAGCCACAAGATAACTAAGAGGTGGGTGAATTAGTTGTACCTTAAAACTTCAAAACCCTCACAATCATTCAAATCCACATTAATCCAATTAACCTTTAATCTATTACAATGATTTATCATGAAAGAAAATAACAAAAACAAAACCAAATCAATACGATACACAAAGGAACACTAGATTTACATGGAAAATCCAAGATGGGAAAAACCACAGTGAGGATTAACTCATAATATAAAGTAATATCAACATTGAATACAATAGGGCTCACTACCAGAATAGAAAAGAAGATAGAGAAGAGTGTTACAATGAGAAATTCATCTTAAAGCAATAGAAAAATCCACCATGTAACATCACCAATGATAGGTTGTCATTAATGCATGTCTCTTTAGTTAAAAATGCATCAATTGTATCGACCGGGTAGTGTTCGAAGGATATATGTAATAGAAAAAATCTTGAATATCTCTCTCAGATTTTCTAAGTGATTAGAATAGCTGAAATGAAAATTAAACTAAGAGGCTACTAAACTAGAAAGAAAGAAATGATTAATCTAAAAAGCATAAAAAATAAACTAGAAAGCATGGAGATAATTAAACTAAGAAGCATGTAAACTGTTGAAGAGTGAATAATTGTAAAGAAACTATGAAACATCTAACTAACAACAAATAGAAAATTTAACGATCAACAAAAAAAAACTTGCAACTAACAATGAAATTAGATGCTCCAAAACTTTAGATAATAGAATTAAAAGACTGCAGACTCAATCTATAACTTGCAGGATTATCTTAACAAAGCTTGACACATGAAAATAAACTGCACTCACAATTATCATTTAAAAAATGAAGATAACAAAATTAAAAATGGAATACTTATCTATCTACTATACAATCCCTCGAGTGGCCAGCTCTCGGGTGCTCCTACACTTAGCATAGATCACATAAAATTTGTAACTCCAAGATTACTCCATTCAAGACAATTCCATTCACAATACTTAATAACTCAGAATGAGATGAGTAAAACTTGCTTTATTCATATTGAAAGTATAATTCAAAAACATAGTTTAGAAATAAATTATATCATAACGATATCTCTTTGTATCATTGCTTCTGATGGTTACATATTTATACAAAAATAGTTAACAAAATCCTATAGTTCGGATGGTAAAGATTACCACTGAAAAATTCTTCAATTGAATTCAATAAACTAACAGACTTAAGTCCACTACATAAAACATTAAAGAGCTCAAGATGAGCCATAAAGTCTTCGAACTTAAAATAATACAAAGAAATAAAAACTCAATCCACCATGCATTCCCCTAAAGTTTTGATGCCTATTCTTCTAGTGCTTGTCTTTATTTTTGTTGAAGTCTATGTTGAATCCACTTGGCTGGAATGATGACTGATTATGCTTGTTAACCTATACAATACTTAGAAACTAAACCATTATGTTAGCGTGGGTTAGGTTATTTCAATTAATTTCAGGAAATAAAGATTATACATATTTCTACAAAAAAGCAAGTAATTACTAATCCTAAAGACAATTAATTAGCATGGTAAAGGTGACTAGAAGATATGGGGAAAGGTATTTAGTTCATTATATTGATGAGGTTATTTTTACCTCATCATTTCCTCCCCTTCCTAAGCTTGAGTAGGTCCTCCTACTCTCTGTTGTGCCCCATATCCTCCATTTCCCCGGTTTCTTCTCAGCTCTTCATACTTTGTACTGAGGTCATAAAGATCATCTAATTTTGTGTCCAGATCCTCAAGTTCTCTTAGAAAACCCTGATGAAGCTTAATCCTTGTTATCCATCTTTCAAAATTTTCTTTTCTCTGATTTGTGTTTACATGTATTGCATGGGGTGGTGAAAGAAGTAGAGGAGTTTTATATCTCATGCCAATCCAATCAATTTTTAATTAGTGTAGGATACCAGCCAAGGCTTCTTCTCTTCTATAGGACCACCTAATTTTAAAAGATGAAATTACCTCTCTTCTCCTAAGATACATAGGAAGAGGATTATATCTCTCTTCACATGAATTCCAACCTCTACTTATCAATTTTGGCCCCTGATCTTGAAAATGGTTAAAGCAAAGCAAAAGGTTATTGTTGTATTTAATTTGTACAACCTCGTTAATCTTAATACTTAGGAACTGTTCTTTGAAAGCAGAAGGCTTTCGGTGAGAATACCTCATTTGTAGTCCAACATATTTCTCTGCTTGTGAATATTCTTTTGTATGTTCCTTCCATTAGATTTGATTACGCATGGTGGATAGAAATGAACTCAATTAAACTTCACCAAAAAATAAATTGACATAAAAATATGTGTATGTTTCCAAGAAAAAATTATGAATAAAGAATTTGCACAACAAGTCCTATTGATCAGGGGTTGATTCTATAAATATTTTGACAAATCCTTTGTCATCAAGATCATGCGGTTGGTTGTTGTAAATTATGAGTAATTTCCATCTATGGAGTTGCTCATTGAGAAACATAGAATATAACCTGGACAGTCTTTTGCAAGCCAACAATAATTCACTTGTTTGACAAGTATCTTGTTTAGCTCTATACACCCTGTCAAATGATTATTTTAATAGAACTAACTCCTTTTTTAACTGAGCATTTCCAATGTCTACCTCCTTTATAAAATAGCACATCTCTATCCATTTCATTAGTAATGGAGGTATTTGTACTTGGAACCATTCCATTACAATTGGTTCAGTTTGTGTTCCTTTAGACTCCATTAATGGCTTGGCATCACTTTCTTGCAAATCCTATTCTAATTCAACAATTCTGCTCAAAGAGGCATTAAGTTCGGTTATTCATTTATTCCTTTCTTCTTCAAAAGTAGTAAACAATTGTAGAAAATTACTTGTTAAACCTTTGATGTGCCTATCTTTTTTAGATAAATTAGCCACATGCTTTTTGATTTCTTGATTCCATTGTTGTATATGATATTACAATTGCTCAATAATGTTGTATTTCTATTCCATCTGTATTTTCAAATCCACAATTTCTTGATCTCTTTTCCCTATGATTGTAGTATGTGCCTCTATTTCCTCTTGTTGTTGGCTGATTTGTTCCTCATTTCCTTGCAACCGACATCTTAACTCAGCAATTTCTGTTTTTTAATTTTTCCAATTCCATCCCCCTTTGATCAGATTCATTATCCCCTGTATTAATAGAAAAAGTTAGATTGTGGATTTCATAATCATTAATTATATTTTCCTTAGCACTAGGTACATTACCTTTGTCAGACACATCAAGTGAATCTAATTCAATAACCCTATCAATTAAAGGGGACAACCATCCCATAAGATCATCCTCAATATCTACATAATGTGGTGATTGATCTCTTTCCTCTTCTTGTCCTCTTGGAGATGGCATATTCTCTTGTCCAGCCTCAGGTAATTGTTCAGCCTATTTTTCACTTTCTTTTGGGGTCTCCTCAAGGAGCTGATTTCCAATTTCTAGTGAGTGTGCATCAGTTTTTCATCTTCTCTGTTTAGAAGAATTAGATGTGTCACAACCTATAGCCTCATTGGTTTCATTTGATATTATTTTACTTCTCCTTAAAGGAGTATTTATCACCTTGTTTTTCCTTTTCCTCTTACAAGGAGGCTCTTCTTCATCTCTTGAATTTATAATGTCTACATTTTCTAATTGCCCTGGGGTTTCTACAGTATGAGGTAAAAAAATTGATGCTTCAGCGTCAAGAGCTGTTGTGGTTTGTTGAAGTTTAGGAGCATCTAAAGCTTTAGTGGAATTTTCTCCGAAAGGTTTAGTTACTTGCTTGGATGATTCTCCTTCCTCAAATTGTCCTTTAGGCTCCAAATTCATAAAATTTTGTAGAAATTTCTCCCATTTCCTTTCTAGTTTCTTGCAAAAATGATATTTTCCTATCAATTGAATAAGGCCATGGTGTTGTGGCCCTATACCAATTTTATACTTTTCTATCATGCTAGTGATAGAGTCACACATGAATGCTAGAAAATATATCCTAAGAGAAGGGTCTTTGACACCATGGCTCAAATGTGTAAGAAGCCAAAAAGGGGGACCTACTACCATTGCTACTTATCCTTCACAGGTAAAATTTTTAATCATCCAAGCTACAACAGTTCTCCAAGGTTTCGGGATAGACATTCTTTGGAAACCTTTATTTTGTCCTCTAGTACTCATAGTTATCAAAGGTTGAGGTTCTCCTTCTCTATGAAATAATTCTACCATTCTTTGATAAGTGATATGAGTAGTTTCCATCAAGTTAATGCCTTTGTTCTCAAGACCAAAAAGATGGGAAACAATTTTAGGACTTAGCTAGAAACGCTTGTCATGCACTACAGTTTTTCCATCTACAAATTCCTTTACTAATTGCTTATTGTGCCCCTCAAACTTCTTCATAAATTCTTGCCACCCAAATTTTTGAAACAAGCCTGCAACGTTGCCCAATGCCAGCAATTTATTCACTGAAGCTCATTGTGACTTATTTTTAGCTCCTCCCATTCTATTCTTCCCTCACGGCTTTGCTTAATTATGTGGAAGTGTTATGACACTCAAAGAAACCTTATGCAAACAACTAAATTGCAGATGGAGGATAATATAATTTTGATACAACCGATGGGAGAGGAATTAATTGTCTTACTTGAGCTCTATTGTATGATCATGATGGTTTTGCATGGGAAAATGCACAAATATAGTCGTACTTGAAGCAATCACACAATGGAACAATTTACTAAATTGGGAGAGGGAATGACTCGTGCCAATTAATTAATCTTTATTTAAAATAACTACCTACTTTAAGTAAAATTGTACGTACCTTACGTCCTACCATTAATTGAACAACACTTACCTTTTGTTGATGTAACAGAATAGTTGCATGATTTGGCGAGGGTGACGGTGAATTTATTATGACATGGATGGGACAACTAGTAAATGGTGGGATTATTATGATGGAAAAGGTGTCATAATAATTTTAATTATTATTAAATGATATGGTAATGTAGGTAAAAGGGAAGAATGACAATATAGGGCATGGATTCCAAGGTGATGAAAATTTTGAAAATGGACATGTGTATGACATTGGAAAGAGAAAAAAAATTACAAAAATATGGAGCATTGCTAGAAGATGCGGCTAGGGTGAAGGATGAAAATTTTTGGAGCAAGCTAAAAGATGCACCCAGAATGGAAGAAGTGAAGTGGAAAAGTTTTGGAGCTTCACTAACAAATGTCGTCAAAATGCAACAACCAAATTTTTGGATCATTGAAAGATGTGGCCAGGGCAACAACCAAAAACTTTTGGAGCATCGTCGAAAGATGCAACCAAAATTTTTTGGAGCATCATTAAAAGATGTAGCCGGAGCAGCAACAAAACAAGTTCTGGAGCATCGCCAAAAGATGTTGTCAGAAGAAAGAAACAACAAAATTCCAGAGCATCGCTGAAAGCTGCAACAAGAAAAATTTTGAAGCATCGTCGAAAGATGCCACCAAAAGAAGGAAGAAGAATGTGGAAGTTTGGACTCAAACCTTCTGAAGCACTTTTGAACAATGTGCCAGACTATAGGAACAAAGCAAGGAATGGCATGAGTTGGACATGCAAGTTTTGAAGCACTGCAACAACCGAGCCAACAAGTTCTAGAGCATCACAGCAAGATGTGTTAGAATTTGTGTTTGATTTAAAATGAAGTCCTAAAAAATGGAAACAAAATTTAGCCGAGTCCAAAAGATAAAAAATTGGAAAGAAATTCTTTGAAGGAAAATAAATTCATACACATGCAATTTTTTTTATTTAGATGTTAAAGCAGCAAAAACTAAAACTATATTGACTTTGTCGTAGCAGATTCAATGCATTGGATTTCTCCCTACATTTCTACCATTTTTGTAAATTATTCTTTATTAACAGGTTTATGGTAGATGTGTAATCGATTTCCATTAACTAGGAGGGTTCAGGTATCACCATCAATGGGCTTCATCTGTATCACATCATTTGAGAATACCTTAGAAATTTCATATGGGCCGAGCCAATGAGTTTTGAGTTTTCCTTGGTGATCTTTGTATTTGGAATCGAATAACAACACCCAATCCCCATTATGGAATTATCTCTCCTTAATATGCTTGTCATGCCAGACTTTGCATTGTTGTTGCACCAATTCAGTTTGATGGATGACATCCAAATGGAGTTCATCCAACTCACTAACCTATAAGACTCTCTCTACTTGGGCTCATTTAATATCTATACCTAACTCCATGGTTGTTCTAAGAGTTTGGAGTTTGGATTCAATGGGTAAGAGAGGTTTCTTCCCAAAAACTAGCTCCTATGGACAAAAACTGGTGGTTGATTTCCACACTATGTTATAAGTCCAAACAACTTCAAGTAGTTTTCTAGCCCAGTCTTTCCTTCCTAATGACACTATTTTTGTTAAAATGTTTTCTAGCTCTATATTAGTGACTTCCACCTGACTGTTTGCCTAAGGGTGATAGGGTGATGATTTCTTATGGATTACCTAGAAATGATATGTGAAAGCTAACAAAACCTTAGACATAAACTGAGGACCTTGTTCTATGACGATCATCCTAGGGGCTCCAAACCTGAGGAAGATTTTATTGTATAGGAAATCAGCTACCTGTTCCTCCCTGGCAACTTGTAGAGCTTGAACTTTTTCCAACTTTTTCAGATAATTGGTATAGACTAGAATGTACTCTTTTCCTTGTGAAGTAGGGTCTATAGGACCAATAAAATCTAATCCCCATTTTTCAAATGGTTCAAAGACTACCTAGGGTTGAAGGGGAATTTCATTAGATGTAGTTGGTCTCCCTACCCTTTGGCATTCATCACAATGGTGAGCATATTTCTTGACATCCCTATGTATTGAGGGCTAGTAATATCCTGCAAAAAAAATCGTATGGGATATCCTCTTAGCAAAATAATGTCCTCCAGAAGGATCATCATGGAAAGCTCTCAAAATACTATAGGTCTCATCTACCCTAACACATCATCATAGAACCATATCAGGCCCACATCAAAATAGGATCCCATTAATCTATTTGAGGGGGGCTCTTTCTCTAACAAGGTGTTTCTTTTGTTTTGATGTAAAATCAGGTGGTACTTCTGCAGTAGTGAAGTAGTTGGAAATATTGGAAAACCAAGGTATTTCAGAAGAGATGGAAAATAGATTTTCATCTGGAAACTCATCCTATACTGAAGCACAATCACCATCTTCTTGTTTAATTTGGGATAAGAAATCTGCAACTACATTGAACTTCCCTGGTTTTTCAACAATTGTTACATGGAATTTTTGGAGAAGCAGCAACCACTTGATTATCCTCCCATTCACTATAGGTTTGTTCATGAGGTATTTTATGGTTGAGTGGTATGTGTACACTGTCAATTTGTATCATGTAATGTAGTGTCAAAATTTCTTAATTCAGTGTATTACAACTAAGAATTATTTCTTCGTTGTCATATAATTTCATTTTGTTAGAGTCAAATTCTCATTGATGAAGTATATAGCATAATTTCCCCCATTCTAATATTCTTGTCCTAACACTACTCCAATAGCATCATCAAATGCATCAGCATAAATATGGAACAAAAGGTTCCAATTAGGTCCATGAAGGACAAGAGAAAAGATGATTTTCTCCTTGATGATTTCAAATGATGACTCACACTCATGTGTCCAGATAAACTCTACATTCTTTTGGAGAAGGGAAAACATAGGGGCTACAATCTTGCTGAAGTTTTCTATAAATATTCGATAGTATCTAGCATACCCTAAGAAAATTCTAACATTAGTTTGGGTTTTTGGGGTCACAATTTGTTGTATCACTTCAATTTTCTTAGGATCAACTTGTATCCCTTCAACTAAGATGTGGTGTCCTAGCACTATTCCTTGTTCTACCATTATCAGACATTTTTCATGGCTTAGGGACAAATGATGATCCTCACATCACTTCAACACATTTTCTAGACTTTGGAGGGCTTCATCAAAATTGGACCCATACACAGTGAAGTTGTCCATATAAACTTCCACACACTCATTCACCAACTCAACAAATATGGCCAGGACAGCTCTATGAAATGTTGTAGGAGCATTGCATAGCCCAAAAAGAAGAACTCAATATGTGAATGTTCCCCAAGGAAAAGTAAAATTCATTTTATCCTAGTCTTCTTTTGCTACCTATATCTGGTTATAACCACTGAATCCATCCAGAAATGAGAAATATTTTCTCCCAACCAAGTTATCCAAAACTTGGTCTACAAATGGTAGGGGAAAATAATCTTTGTGGGTTGCTTTGTTAAGTTACCTATAGTCTATGCACACTCTCCACTTCCCATTTTTCTTTGGAACCAAGACCAAAGGTGAAACCCATTTGTTGTCAAAAATGGGCTAAATAAACTCCACTTGCAGGAGTTTCTCAATTTCAATTTTAACGATATCTTTTAAGGCAGGATTGAGTCTTTGTTGTGGTTGGAGAATAGGTCAAAATTTGTTGGTGTAGATACGATGAGTACAAACTTGGGTGTATTCCTCTCATATCTGTGTAGTCTTAATCAAAATCTTTAGATATATTCACTAGGATATCAAACGATTTGTGTTCTTCCAGCTCGTTCAACCAACTATTAATGTTCAAATCTTTTCCTGGTAGCAGCATAATGGATTTAACACCCGGATGGTTGGATGTGATGGTGTACATTGTTCTTGTCAAAGTTTTAAGGGGATAACTATGAGGTATGGTTCAGTGAAATCTGACAATATCTTCAAAGAAATGATCTAGTTTCGGAATGATATTCGCCAGAGGATAAGGTAATTCCATGAAACTGGTGTTATCAAATTCAATGTGGCCTATATGTTGATGGGTTGTCTTGGGATCTCTTCTACATCCAACATATCCTCATCACTTGAATCCATGGTAATATTTTCCATGTTGTTTTCCAATTCATCCTCCAATTCTTCACCATGATGTTTGATGAGTACCATGACCAATGAAGCTAAATTTTCCTATCCGTTGGGACCTTCTGGTTCATCCACCCATACTTTATTATATTCAGCGGGCTTGATGGGAGGATACAAGAATAAATGTTTGCTATTAGGACCATGTGAAATGGAAATTCCTCCCTCTTTGTAGTCAATTTTGGCTGTAACAGTATCCAACCATGGTCTTCCTAGAATTATTGGGTAATTGTCTTTGGGTGTAAGGTGTTGGCCTTGTTGTTGCACCAAAAGATCAACCTGTCAATGCCCGATACAAGCGTTAGTTAAGATCTACGACAGGCGGTTAAACCATGTCATGAACTCGAAGGGAGATGTTGGCGATTAGTCCAACAATCCCCCCCTTAGCGTCTCTCGAGGGGTTTGAACCCGTGACTGGCTCTGATACCAATTGTTGGCCTTGTCGTTTCACCAAAAGATCGACCTATCAATGCCTGATACAAGCATCGGTTAAGATCCATGGGAGGCAGTTAAACCATGTCGTGAACCCGAAGGGAGATGCTGGTGGTTAGTCCAACATAAGGGACTTAATTACTTGAAATTCCACTGGATATTCCCATCCATCGAACTTAATAAGAACATTCTCAAGGACACCCTTGGGAATGGCTATGGATTGGTTTTCCATTTTCAAGACTATAGTTGTGTGGTGTAAATCAATGAGCCCCAAATTTTAAATTACATCAACATTCATTACATTAATGGTTGCTCCCAGGTGCACAAGTGTGTTAGGTATTTCTACCTCATTGATTGTTATTGTTATAAGTGGACTACTTGGGTCATCATATTTCAGAGCAGTGGTCTTTCTAGCTAAAAATTTAGCTAGATATCAATTAATGTGGACAGTATTTATTCATTTTGGTTTCCTCCTTGAATTTTTGATACACAAATGTTTGATTAGTTGGTTTAATTCAAGGATCTCCTTAATTGCTTGCAGCAAAGGGACCTCAATTTATAGTTGTTTGATTTCCTATATCAATGTACTTTCAGTGGATGAGGACATTTTCAGAGTATCTTTCATAGTGGTTGGTTCCAGATGCTCTGAAAAAGGCACTTTAGTTTTGTCTATAAGAGTGGAATCCTTTAAAGAATTAGTTGGAGACTGAACCCTCTCCTCCTAAGGTAGGTCAGAAGCTCCAACTAAAAATGGTAGAAATGTCTTGTCTTGGGTAGTTTCTATGTTTTTCTCTAAAGATGTGGAAGTTGTCTTAGTTGTCTAAGCAGATTCCTTAATAGGCTCGTCCAATATTTCAACAATAGTAGGTGGCTGAAGTGTTTTTCTGGATCTTAATTGCATATTTCCACAGTGGATAGCATTAAGTCCAGTAAAATTATCCTATTATGTAGAATACACTGGGGTATTCTGACGATTGTTCTTTGGGTTCGAAACAGGCTACACCAAAAGTTGTGGTTGATTAACTTGCTCATTTTGTTGAGTGTTCTAGGGAGCTGGTAAAATATTCTTCTATTGATTAGGCATCCTTCTAGGATGAGTATAAAACTGATTCTAAGGTTGATTCCATTAAGGAGCGAGATTCTGAGGATACCACTGGTGTTGATTATGGTTGGGCCATTGAGGGTTTCCCCAAGACTGATTTTCCCATTCAGGTGGTCCCCAAGGGTAAGTTCCCCAATTAGGTGGTGGTTGAGGTGGTGCCTACGGCCAAGGTGCTTCCCATTGATTATTATTCTAGTTGTTATGAGGTCTCCAGGTAGGGTTTGAATTTTGGCCATAGGAAAAATTCCCTCTAGTTCTTTGATTTACAAATTTAACCTCCTCCTCAACCAGAGATGTCCTTTTCTTAGAATTCTTGATTACATTCAAGATCTCGCTTGATTAGTGGCATGACTCTTCTCACAAACTTGACAAATGTTTATTTTGTCCAAGGGACACTCTCTCAACAGATGTTTATTGTGACACCTACAACAATAGATGGATAAGGTCTTAGGGTTTCATTTTTTAGCCTATATTCCATCCAAAGTTGTATTTAACTGAACAAGAATGTCAATTTTAAGATTTTCTATCTCCTCGTGTAGTTTTCCTATCTCATTAGAACCTTTAAAAAGAGTAGAATTTTGGATACCTCCTCAAGTACGAGAGAAATTTTGACATAATTTAGTGATATCATCAAGTCCTAGTTGGGACACATCTCCTTTTCCCATTAAATCCAGGCTCCTTTTGTAGAAGTTGAGAAAATACAACTTCACAAACCTCGAAGATCACCTACATGCAAATAACCTATCACAAAAGAAGAGATGGAGACAAACAAGCAAGGGTTCTCTGAAAACTGAAAATGTATATATCAAAGAGAATGAGAGAATGAATTGATGTGATAATACAATGAGATGAATCCTTATAAAAGGAGATCGAGAAACCCTAAAGTGTAACCCTAAAAGAAACCCTAAAAGGAGAACATTTAATAATTAATATAATTATTAAATGTCACTTTATGCAAACTAAAGTGAAATCTTAAGAAGGGAATAAATGTAACTTAATTAACACAATTAAGTTAAAACCTTTACTCTAACACCCCCCCTTAAGATGAGCAAGAGTGCAACTACAAACAAATGCAAGAAAGCAAAGGTAACTACAATGCAAGAAGGCAAACATGGGTCCCGGCAACTAGGCCAGATCAGGTACCCAAATACAACCAAATCTCTGTAAAGAGGAGAAATAGAGAAAACCTCATGGGAAAAACTCTACTCCAAAAGAGATGCTGAAAGCCATGAAGAACATCATTGAAGTAGAAGAAGCTGCAAACAACTGTCGAAAGATGATTGTTATGGTGCTAAAGAACCTCCTCTGAAGATAAGATGATCAAGATCAAGAAGACAACAATCTGCATGAGTGCCCCAAATGACACTACTCAAACTAAATGGCAAACAAAGGGAAACACCTAGAATGAAGGTACAAATGGCACAAGTACCAATAGTCTAAAAAACACTGATCAACTAAGAATGGAATATTTCTTCCAAGGCGAAACCAAGGAAGCATAAGCACAAACGGTATAATACCCCCCCATAATGTTGAACTAGGAGAGCCTATAAAATCCACTGAAATGTTGTGTAACACCCTATAGTGCATGAGGAAGAAGAAACAACATCCGAAAGTGCACAAGAAAGCACTTGAAACTAAAAAAGTGGTGTGCAAAACAAAGCACACATGCATGAGGCTGGAATCATATGGATCCACTGTTGTCGTGGAGGAACACTCATCGAACAAAGGTGTGATGGAAAAACAAAAGCATTACACAACCCCCCATGGCACTTTATAAAATAGTGCAAGTACAAAATATGGCACAATTTTATGTGCAAAATCCCCCAAAATACATATACAATAGTGTGGCACTTTATCTCAGTGTGTTTACATAAAAGATAATGCTTACTAATGATGTTCAAAATGCCCTAAAAAAGGACAAAAAATTGGAAATACATGAAGAACAGCCAAAAACGAAGCATCCCATGCAAACGAAAAGTTCCCAAGAATGAATATGTCCAGGTAATTCACCAGAGTGTGAAAACACAAAAAACTGAATAAAATATACTTGGAGTGAAATCTAATGCATACAAAAAAGAAAATAGTGCATGCATTGATGAATGTTCACATCTGCCTCCATGATGGAAAATAACTTCAAATTTGTGTAGATGACAAAATCTGAAAAAATGGCCTACACCACTATGAAGTGCTCAAAACTAGCTTTTCGTCGATATCTCATTTGCCAAAAACGGACACCGTGGCCAAAAGTTATGAATTTTTCAAAAACTGAATTTAGCTTGCAGGAAACGGGTTTTCTAGCAAAAACATCTATTTCTAATTTGATTTCTAGAAGATCTACTCACTGTTTGTAGACAAAAATAAAAACCCAAAAATATTTTGATGCTAGAAACAAAACCCATAAATTGTTTTTTGATCGAACAAGCAGAAGATTAAAAAATAATTTTTTTGACCTTCAGCCAAGAGAAAAATGACGTCCGATGATTTTTGGCCTGCAATTTTCTCCAGATCTGTGCAAGATATGCAAAATCTAAAAGATACCCAGTTCATATTTCGACGCTGGCTACAAAACCCAGAAATCATTTTTCTTGCAAATAAGCAAAAACTAGATTTTTGAAGCAAAAATGATGATGGCTCCAATAAAAAACGGCTTGCAACAAACCCTTGTAGCTCCAAATTCTTCAAACAAGAACAGGCATACAGCAAGAAAGCTCTGATACCATGTAGAAGTTGTCAAAACCAAATTCAGACTCCAAGAACACCTGCATTTAATTAACACAATTAAGTTAAAACCTTTACTCTAACACCTTCAAGCATCTTCATCAAGACCTTTGATAAATATTGTCTTCATAATCTCCAGACTTATGGCTTCTCTGCCACATCGTTTGGATAAGAAGATAAACCTATCTAGGTAATCTTCTAGGATTTCATCTTTGTTTTGCCTTAGTTTGAACATATCTTCCTTCCTATCACTGACCCTACAGTAACTCTAGTATTTATTCAGAAACAAAGACTCCATGTCATCCCATGAGGTTATCGAACTTGAAGCTAATGCATTGTTGAGTCCTTCATAGTAGAGGGAAAAATCTTTAGTTTTTGGTTATCATTCTTGTAGTCATATATCTGACACAAGACTTTAAAATCAAATAGAAAATGGTCAAGGTCTTCAGAAAACAAACTTCGGAAGGTTGGCAAGAAGGTTGGCGAAATATTTTTCATAGTCGTATCATCATCTGCATCTATAATAATAGGATAAGTGAATGTATGCAGTGGTGGAGGGGGAGGGTCAACGACATTTCTATGGTCACCCATGATGTTGAAGGGGATTTTTTCCTCTTCAAAAGTTTTCTCAAATGGGTGAGGCTCTAGGGTTTGCAAAGGAATACGCTCCTCGATAACTATTTTTTCTCTTTCTGGGGTATGTGGGAAGGTATCAGGTTGATCCTGCTCAATCAATTCTTCAATAAGTTCTTGATCTGAGACTTCTTCCTCCCTACTTGTTGTTGGTATTTTGATTGGGGGGTTTTTGGCATGAATCTTCTGTGGGGGCCTTGTTTCCTAACCATGTAGAAAAGGAAGCTCGAGGACTATTTTTGTGCCTAAAAGAGGTATTCAAGGTATCTCCTACTAACACTAGAAAAGGAAGGTCCCTGAAAATAGTGCCAAAAAGTGATAGGTTGTCATTAAGTCCTATCTCTTTAGTTGAAAAATGCATCAATTGTATCGACGAGGTAGTGTTCAGAGGCCATATGCAATAGATAACATCTTGAGTATCTCTTTCATATTTTCTAAGTGATTAGAACAGTTGAAATGAAACTTAAACTAAGAGGCTACTAAACTAGAAAACAAGAAATGATTAATATAAAAAGCATAACAATCAAACTAGAAAGCATGGAGATAATTAAACTAAGAAGCATGTAAATTCTTGAAGAGGAAATGACTGTAAAGAAATTATGAAACATTTGACTAACAATGGATAGAAAACTTAACGATTAACAAAAAACAACTTAACAGCTTACAACTAACAATGAAAGTAGGTGCTCTGAAACTTCAAATAATAGAATTAAAAGATTACAAACTCAATCTACAACCTATAGGATTAACTTAATAGAGCTTGACACATGAAAATAAAATTCACTCACAATTATCATTTACAAAATGAAGATAATGAAATTAAAAATGGAATAATTATCTATCTACTCTAGAGTCCCTTGAGTGGCTAGCTCTTGGGTGCTCCTACGCTTAGCTCAAATCACATAAACTTTGTAACTCCAAGATTACTCCATTCAAGATGATTCCATTCACAATAATTAATAACTCAGAATGAGATGGGTAAAACTTGTTTTATTCATATTGAAAGTATAATTCAGAAACATAGTTTAGAAACACATTACGATAGTATAACGATATCTCTCTGTATCATTGCTTTTGATGGTTACATATTTATACAAAAAAAGTTAACAAAATCCTATAATTCAAATGGTAAAGATTACCACTAAAAAAGTCTTCAACTGAATTCAACAAACTAGCGGACTTAATTCCACTACATAAAACATTAAAGAGCTCGAGATGAGCCATAAAGTCTTTGAACTAAAAATAACAAAAAGCAATAAAAATTCAATCCACCATGCATTCCCCTAAAGTTTTTGTGCCTATTCTTCTGGCACTTGTCTTTAATTGTGTTGAAGTCTAAATTGAATCCACTTGGCTGTCATGATGACCGATTAAGCTTATTAACCTGTATAATACTTAGAAACTAAACCATTATGTTAGCGCGGGTTAGCTTATTTTAATTAATTTCAAGAAATAAAGATTATATATATTTCTACAAAAATCAAGTAATTGCTAATCCTAAATATAATTAATTGGCATGGTAAAGGTGACTAGAAGATATGGGGAAAGGTATTTAGTTCATTATATTGATGAGGTTATTTTTACCTCATCAACCAACACCTTCGCAGTCTTTCTAAAGAATTGTAGACACCTTCTGCTCACTACATTCAATAATCTAACACATGAAATCTCGCACTACACTTCTCAAATTTGTAGCCTACAACTCTACAATTCACATCATTCACATCATACTCATTTATCTTAACATCCCTCAACAACTCAACTCATATTTATATCATTTTCAACCTTGAAAACATTCTCCAAGGTCGGCTATGCACCTCAACTGTGTAAGTTCAAATTAGGCTGACACCAAAAAGTTCTCATGATGGAAAGGAATGAAGGAATACCACAACACACCTTATCTAGGACCTAAATCTACTCATAAATGATATGCCATGCTTTCACAAATATCAAAGCAACTTTGCAAGTAGTGTAAACACCCAAGGTCGACTGAACCTATGTTAACACCATTAACACTTAAGTACACGCTTCCTCAAATCCAAAGATGACTCACGAAAACCACATAACATTTGAATACAATTAGAATATTCCATAAACACAATGAAATCCAACAAATTCCTTAGCAACAACTTTCACTTAAAGAATTTACACACCTAGTACACTCAAACAACTTTGTCATACATTGTAACTCAAGAAAGTGACTTCCAAAGCACTAAACCATGAAAAAATTCCTCTAAAGAAAGATACACATATTATCAGCATCCTTCCAAATTCATAAGACCTAAAACCACTCTGTGGAGAAATGTGTCAAGCAAGAACATTTCTCCTAGACACCTCTGTAATATATAGTTCACACACTGGTGAACACAACTTCCTCTGCACATTGATCCAACACACCAAATTCTAAATGAAACACCATTAAACACCTCTAATCAACATATAAAAACTATACAAGAAGATCTTCAACCCAGAATAACAATAGAGCAAAATCATAAAACTGCTTTTCAACCCAAAACACACTGCAACACATTGTTTCCTCTTTTTATTCAATTTTCTCAAAAGCACTTGGAAACCAAGCACCAGAAAAACATCATCAATAAATTTATTACTTCCTCATTACCACCAAGCCAACTACAGCATAGCAACTCAACCATACATCATAAGAATAAGCTTATCAAAGCAACACTAGAGGTTGACACCAGTAACTTACTAATGACAACATAATGCAACTAATCAAAGCATCAACACCAACTCAATACCAACTACACATCCTTGCAAAAAAATCCTCATATAGTTGATACTAATGATAACACAAGATTTTTGATATCAGTAACACTAATCTGCTCATACTTGCAACAATATGTGGATCATTAGAAATGACTACAAGAATGTTAAGGTTGTTACAGGTACTCTAAATTATGTTCTTTATTATATTTACTCCAAAAATGTAAATTTATATGGTTATTGTGATGTTGACTATACTAGTAGCTTTTTGATAAAAAATCTACTTCTAGCTATGTCATTAAATTTTATGTAGGTTTTATCACATGGACTATTAAAAAGCAACCTACTCTATCTTTATCAACCATGGAGGATAGATATTGAAGTGCAATAGAAGCAGTCAAAGAATCAATGTGGCTTAAAAGATTATCAAATGAGCTTCATATGGTACCATTGAAAGTACCACCTTGTTATGTAATAGTTAAAGTTGTACTGATATTAACAAAAAATATTTTTAACATCAAAATATAAAGCACATTAAACTTTGGGTGTACTTCACTCAAGAAAAGGTTCACAATTATTATATTACTCTTTAATTCTATCAAATTAGGTTGTAGATACCTCTTACAAAACCTTGTGCAATGTTAAATTCTCTAAATACAAGACAATGTTGAGCCTCAAGAAGTTTGTATTGAGGTGAATTATGCATGACAATGACATCTAGTGGTCAACTAGTGTATTATATGTAATACCTTTGTGTAACAAACCCTTTTTTCATATAAAAAACTACCTAATTTTTGTTATCACAAATTAAATAAAAATACATAATTCAAAATAAATTAGGAAATCTATAGTAAACAACATCAATATGAGGGATTAATCATTCAAACATGTTTTAGTAACATCATACTTCAAGATTTCATTTTAATTTATTACCAAAATTAGAATACATCAATTTCAAATTGTGGACACTTAAAATTATCCTGATTGATATCACATACTTGATTTTGCCTACTAACACCATTTCTAGTCTATTTCACCTAATTCATCCATTTAATTAAATAATGTCAATTATTTAGTTAAATTCACCTTTTTCCCCTATTAATTAAATAAATCAAATTTATCTAATTAATTCGTTATTCTTCATACTAATTCTTTTCTCATTTGATTAAATGATGTGAATTATTTAATTAATTATCATAATCACACTTTGATTAAATAATTCATGATTTTTTAATTAAAGCCTCTAATTTCATTCACTTTCGTAATTAAATGATTTTAATTAATTGTTTAATTAGCTAAAAAATTCCAAATCCTCCAACTTTTCCCGCTTACACAATGAATATTCCCTTAGAATATTCAAATATCTCCCCCCAAATGGAAATATCTCCAACATAATTCCTATAAATTAGGGAATTTGTTGAGTCTCTCATGGATTTGATACTGTTGATCTGATCTTTGATCCATGCCTCATGTATTATCAATCATTGAATTCATCCTTGACCCATGCTCATTCCTCTCATCTAGTTTCATCCATTCATTAGCCTTTTTTTTAATCTTCGCCATTGATCTTGATTTCAAAATTCTATAAATAGTAAGCATGTTTCTATAATAATCATCCACAAGATTTGAGTAAACTTACTCTTTTGAATTGAACCTCCAATTTGACCAATTTGAGAGCACTTGTGAGTCATTTGAATCCATTTCTTCATCAAATTGCTTTGCATAATAATGGATTTTATTTAAATTGAAGCACTCCACATCCAATTTGGACATAATCCCACAATGGGATTGAGGTTTGCATCTCTTAGCTAGAATTTAATTTGATTTTCTTTGTTATTTCATACTTTTTAATTCTAATTTGGCTTTGTGAATAATTTTAGTGGATTGTGTAGTTAATTGATCATTTTCTTAGCTATTTTTGTTTAATTGATGTCATTTGATCAATTAATTTTATATATTCACATAATGGCATGCCTGGTGGGACCCCACATCCCTAGCTAATAATTTTGTTTTAGTTTTCTCAAAATTTCTAGGAATGGGAAGCAGAGTGACACATTTACAAATTGTAATGAAGATGTAGGTCAAAGGTGGCACAATTACAAATTGTGACGCAATTGCTAATTTCCATATTTTTGTTTACAAGTTTTGTAGAGTGACACATTTGCATTCGATCCATGCAGTTACAGTTTAGTAGAGCGATGCATCTATAAATTGTGATGCATTTGCAAAGAGGCAAAGTGACACACTTGTCTAATAGTTTGACGCAGTTTATTTGACAAACTGACCCATTTGCAAGTTAAATAGGGAGTCAAATTTTAGGGTTTTCATTTGAATTTTAGCTTAATTTTACATCTAACCCTAATATGTTCTCTATTTTCTATTTCTAGTTACGACTAAAATTTTCTAAAAACTAAGTCATGAATTCATCAAATTATAAAGTGTTTATCAATACTTATGTGAAGGATAACTCTAGAGCTTCTCATTTTCATGCTTTATATTAGAATCTCACATCTACTTTGTTCTTAAGAATTGAACAACACAACTTGAATTTTTCAAAATAATAATAATAATTGAACCACACAATCTTACTTTTGTTTGGGTTTAAAAAGAACAACACAACTTACACACTTCATTTGGTGCTTTAACAATTTACTCGCATTCATCTTTGGTGCACCTAAAATGAACAAGAGTGTGTACTTTTTTTCCATGTTTGTTAGACTAGCAAGTTCATTTCCTCTCCTTATGTGCTTTGTGTGATCTTGGATGAAGAGAGACACTTCTAGTTTGCACAATATGTTCATTGTAAACTAGTGCAAGAGCACCTTTGATGCAATTTTGGGTTATATTGTGAAACTTTGTTTTTTTATTTGTTTTTTATTGATTGATGTAAATAAGTTCATTTATGACCATTTGGGATAATTTGGATCCATTATGGTGTGTTTAGGGTCTTTTGGTCAAAAGTTGCAAAAATTGTAAAAGTTGTTCAAAAGGTTGTCAAGCAACTTGTCAAAAAGTGTCATTTAGGTGTTTTATTAAAAAACTAATCAAAAGGTGGTTTAAAATAGTTGGTTTTGGTTGGAAATTTATAATTACACCCTCCAAAACTCGAATTGGGGGTTGGAGACATTGGTTTTGAAGTTTGATGAATGGAAACCTCAATTTTGTGTGCATTTTTTTATTTTTACTTTGTTTTCAGGCTGAGGTTGTGCATTGTACAACCTGGTATGGACTCATATCAATGAATATAATGTATTTATGGAAATATATTTGTTTCTAGTTTACAATTTTTTTTTGTCTCATTAAATTTTATTGAGTTTTGTGAGAGATATGACTATTTTGGTGAGACTACCCTATTCTAACAATGTTTGTCATAATTTATAGTCTGAAAAATGTTATGGTACAGATTTTACAATCAATATTTTGATTTGAAACCAATTTTATTTTTTTTCCATGTGAACCTACTTTCATTTTCTTTAAGTCTCATCAAATTTCATTAAGTTTTGAATAATTTATGACCATTTTTGTGAGGGCAGGTCTGAACCCTACCTAGGGTTTGCAGTTTTGGGAAAAATACAATAACTTTCTTTTCCACCATTGGATCTTCATGAAAATTGGAGGAAAAGTCTATAATTATGTTATCTTCAATATCACCAGAGGGATTGGCTTCATTATTTTTTTTGTGAAATTTATTAATGACATTTTGTTGCATTGAATTCTGGGCTGCCATGGCAATGTTTTTGAAAAGTTAAACAACATTTACAGGGCATTGTACCCTACACAACGAGCCACAAGGGCCAAAAAAGGACAATTCTTAAACAACTAACATAAACAAGAAAAAAATAGAGACAAACCAAAGGCAACACATCAACAGCTGAGAAACAGTTGACAGACCAGCACCAAGAGTAACTTAATTGGCATCATCCCAGTTTTTAATCAAGAGGTCCACCACCTCATCTCCCACCCACTCTTTATTTTCCTGGCTATTGTTCCCCTCCAGTTCCTCTTTTATGGCAGTAGATAGAGTACTCGTAAAAAAGTGACCCAATTTCATGGTGAATCGAGTCAACCCCCAAAATCTTTTGTTTAGAGTGTCCAATCTCTTTGCCACCTTGTCTGAATCCACCCCAACATCCCTAGCACCCTGAACTTCACCAGGCTCATCCACCAGTGGCTGCGAAGAGTGTGAGCTAGAGCCATCAAAGGGGAGCTTTCTGTCCACCAGAGTAAGCTGGGGCCTCTCCACCATATCTTCTTCCACATCTTCAAACTCTTCTTCCTTGTAACCCTTGTTGTCTGACTGCTCCTCCTCTGAATCCTCAATGATTAACCTCTTCTTGTTGTTCTTAGCCAGCCTCCTAGATCTCCTCCTAACACTTTCCCTTCCAATCATCTCTGTGTTCCCCACAACCATATCCCCTCTGGAATCTTTCCTAACCACATTCTTACCCTTGCCATCTTTAACAGTCGCAGCCTGCATGCATTGCTCCTTACCTTTTTTCGACATAGTGACGGTAACAACCGTATCAACCTGGGTGGATTTTAGCTCAATGTTTCCAATGTGATCTAGTATTTATTTATACATTGTTTGAGATGAATCAATTTATGAAAATTGTCAAGTGAAGAATTTTTTTTGCATGATTTTCATTTTTGGTGATGTATCATTGTGTTACTTGTGTCAATTTGTGCTAAGTGAAGGTGTCTATGCATCAAATTGGTATCGGAGCTAGAAGATCTTTGGGAAATGATCTATTGTTTTGGCTAATGTGGTTTAGTGAGATTTGATATTTTAGGATGGCTCTTAATAAGAAGAAAGATGGGAAGAGGGAATCATCATTATTAAATAGATTATTCAAAGTGGTAAAGAAGCTACAAGAGGAAGAAATGGAAAGGATGATACGGGAGGAAGAAATGAAAGCCAAGAAAGAAAGCAAGATGGAAGAGGAAAACTTATTCCAGACTACCTACAAGTCTAAAGGTAAATGTTGTCAAGTTGTGATTTCAAATATTTGCAGGGATAATATTGTTTCCGAATATATGGTAGATAAATTGGGTTTAGAAAGAATACCACACCCCACACCCTATTCAGTGACTTGGCTTCAAATAGGTAATCAGGTTATCATAAGTGAGCAATGCAAAGTTGAGTTTCATTTAGGTAGTTATAAGGATGAAATAGTTTGTGATATTATGCATTTAGATGTATGTCACATTGTGTTTGGAAGGTTGTTGCATTATAACAGGGCAACAAAGTATAACAAAAAAAAAAACACATATGAGTTGAAAAATAATGGGATGAAATATGTATTAACAACCTTGATGGGTGAGTGTATAGTAATTGAAAACTTGTTAAGTGAGAAGGAAAAAGTACAACCATATGAGGCAAAGACAAATGAAACTTTGGGTTGATGCAATTTTGGGTTATATTGTGAAACTTTAGTTTTTTATTTGTTTTGTCTTGATTGATTTAAATAAGGTCATTTATGACCATTTGGGATAATTTGGATCCATTTTGGTGTGTTTAGGGTCTTTTGGTCAAAAGTTGCAAAAATTGTAAAAGTTGCTCAAAAGGTTGTCAAACAACTTGTCAAAAAAGTGTCATTTAGGTGTTTTATTAACAAACTAATCAAAAGGTGGTTGAAAATAGTTGGTTTTGGTTGGAAATGTATAATTACACCCTCCGAAACTCAAATTGGGGGTTGGAGACATTGGTTTTGAAGGTTGATGAATGGAAACCTCAATTTTGTGTGCATTTTTTATTTTTACTTTGTTTTCAAGATGAAGTTGTGCATTGTACAACCTGGTATGGCCTCATATCAATGAATATATTATATGGATGAAAAGATATTTATTTCTACCATATCTAACATATATTCAGAAACAATGTTATCCATGCAAATATCTGAGATTACAACTTGACAGCATTTACCTTTAGACTTGCAGTTAGTCCGGAATAAGTTTACCTCTCTCATCTTGCTTTCTTTCTTGGATTTCATTTCTTCCTCTTGTATCATCCTTTCCATTTCTTCCTCGTGTAGCTTCTTTACCACTTTGAATAATCTATTTAATAATGATGATTCCCTCTTCCCATCTTTCTTCTTATTAAGAGTCATCCTGAAATATCAAATCTCACTAAACCACATTAGCCAAAACAATAGATCATTTCCCAAAGATCTTCTAGCTCTGATACCAATTTGATGCAAAGGAACCTTGACTTAGCACACTTGACACAAGTGAAACAATGCTCCATCACCAAAAATGAAAATAATGCAACAAACTTTCTTCACTTGATAATTTTCATAAATTGATTGATCTCAAATAATGTATAAATCCATACTAGATCACATTGGAAACATTGTCATGGAAGGCCACAATTCAATGCAACAAACTATCATTAATAACGTTCCCAAAACAAATAATGAATCTAATTTCTTTGGTGAGATTGAAGATAACATAATTACGTAATTTTCCTCCAATTTTCATGAATATCCAACGATGGAAAAGAAATTTATTGCATTCTCCCCAAAATTTCAAACCCTAGGTAGGGTTTAGACCTTCCCTCACAAAAATGGTCATAACTTATTCAAAACTTAATTAAAACTAATGAGAATTGAGGGAAATTAAATTAGGTTCACATGGAAAAAAAATACAACTGGTTTCAGATCAAAATATTGACTATAAAATTCGTAACATAACATTTTTTAAACTATAAATTCTGGAAAACATTGTTAGAATAGGGCAGTCTCACCAAAATAGTCATATCTCCCACAAAACTCAATAAATTCAATGATACAAAAATAATTGTAAACTAGAAAAAAAAATATTTCCATCCATATATTATATTCATTGATATAAGGCCATACCAGGCCATACAATGCAAAACTTCAGCCTGAAAACAAAGTAAAAATCAAAAAATGCACACAAAATTGAGGTTTCCATTCATCAACCTTCAAAAACAATTTCTCCAACCCCCAGTTTGAGTTTTGGATGGTGTGCTTATGAATTTCCAACCAAAACCAACTATTTTCAACCACATTTTGATTAGTTTGTTAATAAAACACCTAAATGACACTTTTTGACAAGTTGCTTGACAACCTTTTGAGCAACTTTTACAAATTTTGCAACTTTTGACCAAAAGACCCTAAACACAGAAAAATGGATCCAAATTATCCAAAATGGTCATAAATTACCTTATTTACATCAATCAAGACAAAACAAATCAAAAACCAAAGTTTCATAATAGACACTTCTAGTTTGCACAATATGTTCATTGTAAACCCTATAAGGTTGTTGCTACATATCCTCTCCCCTTTCACTTCGTACGATCTTGCGTGAAGATAAATAGTAACACCTTATTTTTTTCTTTTGAGTAGGATTATTTCCTTGAGACACATCCTAATAGAGAACTCAAGGGTTCGACCTCAAGCAACATTTAGGTACATGCTATATAAATTGGCAGAGAGTGAAATCTATAGGTCAAACCGTGCATGTAGCGCTCCGGACTTGCATTATGGGACTACGGATTTTCTGGTTCCCAGAGGTTGGAAATGTTCAAATAATACCCACTAAAAACCTATTTGTTTTAGAGGCGTAATACTATTGGCAGTCTTCTTAAGGAGGTAGAGTGGAATAACATTGTTCCAAGAAGTTATTCGCCATGTACTAATCATAGTTGAGGTGACTTTACCTTGTAAGGAACTTTTCCTTCCAAGGTAAGAGGTATATTTTGTATGTGTGCATACTCTAGTTACTCACTCTATGGGTAGTATTTTATTGTGCAGACCCAACTTAAGAAGATAAACCTACTTGAATAAATAGGATTGTTCTTTCTTTTTGTTCTATAAATCTTTGCTAGTGAGCTTTGTGGAAGAAAGCTTACAAAATATCTCCTATTACATATTGATTCATTTGAGCACATTGCTTGATCATCAAAACATTCAAACAAACACTAAACATCGTTAGGACAAAATTTCAAGCCCTTTGAACACTTTGTATGCACTTGAAGAATAGTATACTATTTCATGCATCTAAATATATTTGTGTTTATCAAACCAATATCTTGGTGTGCTTCCTAGTATCTTTATCTATATCTTTATGATGTGTGTCAAAGTAAGCGTGGGAAACTATAATTTAGCATTTTGGTTTTCACAAATTTGAGCTTTTTGTGGAAAACAAGTTGCTTTGTTGTGGACATCTTAGTACTTGACAACTCATAATCAAGATCTTGTTACATGTGGTAAAATGAATTCATTCTTAAATAATATTTTAAAAATTGAACCTCAAAAGCAATGTTCAAATCCACTTGGTTACTTGATTCCAACAAAACAAAGAGGGAAATTCATGCTCAAGATTTTTTTTATCAAAACAATTTTTGGGTTATCATTAGACCAAATCCTTATTCTCCATCAAACATTGAAATATTATACAAGGTTCTTTATCAAAATCATTTGGAAATTGTCAAAAATAATATTAGGTTGTCATTTGGTACAAAGAGATGAAATTCATTCAACATCAAACATCCACCATCCAATCAAACATCACAATATTTCATATCAAATCAAACAAAATTAAACATTGGGACATAAATCACTTAGGTTTGAAACCTTGATCATATCAACTAATTTAACCTTATCCTTGGAAATGATCTTTTTTCAAGGTGTTTAAGTTGAATTAGCAAACATCATTGTGGACAAGCTAACTTTGGAGTCATGAGTCTACTCTCAAAGTAGTGGTTTTATAATCATCAAGCACATCAAAAAATCAAATCCTAAGTGTATTATAAATCAAAGGTTTCATATCATCCATATCAACCTTCATCATCATTGATTCAAACCCAACCTAAAACATCATCATTTGACAACAAAGGATAATAATAAAAACATTTCAAAATCATTTATCTCCTAGGATTGGTAAAACCTTGCATGGCCACAACTAGGGATCAATACAAAAAAGCTATGGAGTTTAATCCTAGGGAATCAAGAGATCCTAATGTGAGTGATTGGCCCTATGGAATGCCTCAAACAAGTGAGCTTCCTCCTACTACAATAGATCTTCCAATTACAACTACAACACCTCCATATACAACCAAACCTCAAGTGGAAACAATTTACATTGAGGAAGAACAAAAACTATGTGAGGTTACTCAAGAAGACATATTAGAATTGCAACAAAACCAATATTTCCTTCATGCAATTGAAGTATTAATGAAACAAAATCCCACACAATGCATGCTTAAACTTGCACAAATGGGTTCTATACTCCATCAAATTTTGATCTCAATACATTGAAGGAACAACCTCTTGAAAAAGTGACACAATCACAAGATCAAAATTCAAAAATACATATGAATGCACAAGGGGTTGCTCAAATAAATCATTCAAATGTAGGAAATGTGGATTCTCACAATGTTTCAATTTCACCTACATTCAATGTGTCAAATTAAAACTTGGTAGGTTATGGGGTTAATCAATCATCTTCCACTATTCATCAACCCTTGGTTTAAGGTCAAAATATACCACCAACACAACATCAAGGCTAGCCTTTGAAAAATAAATAATAGACCACTCTACAACTATTGTAACAACTAAAAAATCCTGAACAACAATTGATATCACGACGAAATATACAACCATCATCATACATCAATTTTCAAAAACCAAATCAATCAAATCAAAACAATGTTCTCAATCAAAATATGGTTTCAAATCAAACTATTGCTTTAAATTGAGGTCATATTGTCCAAACTCAAGGTCAAGACATGAGTACAAATCAATACATTGTTCAAAATTGAGGTAACATGGTTCCAAATCAAGGTCATATGGTTCCCAATTAAAAAAATATATCAAATCAAAGCAATGATACAAATCAAGGTAACATAGTTCCAAATCAAAATAGGGTTCCAAATCAAAACAATGTTCCAAATACAAATATTGGTTCAAATAAAAACATGATTCCCAATCAAAACAATGTTCCAAATCTAAACATGGTTCCAAATCCAAACATTGATCTAAATCAAAATATTGTTCCTAACCAGCACATGAGTCAACAACAAGGTTTTTCTCATGATCAATTACAAGCTCAGTAGCAAGCACAAGCCTAGAAAATGTATACTCAACAAAAATTGCTTGCTCAACAACAAAATTTATAATATGGTCTTCAAGGGAAACAATATCTTAATCCTAAAGGTCAACAATATCTTAATCCTCAAGGTCAATAATACCTTCAATCTCAAGGAAATTCCACACCACGATACTAATATGGTGGAGCATATAAGACACCACCATTTTACAATATCTCACATAAAATACACCACCATATCAACATCATACATATGCTCCATCATTGATTAACAAAAACATGGAAATTTCATCACAACTGCAAACATTGACCCAATAGATACAATATATTCAAACTAGAAAAGTACAAAAATCATATGCAATCCAAGACTTGTGTCCCTATCCATTTGATATAAGCATCATGATGATACCTTCTCCTCCAAAATTTGAGGTCCCAAAATTTGACAAATATAAGGGAAAAGGAAATCCAAAGGAACACATAAGGGATTTTTATGTTGCTTGTATAGAAGTATCCTATAATGATTCATATCTCATGATACTATTCTTGATAATCTTGGGTAGATTAGAACTGTAATGGTTTTCACATCTCCCTCCAGGAATTAGAACATTTCAAGATATCATAGATTGATTTGTCATGCATTTATCTTATAACATTAGAAGAGCTTTACACCCTAAAAAAAAATAGAGGTGAAACATTTTTCACCTTATTACAACGATGGAGACATAGAGCAAGCAAAAGTAAATGGCCTATTCCTGAGAGACAAGTTAAAATCATTGCAGAAAATGTGGAAATGGATCTAGCCTTTCAACTAAAAATTCAATGTGTAACATCATTTAAGGAACTCATATCAAAAGGTGCCAACATTGAACAAGCCCTAATTGCTAGGGGAACCACACAAACTCAAAACCAACCGTCTAGTTTCAGTAAAAAACCTTGATTTTGGGCCAAAGGTAAGAACATTATTAATGATAGTGTGGTAGATTCAAAGGTTGTTATTAAGGCACCTTAAACACAAAAAACACGCAAAAAAAACATGTAAAAAATAACCAACAAAGTGTTAACAATACCAACACTTCACAAGGACCATCACCAAGACAAATAAATTACCTACCAAGGAAAAAAAATACTACTCGATGACAATTCACTCCCTTAGGGGATCCTATTAAAATGGTGTTGAAGAATTTGATTCAGTCAAATCTCATAACTCTCCCAGAGTTCAAAAACTACCAAGAACCTCAAATAAAACCTCCTTGGTATAGAGATGAAGATCATTGTGACTTTCACCAATATAACAGACACAAAACACAAAATTGTTTCAATCTCAAACGTCTCATCCAAGATCTTATTGAACAAAGAGAAATCAATGTTGATAAAAAATTGGGGAATAAGGATATAGGGATCTATAAAAATCTTATTCCTGATCATGGGAAGGAAAACGATTCTAGAAAAGCATCAAGCTCAAATAGTGTAAACCATACCTATGATAACATAGTAGGACACATTCATGTTACTCATTCATCACAACATGAGGAATCAAACATGCATCAAGACATATTATTTAAACAAAGTAAAGATCAATCAACTGTGTCTAATAATGTTTCATATCAAAATGACATCAAGTATGTATCAGATTGTAATATCCATCCCTCATATGACTTCATGTTTGGGCACATCGAAGAAGTTCCAAAGAAACAAGAAGCATCCCTTACTATATTCATGTACCCACTAAATCTTGAGAAGGGTCTTTTACCAATGCTATACCAACCCAAGAGTCATGTCAAGAAGATACTCTTGAGTATAGTGAAAGTGGATCCAAATCAATTCAAGGTCAAGAACTCATAACCTCACAACATTATCATGACTTACAAAATATTTTCCAATTTGTAAGTGATGGTTGTTGTACCATAAGTCAAGACGAAGAGCTCACTTCCCCAAAGTATTATCATGATTTGATGAACATCTTCCAATCCATTCAAAAATTCAAAGATATATCCCAAATATTAACCATAATATATTTCCTTCTAACGGACATATAGAAATCTTCATCAAAAACAAGGGTCTCCCACTCTTGACATTATCACACAAGAGCAAGAAGTAATAGAAATTGTCGATTCTTACAGTGACTGTGAATAATTGACATATCTTAAATCAGCATCAAATTTTGACACATCACAAATTTTGATTGAAAAAATTGAGTATGAATATATTCGACATTATCCAAGAAAAATATTAGGTGTACATGAATAGGGTATCTTGAAATCAGTTAGCATTCCTGAGCAAAGTGTAGAATAAGTAACATCATGTATTCGAGATGTCATATTCAGTAGCCATATATCAATAGATGCATTATCAGGGAATGATTAGACCTTGTTAAACATGACATCTTGAAATCAAAAAAAGATAGTAAACAATATTGAGCAGAAAGGAATTAGTTTTTCAACAATAGTAGAATAAACGCATGTCACTAATACCTCCATAATATCGGGGGCAACTTTGTCTAATGAAAACACCAACATGGGGAGCATGAGGGGTCCTTATGATGAAACCACTATCAATGCTACAACTAGCCATCACAAATCAACATCCATATAGCATTCCATTCACAAATTGGGACCCGCATAGAAGGAAAGATTCATGTCAAAGACGTGAAAAAAAATTCACAACAAAAGAAGTAGCGAAGCAAGATGGACAAAGAAAATAGAAATGGATACCAAAGAGTACAATAGAAAATCATCCCTATCATACTCCATTAGTCAAAGAAACTATGGGTAAAAATTAAAAAGGGAAACCTATTCATCAAATATGTTCACAAATACAAAAGAAGGCTTCACGCATGACATACAAAGTATATCAAGAAGTTTGTCCTAATTCCACTCAAAAATTTGTATCCACCCATCATTTCTCATCTTCTCAAGTTTTTAGAGTCAAATATTATGAACTCACAACTAATTCATCTCCATATCATATCCCTCAATAACTCCTCCAAGTAAGATATTGTTGGCACATAATGATAGTTGCATCTACATCGATACCACCAGGTGGTTTAACATGAGCATAAATCTTCAAAAAATTAAAAAAAAATCAAGAAAATAGTAAAGGTGAAAATCATCCTCCAATGAAAACCACCACGGTGGTGCTTTGGGCAACTACTATGATGAAACCTGGCAAATAGGTGTCATAGTAGAATCGAGCATCTATGTGTGTCATTTCATATGGAAGTATCTCATCCCCTTCATGATAAATCCATAGTCATCTCCATCTATCTAATCCGTCTTTACCTGAATCTTTCACAATATCTTGATCTTGACAAAGGTTCGATGTGTACTACAACCTTGCTCATGAAAAAAAAAATCTTGGCATGGTCTTTACCATTTTATCTCATGCAGTCTCATTGCCTATATCAAGCATTGTCCCAATGATCCTATTGGGAAATAAAAATTGGTTGAAAATCTTTACATTCTTATCCAATCAGTATTTTGCTTTTTCCATGAAATATGAAACATTGCTAGACACTAGGGGTGGGTACTTGAAAAAAAATTCAAATAATTCTTGATCCATGTCTTATATCTCACAATGCGGCATTGACATCATGATCTAGGTATAATTTACCATCTCAAAAAATATAAAAACATTAGATAATGTCAAAACACCAAAAGCATTCTCAAAATCATCAAAAAATCTAAAAAACAACAAAACATTTGTAAAGTTAAAAAATCTCAAAAACATCAAAACATTTGTAAAGCTCAAAATCCAAAAAGATCAAAAAAATTGTAAAGTTCAAATCCCAAAAACATCCAAATCATCTTGAAATCCAAAAAATTCATAACATGTCAAAAATTTCAAAAACATCTAGATTACATTAAAACCCCTAAAAGGGTCTAAAACATCAAAAAGTCAAAAACACTTTTTGAATTGTGTTGTCTTTGCGCTTATGTAGGAAAGGCCATCATCGATGAGACCTCGAGGAATTAGGTAAGTCATTTAGGATTCCATCATAATAAACTAATAATTCAAAATGTTCATACCTCATTAATAAATGGGTGTGTGTCAGGGAGTCAGTCGAACTACATTGTCTTTGTGCTTACATAGGAAAGGCCATCATTGATGAGTCCCTGAGGCATTAGGCTAGTCCCTCTTAAGTCTTGTTCTTGGACTAATCTTGGAAAACACAAAAACATAAAAAAAACCTTAGAAAACCCTAAACAATTGTAAATCTTGAAAACACAAAAAAAAAATGGAAAACATTAAAAAAAATCAAAAACGACCTCAAATAACTTGAAAACTTTAAACATTCAAATAATCATAAAAACCCTAAAAAAGCCTCAAAACATTTTAAAATATAAAAAACATTCAAATATTCCAAAAATATCAAAACCACCCATTTCATCTTGCTTTCACCCATGATAATATTCATTCATAATAAATTGATCATCATTCCCACCCTTTGGTGAGCAAACAAAAGCAAGTGTAACATTTAAGAAAATAAATTTAATGAAATCAAATCGTGAAGTCAAGGTTAATATTTGAACATGTTAATTAAGTTTATGTCAAGGGCCTAATATGTTCAACACAACATCATTATCCAATGCATGTCCTAGGATATATCGTTCTGACAATGGGCATCATTTCAGATCTCACCTAAGAACATCAAAATCTCTTTGAAAATTGATATGGATAGCATTGATTGTTTGTTCATTTTAATATGTTCCTATGATTATCTTATTTTTCCATTCTAATGATCTCTCGATGATATCTATCCAAATGATTTAGAGAGAAAGGAATGGGGCATTTATTATTTCTTTTGTTTGATGTTCTTGTTGGATATTCTTGTAGTAAAACCTTAGTGAATACTTATCTTGCATCTGTCGGGATAGTCTCAAGAAAAACAATGGCTAAGACATATTAGGCTCTTCATACCTTTTGTGTATTAGTCTCCTTAATTTGATGGCTTATTCTTTCACATGGTCAAATAAGGTTTTTGTATGTCAGGTATGAACAAGGATACTCTTATATGTTTGCAAATTTAAAGTCCATCTCCTTAGATACAATGTTTCCCTAGTTCTTCATACCTTGGTGTATCATATCTATTTTATATATCAAAAATAAGGATTGATATGATGAATTAAACAAAGTCCTAGAAGCAAAGCAATATCATCTTTTTCTCGACACCATATCTAATAAAATCTTAGAATAATTATAGATTTGTTGGAATTATGAATCAATCAACATAAGGAAAGGAAAATCAAGGAACCATCTCATTCTTTTATTCTACCATCTATTTTCTATCTAATTCTTACTAACATCCAAGTATTATGGAAAAACAAAAGTAAATGCATCCATCCTACATCCATAAACCATCAGCATGCATATCATAACATACATCCTACATATGCATAATTTTTCACATCAAAAATACAAAAATAAAAGCATCCATATCATCCATAACATGAGCATCTACATATACATTTGCATCATTGAATCGCAAGCATAATAAATACATCACAATTGCATACATGCATCCATAATGCATCATAAAGCATACATCACATGAAAATCATGAGCATAAAATAAAGAATCATATATCATGATCACATTGAAAGTCATCTCATATATATCAAAATCATCAATGTCATGATACAAGTCAAGTATGTGATATACATCAAAATATATACATGAGGCTATCAAAAATGAGCCAATGAATGAATATACATCAATAATCAAGCTATATCAAAAAAGTGTCTACATAGGAGCTATCCTCTACTCCCCCAATCCTCCTCTTAGAGTGGTGGACCTCCATGTAACTAGCTTGTTGATGGACCTCCTATCAATCCACTCAGTGCTACACTGCTCCTATGTAAAAAATATGGTTTCCTTCGGTGTTGAGGAACCTCGCGATGGTAAAAGGTCTAATAATATGAAGCCTCTTCCATAGCCTAGTTATATCGTGTGGCTAGGACCATGGTACCCTATCCCTACATGGATCTGGCCTCCAACTATTATCTTTGAGCCATCTCCTAAGCCAACTACAAATCTAGATATTGTTGCTGCTGATGATCTTATTCTCTCTCTTGTCTACATCGATCTCGCTTAGTCCCTCTCCTATATAGCAGTATCTCTCTCTGTTACCCACTACTATAACAAACCCTAAAGATCTAGGATCCTTAGGGGATGTGGCACCTATATTTTTGGGATCTGTACATGAGGAGGTTTTTGCACCTATACCTATGGTTATACCAAAGGAGGTTGTTGGGGTGCTTGTTGAGGTACCTGTCCAATATTTCCAACTTGTCCTGGGACCTTCCCAAGAATCTATATGTGTTGTTGAGGAACCTATCCTCTAACTTTTCCCTAACCTATACCACGAGCTACACCATCAACCCCTATTGGGTTTGTTAACCTGATGGGTTGTTTCTAAGCGAACGAGGCATCATAATTCAGAATCATCTCAAGATCATCTGCACCACCCACATAAGCCAATGGCAAGGGATCTAGTTGTGTGAAGTCATCAATCGCCACTTGGGAAATTGTTTGGGGCCTCCAAGCTCCAATCTCTTTGAAAGAGCATGCATACACTCCTTTATAATTATGTGTTAGGACATCCTGTTGGTCCCAAAACTATCTCACCACTCGATCTGGAAGGTACCTCTCTATAATGTGAATCTGTTGGCCTATGATCCACCATGTCTATCAAGAATATAATATTTGCTCTTGGTCATCATCCCATGGTCGTACCTATAGCCAGGGTCTCCACCTAAATTTTTTCATATCATCTAGGACTCTCCTCATATAGGATATACCTGTCACTCCTATATGGTGGAGTGTGATCTTACCTGCATACTTATATACCACTGGGTCCTCCTCATCAAAATCTCTCAAGGAAATCATTGGTTTAAGTATGAATATGTTCTCCCAATCCTAGATATACAGTAGTGTCACTCTAGAAGATAAGCTACACCCTCACATATAAACCACCTAATGCATATCATGGTAAAGTGTAGTTAAAATGCATGGACCCCATGCATAAGTGTGCACCTCCTCCACCATGGCCTCTAGCACTACACCCCAACTAATGTTGAATACTTTGTTGCATCTATTAGGAATCAACACTCCCATGATCAATCATGTGATAACTAATGTCAACTTGTTGGCGTGTCCATTGTGCCTCCACAAATCAATTTGACAGCTATCTACCTCCAGCACTCTAACTCCTAGTACTCAGAACATAGCAGTTAAGATGAGGTTTGCATCATAAATAACTTTATATCTGTGGTAGGCACTTGCAGGATGTGCCAAACATCCTCGAGGGTAATCGTCACCTTGCCTATAGGAAGATGAAAAGATGAAGTCTCAGAATGCCATCTCACCACTAGTGCGGTCATCATTGCCAAGTGGGTCCTGATCTCTGGCATATATGTGATGTAGTATAAATTGATGGTACCAAGGAGCTCATCATTCCCATCCTTAAGTCTATCCAACCATGATAGGATCCCAGGTCTCCTCTCACGATAAAGCAATGGACAGAAGATCTCTTTCATGTACAAGGCCCACAACGTTAAATTTTCTAAAAAATCTATAAAAATTTCAAAGTTTGGAACCCAAAAAATGCAAGTATGAGCCTCTATACAAGTGTGTCACTCTATCATGTTTGTGATTTTGTTGCTATTCAGAAAGTGTGTCACCAAAAATCAAGTGTGTGGTGGTATTGCAAGTGCGTGTCAGTTTTGTGCAAAAGTGTGGCTCTAAAATTTTACAAATGCATTGGCATGTAAAAAGTAAGTCCATGTGTATCGGCAAGTGCATCAAAGTATACTAAAACCCTAGAATAGTTGCTTCAGAGCAATGCTCTAAGTAAAGTGTTCCATTGAACCTTGCAAGTACTTTGTCGATCGTAATAACTATGTTGTCGAAATAGTGATGCATTTGTTGTCCATATTCGACCCTACATTTAACTACATAGAAAATGTGAAAGAAAAGTTTGTTAGGGTACATATCGGTGGTTTTGCATTGGTTGGTCATTATAACTCATGGACTCAATTTGCACAATGCATGGGAAGCACATGATCCACCATTATGTCAGTTGCACTATAGTGTCTCTCTCAAAATCACTTTGAAATCACTCAAAATACCAATCTGAAATATGAAAATGAGCTTGAAAGTGACTCCACACCCCTATAAATGCATGGAAAACTAGGTTTTTCATCCTAAGTGCATGGTGTAAACCTAGGTTTAAGACTCAACATTGCCATCTTTGATTTTTTCAACCTATTATAAGTGTTTTATCAATGTCCTAAGGCTTATTTTCCATCCTCTCTATAGTTGAACCAATCTCATAGCCATGTCGCAAGCCTAACTAAAAATTAGTCTTTTTCACTTGAACTATCGAGGGGGCAGTATACCAGTAGTTATTCCTTATGTTAGGGCATAGTGGGGTGTTGGAGCCTTTACAATTTTTCAATACTTTCTCATTCTCGTGTCTTTTATGCTTGGCACCCTTGGGTAGGCCTTGGAGTTTTGGGTTTTAGTCACAAATTTGGTCTTGGGTCTTTTGATCGCTTTGGCTTCTCTAATCTTGCGTTGACTTATTATTATAGGTTACCAGTTGCATAAGTTATGGTCTGAACCCTTTTGGTCGTTGAGCTACCGGTCCCTTTTAACCTGCCCCATCGGTTTTATTTCGCTCGGGGTGTATTTTAATTTTTCCCTTAGTGTCGGGTTGATAAACGTTATAATTTTAGACCAATCTCTAAAATTTTATGCCTCAAGGGTGATTTCCCCATCCACCTAGTCAGTCGCCCTTTTATGATTAACAATTATCGCATGTGTAGGCTTTCTAACTGTCAGATGAAGATGAAATAGTCAAATCAAGACCATTATGGGCTGACCTTGCAAGGTTTTCACAAAATTGTTGAGCGATGTGCGGAATAGTGGCACATGGACGCTGATGTCGAGCATGGGCAACACGGCAAGTAGGTAGAGCCTAGCCAAAATGAAAAGGACCATCCCAAAAGGAAGCCCCGATAAGATGCCACGTGGTGACAACAGGAAAACTGTGGGCGGTATCGAGCATGACCGAGTGGAGATCTCATGACCAGAGGCCATGTTTGCAACGATGAAGCTGCCATGAGAAGGCTCAAACCATGGCATAGGGTATGGACAATCATCAAAGCATTGAAGAACTTTGTCTACCCCAGGGATGGTGGGGAAACAACTTGCACTTGCGATGGACGTGTTTTTAAAATTGTTTGAGGAAATTCTATTTTAATGGGTTGTTGAAAAGCCTTGCATATTTCAAGAAAATGCTTATGGATGGCGATGGAAATCTAGGAGGCCACCATGGTTGGAGATCAAACAGAGCATGAGCATGGAGAATAAATGCCAAATGAAAATTAGGGTAAATGGAGGAAGCACACGAGAATCAACGGTCAACCAAGATATCAGATCGAATCCTAACCCTTCCTCACAATCTCACAAATCTAAAATGCTCACCAGTTAATTATTGTGAGGCTTGCAAGATTGAAACACATGGTGGGTGGGGCCTATTTGAAATTCATGTGCATGGGTAAATTTGAAAGCGGACAGATGTTTTAAATTTTTTTCAAAAGGCAGGGGTTTCCTTTTAAAAATTTAATAGCCCGATGAAATAAAAGGGAATAATATTTAAAATAAATGTTGTTCGCATGGGGAATGAATAGAAAGGTTTTAGAGGGGCCCACCTCAAATTTTAAAACCTTCATTATAAAGTGAACAGTAAAGAGCTACAGGTAAATTCTTTTAATTGCCTAGTAAAATACAGATTTTGAAAGACATGTGAAAATGGAGAATGTTTTAAAATGAAATTTTAAAACATTAAAGTGCACGCGGATAAGTAAAGTGGATTTTATATTCAGTTTATGTTTGAAATTTATTATTTGCTGGGAGATAAATGTCAGCAGAAATATTAAAGTTATGAGACTTTAATATCTGGAAGTGAATAAAAGTAATGTGCAGCAATAGAAGGGTAGAAATGTGAAATTTTCATGAGCAAGCAGAGGCATTTTTACACAGTTGGGTGTAAATGGATGGAGATTCTCCACATGGGAAAATTTTTACTTGTTGGGCAGCTTGAAGCAAAGGCAAATTAAGAGGCAAAGTTTGTTGCGGGAAGAGAGAAGAGAGAGTCTTTTCCAGATTGCTGATGAACGAGAAAGAGGTTGCTAGATGTCATTAATGGATCAATTTTAGGGCTGCTTATATCTTCTATTTCTTCTCTTCTCTTCTCATTGTAAAGGGTTTGAAACTTTGTATTGGGTTGGGTAGATAGAGAATTGTAAATTCTGAGTTATTTCTTGAGTTTGTAAGCTATAATTTCTGATTTCATGAGAAAATACAACCAGTTTATACAAATAAAATCATGAAGGTGTTTGCACATTCATGAATATCTTTAGATTGTCTCCATACTTGTGTAGTTAAATCATATGAATTCAATAATACCAAGTGTTTTTTGGTTTTTCATCTCAAATTTCATGAGATTGTGTTATTTGTTTGTGGGTCTATTTCAAAGAAATGGTTAAATACTTTAAGTAGATAACAATGATTTCAAGTGTGCAGGTTGGATTTGATAAGGAGAATCTGATTGATAATAAGAGAGGTATTTTTGGTGTAAGATACTAATAGTTGATGCAAAGCATTAGCAATTTAAATCACTAGTTGAAGTCTATTTGTTGATGAATTAATTTTATGTGTTTGACTCCATGACCCAGAATTGGCACTGATCTATTATTTAGTTTTATGCATCTTAGAAACATTTTATAAATGCAAAATCATTCTTAGTCTTACTGTTTGGTTTGTTGTATGTCTTTCTTCCCAATGGTTGAGTGATTACTGATCTACTAAGAGTTTAGCCATGTTTGAAGTTGTTAGTGCTCTATGTGGTTTAATTGAATTGGGAGTTATCTGTTGTAAAAAGAAATGTCAGTGTGTATGGTTGAATTAATTTTTAGACATTGTGTAGGTTGACCCACTTTCGTCCTACAGAGCCAGAAGTGTAGAGATTTCAGTCTTTGACTGAATCTTGTTAGTTGGCCACTAACTTTGAGAATTCTTAAACATAGAGGTTGGCTACCTCTTAGAGAGTTTCAAAGCTTAGCTGGAAAAATAAAACACCAACAGAATGGCGACTCCATTGGGGAGAATTTGTGAAAATTATGACTACATAATCTAGCCTTAAAGAGTCATTGCATAGAGTCATACCATTTTCCATTCTGACTTTGGTTCAAATATTGAAGGATTTCAAACCTGGAATAAAATTTGTTGCAGTGAACTTAAAGATTCCATGATCTGTGGTGCTCTGCTAGTGGAAGGAACTCATAAATAAGTTTACATGTGAAAGAGCTTCATAATGTTTGAAGTTCAATCGTCTAAGAAGAGAGGTGGTGACTTTGTTACAAGAACTTGTGGAGGAGGTGAATACAGTTCCAGATCTACAATATTTCTTGAACAATTTGCAGTAGCTGTAATGTTTCCAAGTATTCTTCACATATTTAAGTCCTAGAAAATTTTGGTTCCCTTATTTAGTGAAATTAAGCACTACAAGCAAGGGAGGTTGAATATTGTAATTGAATAGTTGTAAGGGGGAATCGTTTTCATTTACAAAATGAATTGATGTCCTAATTCTCCCTCTAAAAGTTGTAATATCATGCTTATAACATAACCTTGTCCTCAAAGGAAGGTGTTCGATAATGAAAGATACAACCCTTTAGATTTTAGTAAAATCCATAGTTACCCACATTTTGTCCCAAGAAGAATTAATGAATTTTTGCCTAATTTTAGAGATGATTTTGAAGAATCAACATCAAGACATGTACAATTTTTCATTGATTGGATGGAAGATTGTCATATTGAAGAAGAAGATGTTATCATGATTTTTTTTGTAAGAACTTTGGAAGGTATGGTTGAAGGTTGGTTTACTTGCTTACCAATGCGTTCCATAGGTTCATGGCATGAGCTCAAAACATGTTTCCTTGATACTTTTAAAGATGATTCAATAGTGAATGATGAATGATTGTTTGAAGATAGAAATCTACATACTTAGGGAGAATTTGAGTAAGAAATTGCAAATAAGGTTGAGTCTGAATCATATATTGATGCACTGTATAATATAAAAATATTAGAGGATGAATCTATCTATGATTTTCATGATAGGTTTATGAAATTTCTTCTTGCTATACCAGAATTAGAAAGACCTGATGAATCATGTTGCATTGATTTATTTTGTGAGAATTATAAGCCAGGTCTGCGTACCATATCAATTCACTTGAGGCTCCCTAGCCTTAAATGCTTGGTGCAGGAGCACCCATAGGTTGTCTAGGAAAACTAAGCAATATATTATGGCATTTTTGTTGTGTTTAGATCAAGGTCATGTTGACCACTGAATAGGTGTAATAGAGTTGTAGATCAAATGAGGTTTAGGACTTTTGCAAGGTGCAAATAGGGCTAGGAAGTTGTGTTGCAACTGTGCAACATTTGAAATGTTGCTCAACAACATTGACAGTTGGAGCCACAAATGACCAAGAAGAGCCCAAGGGAGAGGATAACTGTTTGGTGACCCTATTTATGGGATGCCTTGGCATTGGAGTGAGGTTGGAAGCCTTTCATACTATTTAAGTTATTGAATTCAAGGAAAGCATATGTGAATTCTATGTGAAATTTCTGGTATTTTTATTATAGTGATGCTTTAATGGAGTAGTTTGGGAACTGTAACTCATGCATGATGTAGGGTAGTTGTTCTTTGAATTTTTTGTGGCATTAGATAGTTTGTTTGTTTAATTTCAAGCACTTCTTGTAAATAGTTTTGTGTTCTACACTGTTGCTGGTCTGAACCAGTCAGTTTGTAAACAATGGAGTGTTAGTTCACTTTCCCACCGTACAAATTGTATGACCCTTTGGGATTAGTGACTAGACTCCATGGATGTACATATAGTAGGATTTGGGGCCTTTGAAATCACAAGAGCTATTGTGGAAGTCTTATCCTAGGCGAGCCAGAGAAGAGCCCGGTTAGGAAAGACCATAGTGCAGAGCACTTAATTTGCAGAGGTGTTAACTTAGAGACAAATTTCCTTTTGGAGAAGGAAGATATGAGTCTTACCAAGGTATGGTAAAAAGGAAAAGTCTCTACCAATCCATTTGTGAGGGAAGAACTTAGCAAGTTACAAAGAAGCCAGGAAAGGGCTTAAAAAGCCTTAGTTTTGCTCATTTTCAGGTTAGGGCATTGTATGGCCAGTTGTGGCCCAAGACCCCAAAAATCCTTGAGAGGTGGGCATATGAACCAGGAATCCCAAGAAAATATTGGGGTTTTCTTTGGAAGGACTTTGGGAAAAACCCTGATTTCTCGAAGGAGACCTAATAGGGCTAGTAGCCTTCTAGGCCTAATGAAGGAGTTTGGTGAAAGCGACCTGCAGATGGAGCTAGGTGGATCCCTAATACCCCTAGTAGGATGGATTGAAGCTTTTGGAAGAACCTCCACACCTCTGTAAAACCATTTCAAGAATTTGGAGGTTAGTAGCCTTTAAGGTAGTTTAAGGGCTAAAGGCTAGTGCTACAAGATTGCACCAAGTTTTGACTTGGAAGAAGGAAGTTTGTTGATAGTTGGGTTGGCAAGGAGAACCAAGGGATCCTAAGCAAGAAAAGATCCTATAGGTTTCAAGTGGTGGAGAAAGACACCCTAGAAGTCTTCCAAGAAAGACTTAGAGCATGAATCAGTGAGTGATTCATCCAACCTCCCTATCAGATTGGTATCAGAGCAACAAAATATTTGGGATTGATTATTATATGTTAGAGATTGAGTCTAGTGGTTCTACAATCATGGTGACAAATATAGAATTGGCCAAGAAGGTCAAAGATCAGGAGGAAGACAATAGGCTATTGAGGGAAAGAATAGCCCAACTTGAGCAAGCAATGAGTAACATACAGACCAAGACTGATGAGGTCGGTGATAAATTGAGAGGAAGAGTACCCAAGAGTGAAGAGGTTGCAGAGGAAGACAAGACCCTTGAACCTGACCCTGTTTTGCAAGAAGAGCCTTTCTTGAAGGCATTGACAGCTATGAGTGGAAAAGCACTTGAAGGCATACCACTGTTTAGTGGAAAATTGGAAGCAGATCTAGTCATGGACTGAATAGAGGGAATGGAAAACCATTTTGAGTGTGATGGAGTCACTGAAGCACAAAAGGTAAAAGTGGAAAAATCAAGATTGAGAGGTTATGCTTTGACATGGTGGAAGTTCATCCAGACAGAGAGAGAAAAGGAAGGCAAGAAACCTATTTCCACTTGGAAGGGAATGGTTGTCAAAGTGAGAGAGGCATACATGCCAGATGACTACGAAATTCAATTGCATAAGAAAAGACAGAGCTTGAGATAAAGAGACCAAGATGTAAATTCCTATACAGAGGAGTTTCAAAAACTTTGCATGAGGTCTAATGTACCTGAGGATGAAAGCCTTAAGGTGGCTAGGTACCTTAATGGTTTGAAGTGGAACATACAAGAAGAGATGAGTCTTCTAAGTCCCAAAACAGTGCACCAATGTTATCAATTAGCTATAAAGATTGAAGAGAAAAGTAAAAGGAAACAAGATCAAACTTCCAAGAGCAGAGGAAAAGGCAGAGATCAAAGAGGACATAGAGGTGGATACCAAGGTAGAGGGACTGAACAAAGAAGTCAAGGAGAGTCTAAAACTCACAGAGCATGGAAGTGAAACAACTTCTAGAGGAGGTTATGGAAGAGGTAGAGGATCTCAAGGAGGTTCTAACAGAGGAAGAGGTGTAGGTAGAAGTAACTCTTACTTTGCTAGCATGAAATGTTATAACTGTGGCCAAGTGGGACATCCTGCTTATAGGTGCCTGGAGAAAGCATCTTCTTCTAACACAGAGAAGAGAATAGCATATGCTCAAGAAGACACTATGAGTGTCAAATCACCAGAGGTTAGCCATATTGAGTCAGAAATGGGGGAGAACTTGATGTTTAGAAGGGTTCTAATCAGGCAACCAGTCAAGGAGGAGCCAAAGCAAAGGAGAGCCTTATTTAGAGTGAGATGCAAAATACTTGGGAAGGTGTGCAAAGTTATAGTGGATTCAGGGTCCACTGATAACATCATCTCAGAGGAAGCAGTAAAGAAGCTAAAATTGGAGAAGATGCCCCATACTAATCCTTACAAGGTGACATGGTTGAATAAAGGGCAGAGTGTCCTTGTGAATGAGCAGACATCAGTGGAATTCTCCATTGGAGGATACAAAGACAAATTGGTTTGTGATGTGTTTGCTATGGATGCATGCCATCTTATATTGGGAAGGCCATGGAAATATGATAAAGGAGCTATTTATGATGGAAAGGAGAACACCATCTCATTCAAGAAGGATGGTAAAATATTTAAGTTACAGTCACTGTTGGATGAAGAAGAAGTACAGTCAAAGACCCCTAGTGTCTTGTTAAGCAGTGGCAAGGAGTTTATCAACACTCTTCAGCAAGGAGGTGAAGGATATGCTATTATGGTGCAACCCAAGGAAGAAGAAAAGACTATGCAGACACCTATTCTAGAAGAAGTCCAAAGTTACTTGAGAAGTTCAAGGACATAGTCAGTGATGGGACACCAGCAACATTACCTCCAAAGAGAGCTATCAGTCATCAGATTGACTTCATACCAGGGGCTTCATTGCCAAACAAAGCAGCCTATAAACTCACACCAGATCAGAACCTAGAAGTGGCTAGGCAAGTGCAGGAGTTATTAGACCAAGGACTAATCAGGAAGAGCATCAGTCCATGTGCAAGTACAGTGGTCTTAGCAACCAAGAAAGGTGGTAAGTGGAGACTTTGCACTGACTCTAGGGCTATCAATAGGATTACAATCAGATATAGATTTCCTATTCCTAGGATAGAGGATTTGATGGACTGTCTTGGAGGGGCAAAGTACTTCACTAAGTTGGACCTCAAGAGTGGATACCACCAGATTAGAATCAAAGATGGGGATGAATGGAAGATAGCTTTTAAGACAACTGATTGGTTGTATGAGTGGAGAGTTATGCCATTTGGCCTCTCAAATGCCCCTAGCACATTCATGAGGCTCATAAATGAAGTGCTTAAGGATTTCACAGGGATATTTGTGGTAGTGTATCTAGATGATATACTCATCTTTAGTAAGATAGCAGAGGAACATTTGAAGCATGTGGAGATGGTACTTAATAGGTTGTAGGAGGAGAGGTTAGCCATCAATCTAGAAAAGTGTGAGTTCTTCAAGCAATAGATTGTGTATTTGGGGTTTGTAGTATCCCAAGGGTCATTGAAGATGGACCCAAGCAAGGTGGAAGCTATTCTAAATTGGCCTACACCAACCACCGGGACAGAGGTAAGGATTTTCATGGGTTAGCTTAGTTTTACAAAAAGTTTATAAGAAACTTCAGTGGCATTTGTACACCAGTGCTTGATACAATCAAGGGTGTTCTAAAGACTACATTTAAATGGAATCTTGAAGTAGAGAAGGGTATTGAGAAATTGAAGCAAGAAGTGGCAACTCAGCCCATCCTTTTGTTACCTAGCTTTGATAAGCTATTCACAATGGAATGTGATGCTAGTGGAATTGCAGTAGGAGGAGTACTAAGCCAAGAAGGCAGGCCTATAGCTTTCTTTAGTGAAAAGCTCAATGAGGCTAAAAAAAAGTACTCTACTTATGACTTAGAGCTATATGCTCTAGTGCAGTCTCTTAGAAAGTGGAGACATTATCTCCTACCTAAGGATTTTGTAGTGTTTATGGATAACAAGACACTTAGCTACATCAACACACAAGAAAAGTTAAGTAATAGGCACTTGAAATGGATAGAGTACCTCCAAGCCTTCACCTTTACTATCAAACACAAGAAAGGATAGTTGAACAAGGTGGAAGATGCACTAAGTAGGAGGTTGCTGACAGTGCAAGAGATTCAATTCAAAAGCATTAGGATAGAGATTTTCAAGGATATCTATGGAGAAGATGAAGACTTCTCTGAAGCATATAAGGTATGTTCTGATTTTGATAATCATTTTCACAGTCAATTCTCAGAGTATACACTGCAGAGTGGACTTTTGTTCAAGGGGAATCAGTTATGTGTTCCCAAAGGTTCAATGAGAGAGAATCTCATTTAGGAGAAGCATAATGGTAGTCTTAGTGGCCATTTTTGGTATCAACAAGAAAATGGAGTTGGTACAGAGGTTCTATTGTTGGCCCAAGTTGCCAAGGGATGTCAAAAGATATGTGGAGCGGTGTGTAGTTTGTATGAAAGCCAAGGGGGGAGCTAGCAATGCAGGTTTGTATCAACCTCTACCTATTCCCAACAGACCATGGGAATGCATTAGTATGGATTTTGTTGTAGGACTCCCTAAAACTAAGACAGGGTTTGATAGTGTTTATGTGGTGGTAGATAGGTTTAGTAAAATGAGTCATTTTGTTCCTTGCATGACCACCCATGATGCTAGTTATTTTGCTCATCTCTTCTTCAAAGAGATTGTGAGGATCCATGGATTACCATTGAGCATAGTATCAGATAGAGATGTGAAGTTTATGAGTCATTTTTGGAAAACTCTATGGAGCAGACTGGGTACTAACTTATCTTTTGGTTCAGCTTACCATCCTTAGACAGATGGACAAACTAAGGTGGTAAATAGAGTGTTAGGTAACCTTCTAAGATTCCTAACCAAGGAGTATGGTCAGACATGGGACTTGGTCATATCACAAGCTAAATATGCCTACAATGACAGTGTGAATAGGACCACAGGTAGGAGTCCTTTTGAGATAGTATATGGTATGCACCCAAGAGGTGTGTGTGAGCTCAGAGATCTAGGAGCTATGGAGCATAGAAGTGGTCATGCAGAGGATTCCTCTCAGACCATGAAGGAGATTCAGGAGCAAGTGAAGAAAACAATCACAGAGGCTACTCACAAGTTGAAAACTAAGGTGGATATGTCTAGGAAAGATATCCAATTTACAGTAGGTGACTATGTCATGGTCCATCTCAACAAATATAGATTGCAGAAAGGAGTACCAACAAAGTTGCAGATGAAGAGAGTGGGACCATGTAAAGTATTAGCTAAGTATGGAAAGAATGCTTACAAGGTGGAGCTTCCTGCAGACTTAAGTATTTCACCAATGTTTAATGTAGCTGACTTGATCAAGTATAAAGGACCAGTGACTGATATGAGTCTGAATAGTATGGGTGTATTGGAGGATGTGAGTACTGTATTCTTACCTCCTAAGGACAAGCTGCAAGTAGATAGGATCTTGGAATCCATAGTGAAGAAGTCTACTCGGCACAAGGTGTAAATGGAACACCTCATACAGTGGAAAGAGAAACCAGAGTCTGAGGCTACATGGGTGGAAGAAGCTCATTTCAAGAAGTATGGCATTGATCTGTCTCTAATCTCTCCCCACATTCCCTAGTGTTTGTGCAGAGGGGGGAGAATGGTGCAGGAGCACCCATAGGTTGTCTAGAAAAACTTTGTCTAGGAGAACTAAGCAATCTATTATGGAATTTTTGTTGTGTTTAGATGAAGTTCATGTTGACCATTGAATAGGTGTAATAGAGTTGTAGATCAAATGAGGTTTAGGACTTTTGCAAGGTGCAAATAGGGGTAGGAAGTTGTGTTGCAACTGTGCAACATTTGAAATGTTGCTCAACAACATTGACAGTTGGAGCTACAAACGACCAAGAAGAGCCCAAGGGAGAGGATAACTATTTGGTGACCCTATTTATGGGATGCCTCGGCATTGGTGTGAGGTTGGAAGCCTTTCATACTGTTTAAGTTTTTGAATTCAAGGAAAGCATATGTGAATTTTGTGTGAAATTTCTGGTTTTTGTACTACAGTGTTGCTTTAATGGAGTAGTTTTGGCACTGTAACTCATGCATGATGTAGGGTAGTTATTCTTTGAATTTTTTTGTGGCATTAGATAGTTTTTTTTTTTAAATTTCAAGCACTTCTTGTAAATAGTTTTGTGTTCAACACTATTGCTGGTCTAAACCAATTAGTTTGTAAAGAATGGAGTGTTAGTTCACTTTCCCACCATAAAAATTGTACGGCCCTTTGGGATTAGTGACTAGACTCCATGGATGTACATATAGTAGGATTTGGGGCCTTTGAAAGCATAGGAGCTATTGTGGAAGTCTTATCCTAGGTGAGCCAGAGAAGAGCCCGGTTAGGAAAGACCATAGTGCAGAGCACTTAATTTGCAAAGGTGTTAACTTAGAGACAAATTTCCTTTTGGAGAAGGAAGATATGAGTCTTACCAAGGTATGGTAAAAAGGAAGAGTCTCTACCAATCCATTTGTGAGGGAAGAACTTAGCAAGTTGCAGAGAAGCCATGAAAGGGCTTAAAAAGCCTTAGTTTTGCTCATTTTCAGGTTAGGGCATTGTACGGCCAGTTGTGGCCCAAGACCCCAAAAATCCTTGAGAGGTGGGCATATGAACCAGGAATCCCAAGAAAATATTGGGGTTTTCTTTGGAAGGACTTTGGGAAAAACCCTGATTTCTCGGAGAAGGAGACCTAATAGGGCTAGTAGCCTTCTAGGCCTAATGAAGGAGTTTGGTGAAAGCCACCTGCAGATGGAGCTGGGTGGATCCCCAATACCCCTAGTAGGATGGATTGAAGATTTTGGAAGCACCTCCACACCTCTGTAAAACCATTTCAAGAATTTGGAGGTTAGTAGCCTTTAAGGTAGTTTAAGGGCTAAAGGATAGTGCTACAAGATTGCACCAAGTTTTGACTTGGAAGAAGGAACTTTCTTGATAGTTGGGTTGGCAAGGAGAACCAGGGGATCCTAAGCAAGAAGGGCTCCTATAGGTTGCAAGTGGTGGAGAAAGACACCCTAGAAGTCTTCCAAGAAAGACTTAGAGCATGAATCAGTGAGTGATTCATCCAACCTCCCTATCAATGCTTATATCAATGGCTTTCAATAATTGAGGAAATGATAGATAAATGTGGAAGTCATCTCTTAATTGACTTGGGTGATGGTACTTTTTCAAGACTTGGTCCAATTGATGTAAATGATATAGTAGAAGACAAGACTGATAATGCATCATGCAATGATAAGGATGATGTTTCTGAACAACCTACATAAGAAATATATCCAAAAGAATATTGCAGCCATGATGGTCATGAAGAGATAAATGAAACATGTGAAGTGTCTTCCATTTTCTTTGAAAATATAGAAATAGAAAGAAGATTTTCTATAGAAAATGAAGGCTGCAATGATGTAGATGATACTAAGAGTGTTTTCTCCTCTATGGACTTTGAATATACAATTGAATATCATGTTGATTCTAATGTTTTAAGTCTTTCTGATGAGAACAATGGTGTTGTAGATGGAAGTTTGTAATAAACTGAAAAGCATTCTTGTATAGGTGATCAAGAGGATTTCAACTCTATTTGTAGTCCTAGTAATTTTGATTCCTGTCAAAAGCAGGAAGTGGAATTAATCATCTTGAATGAAAAGTACCCTAATGAAGATGATGAAAATGTTTTTGAAGGCTCATAAGAACAAGAATATGATGGATATGAATTAAACATCTTGTTTGAAGAAGACATGTGTAAACAGCAATACTACAGTACACTTGGTTATACCAATCTTTTGAGTGTATGTAGCATTGATGAGAGCTTTCATGATGAGATAAAGGAGCTGGCAGATTTGAAGAATTCTTTTGAGAGCATTGGTGTACCAGCTACAAATAATAGAGTATGGAAGGAATTTTAGTCAGAGCAGTCACCTATGAGAATTTTCGATGAAGAAACAAATGATGATTTTCACTTTGACAGTGAGGAATGCAACCCTGTTGATTGTTGCAGCAGTGTGAACAAAGAGAAGGATATGCATGTAGGAGATGTGTTAAATGAATCAGTACAAGAAATTGATAATGATGAAAAAGGAACCCCTATTTTGCTTAATGTTTTACCTTCTTCTATTCCTTTTGCTACCTTTGAATCCATTACTAAATGTTTGCATAAGGAAAGCATTTATTTAGTTGTACATGAAAGTGAAAATGTAGAGATAAATATTGGTACAACTAATGACAACTTTTATGATGGGGTTTCAAATAAGGAATGTGATTGTGTCTATCATATTGATGCATATGAGGACCTTTTTCTGGATCTGCAATTCATATTTCCTCTCATGAGCATTATGTTTCATATTTTCATGTTCAAGCAGCAAGAGATGATGTTGATTTCAATACACCTGGCATTGGCGAATATGTCTTTGACACTCACTGTGATGAATTTATTGCAAATGCAATTTCTAATTCATATGAACCTGTACTTGAGGTTTCCCTTTGTGGCAACATGTTGAATGTTGATGATCTTGTCTATGAACATGAGGTGGAGAACATTGTTTGGGATGTTGGTATTTCTTCTGAATACCATTATTTGAATGAAGATGAAGGTATTGTGGGTGTTGATAAACCTGATTTTCAAAACCTTGAAACAAATGGCAATGTGTTTGGGTTGTGTTGTTAGGATGAAGACAAGCTAACCAGTGATGCATTTCAGTTGGAGGAGACACAGATGCATGAGCAATCTTTGCTCAACACACAAGAGGATTGCATGTTGGTTTTCAGCTGTGATATATCCTTTAAGCATGATCATTATGAGAGGGTTAGTGAATGTGGTCTTGATCGCTATCCTCTCATGTTGCCACTTGATGCAAAATTAGAAAATGAAGAAAGTGACAGTGAAGTGGCCTATGTGATTTGGCTTCCATGTGATGACAAAGTTGAATAGAGAGCAAGTTCACACTTGTATAATGGCAACTTGATAATTGTTTTTGCAAAAGTGTTGTCACTCAGGTTGTTGTGGTGTGACAAAGGAAAGCATGGATTAAGGGAGATCATCTCCTTTAACAGATTGATGTTTGACAAACGTAAGAGTTGATTCCCCTTTTTTCATTTGGTGACCTGAGGTCACCAAGTGAAGTTGAGAAAGAATGAATAAAGGAGCAATTTGAGGACACTTGATGGACTTAGAATTCGGTCTACTCTCCAGAGGTCTGGATTCTTGCTATGCCCATGGGGGGCATACATCCCCAGTCGGAGCCACTATTGGAGCCTTTACAATTTTTCCATACTTGCTCATTCCGGTGTCTTTTATGCTTGGCACCCTTGGGTAGGTCTTGGAGTTTTGGGTTTTAGCCACAAATTTGGTCTTGGGTCTTCTGATCACTTTGGCTTCTCTAATCTTGCGTTGACTTATTATTATAGGTTACCATTTGCATAAGTTATGGTCTGACCCCTTTTGGTCATTGAGCTACCGGTCCCTTTTAACCTACCCCATCGGTTTTATTTCGCTCGGGCTGTATTTTATTTTTTCCCATAGTGTCAGGTTGATAAACATTATAATTTTAGACCAATCTCTAAAAATGTCTACCTCGAGGGTCATTTCCCTATCTGCCTAGTCAGTCCCCCTTTTATGATTAACAATTATTGCATGTGTAGGCTTTCTAACCATCAGATGAAGATGAAATAGTCAAATCCAAACCATTTTGGGCTGACCCGCCAAGGTTTTTACAAAATTATTGAGCGGTGTGCGGAATAGTGATGTGTTGATGTCGATGTCGAGCATGGTCCACGAAGAAAGCAGGCAAAGTCCAACCAAAAATAAAAGGAGCGTCCCAAAAGGAAGCCCAAATAAGATGCCACGTGGCGACAGCAGGAAAACTGTGGGCGGTATCGAGCATGACCGAGTGTAGATCTCATGACCAGAGGCCATGTTTGCAATGATGAAACTATCATGAGAAGGCTTGAACCATGGCATAGGGTATGAACAATCATCAAAGCATTGAAGAACTCTGTCTGCGCCATGGATGGTGGGGAAACAACTTGCACTTGCAGTGGACGTGTTTTTAAAATTGTTTGAGGAAATTCTATTTTAATGGGTTGTTGAAAAGCCTTACAAATTTCAAGAAAATGCTTATGGATGGTGATGGAAATCCAAGAGGCCACCATGGTCGAAGATCAAATAGAGCACGAGCATGGAGAATGAACACCAAATGAAAATTAGGGTAAATAGAGGAAGCACACAAGAATCAACGGTCAACCAAGATAGCAGATCGAATCCTTACCCTTCCTCACAATCTCGTAGATCTAAAATGCTCACCGATTAATTATTATGAGGCTCACAATATTGGAACACATGGCGGGTGGGGCCTAGTTGAAATTCATGTGCATGGGTAAATTTGAAAGCGGACCGATGTTTTAAATTTTTTTCAAAAGGTAGGGGTTTCCTTTTAAAAATTTAATGAGCCCGATGAAATAAAAGGGAAAAATATTTAAAATAAATTGTGTTCACATGGGGAATGAATAGAAAGGTTTTAGAGGGGCCCACCTCAAATTTTAAAACCTTCATTATAAACTGAAGAGTAAAGAGCTACGGGTAAATTCTTTTAATTGCCCAATAAAATACAGATTTTGAAAGGCATGTGAAAATGGAGAATGTTTTAAAATAAAATTTTAAAACATTAAAGTGCATGGGGATAAGTAAAGTGGATTTTATATTCACTTTATGTTTGAAATTTATTATTTGTTGGGAGATAAATGTGAGCAGAAATATTAAAGTTATGAGACTTTAATATCTGGAAGTGAATCAAAGTAATGTGCAGCAATAGAAGGGCAGAAATGTGAAATTTTCATGGGAAAGCAGAGGAATTTTTACACAGTTGGGTGTAAATGGATGGAGATTCTCCACATGTGCAAATTTTCAGTTGTTGGGCAACTTGAAGCAAAGGAAAATTAAGAGGCAAAGTTTATTGCAGGAAGAGATAGGAGAGATTCTTTTCCAGATTGTTGATGAATGGGAAAGAGGTTGCCAGATGTCTTCAACAAATCAATTTTAGGGTTGCTTCTATCTTCTTTTTCTTCTCTTATCTTCTCATTGTAAAGGGTTTTGAAACTTTGTATTGGGTTAGGTAGATAGAGAATTGTAAATTCTGAGTTATTTCTTGAGTTTGTAAGCTGTAATTTCTGATTTCATGAGCAAATACAACCAGTTTATGCAAATAAAATCATGAAGGTGTTTGCAAATTCATGAATATCTTCAAATTGTCTCCATACTTGTGCAGTTAAATCATATGAATTCAATAATACCAGGTGTTTTTTGGTTTTTCATCTCAAATTTCATGAGATTGTGTTATTTGTTTGTGGGTCTATTTCAAAGAAATGGTTAAATACTTTAAGCAGATAACAATGATTTCAAGTGTGCAGGTTAGATTTGATAAGCATAATTTGATTGATAATAAGAGAGGGATTGTTGGTGCAAGATACTAACAATTGATGCAAAGCATTAGCAATTTAAATCCACCGGTTGAAGTTTGTTTGCTGATGAATTCATTTTATGTGTTTGACTCCATGGCCCAGAATTGGCACTGATCTATTATTCAGTTTTATGCATCTTAGAAACATTTTATAAATGCAAAATCATTCTTAGTCTTACCGTTTGGTTTTTTGTATGTCCTACTTCCCAATGGCTGGGTGAGTACTGATCTACTAAGAGTTTAGCCAAGTTTGAAGTTGTCAGTGCTCTCTGTGGTTTAATTGAATTGGGAATTATCTGATGTAAAAAGCAATGTGAGTGTGTATGGTTGAATTAAATTTTAGACATTGTGTAGGTTGACCCACCTTGGTCCTGTAGAGCCAGAAGTGTAGGATAATTTTCTCTTTGACTGAATCTTGTTAGTTGGCCACTAACTTTGAGAATTCTTAAACATAGAGGTTGGCTACCTCTTAGAGAGTTTCAAAGCTTAGCTAGAAAAATAAAACACCAACATGGGGCATTAGGAAAATTAGGAAAATTTATAATTTTGATTTAAGCAACATCAATTCATTGAAACGAGGCAATGAGCACATTGCTTCAAAGAGGGGAAAAATGTAGACACTTAAAATTGTGCTAATTGATACTACATACTTGATTTCACCTAATAACACCATTTCTAAACTATTTCACCTAATTCATTCATTTAATTAAATAATATCAATTATTTAGTTAAATTCACATTTTTCTTCTATTAATTAAATAAATCAAATTTATCTAATTAATTCATTATTCTTCATACTAATTCCATTCACATTTTATTAAATGATGCAAATTATTTAATTAATTTTCATAATCACACTTTGATTAAATAATTCATGATTGTTTAATTAAAGCCTCTAATTTCATTCACTTGCACAATTAAATGATTTTAATTTAATTATTTAATTATCTAATTTCTTTCCAAATCCTCCACCTTTTCCCACTTGTACAATGAATATTCCCTTGGAATAATCCCTTTTCAAATTCAAATATTTCCCCCCAAATAGAAATATCTGGTGCAGGAGCACCTTTGATGCAATTTTGGGTTATATTGTGAAACTTTGGTTTTTGATTTGTTTTGTCTTGATTGATGTAAATAAGATCATTTATGAACATTTGGGATAATTTGGATCCATTTTGGTGTGTTTAGGGTCTTTTGGTCAAAAGTTGCAAAAATTGTAAAAGTTGCTCAAAAGGTTGTCAAGCAACTTATGAAAAAGTGTCATTTAGATGTTTTATTAACAAACTAATCAAAAGGTGGTTGAAAATAGTTGGTTTTGGTTGTAAATTTATAATTACACCCTCCAAAAATCTAATTGTGGGTTGGAGACATTGGTTTTGAAGGTTGATGAATGGAAACCTCAATTTTGTGTGCATTTTTTTATTTTTACTTTGTTTTCTGGCTGAAGTTGTGCATCGTACAGCCTAGTATGGCCTCATATCAATAAATATAATATATGGATGAAAATATATTTGTTTCTAGTTTAAAATTATTTTTTTATAATTGAATTTTATTGAGTTTTGTGGGAGATATGACTATTTTGGTGAGACTGCCCTATTCTAACAATGTTTGCTAGAATTTACAGTCTTAAAAATGTTATGTTATGGATTTTACAGCCAATATTTTGATCTGAAACAAATTGGATTTTGTTTCCATATGATCCTACTTTCATTTTCTTCAATTATCATCAAATTTAATTAAGTTTTGAATAAGTTATGACCATTTTTGTGAGGGCGGGTTTGAACCCTACCTAGGGTTTGCAGTTTTGGGAAAAATGAAATAACATTTTTTCCACCGTTGGATCTTCATGAAAATTGGAGGAATAGTTTTTAATTATGTTATATTCAATATCACCATAGTGATTAGCTTCATTATTATTTTTGTGAAAGTTATTAATGACAATTTGTTGCATTGAATTGTGGGCTGCCATGGCAATGTTTCCAATGTGATCTAGTACGTATTTATACATTGTTTGAGATGAATAAATTTATGAAAATTGTCAAGTGAAGAAATTTTGTTACATTATTTTCATTTTTGGTGATGGATGATTGTTTCACTTGTGTCAAGTTGTGCTAAGTGAAGGTGTCTCTGCATCAATATCTCCAACATCTCTCCAACACAATTCCTAAAAATTAAGGAATTGGTTGAGTCTCTCATGGCTTTGAGACTATTTATGTGATCTTTAATCCATGTCTCATGGATTATAAATAATTTTATTCATCCTTGATCCATTCTCATTGCTCTCATTTTATTTCATCCATTGATTATCCTTTTTGATCTTCACCATTGATCCTGATTTCAAAATTCTATATATAGTAAGCATTTTTCCATAATAATCATCCACAAGCTTTGAGTAAACTTACTCTCTTGAATTGAGTCTCCAATTTGATCAATTTGAGAGCACTTGTGAATCATTTGAATCCATTTCTTCATCAAATTTCTTTGGATAACAATGGATTTTGTTTGAATTGAAGCACTCCATATCCAATTTGGACATAATCCCACAATGGGATTGAGGATTGCATCTCTTAGTTAGAATTCAATTTTATTTGCTTTTTTATTTCATAATTTTAAATTCTAATTTGGCTTTGTGAACAATTTCATTGGATTGTGTAGTTAATTGATCATTTTCTTAGCTATTTTGGTTTAATTGATGTCATTTGATCAATAAATTTTATACATTCACACAAACTATCAAAACAATTACATTTATGCTTAAAGTACCATAAATAAACAATACCATTTTTTTTATAAATTTCATATACAAATTTTCATTTTCATTCAAGTACAATATGCAATAATTGATAAATAATTAGAAGAATTATAGTCTCAATGTTTAATGTGTCTCTAAGTAACTAGTCTCTAGCATATTGAGTTGTTGAGAGGAGGGAGATCATCATTTGAGTATTTTAACTCCAACCATAGATGGGTGGTCTCTCACGCACCTTCCTACTAGAATTCATCCTACCCTTCATAAGGGTGGTAGATAGAAGGGATCTATAATCTTACCATGTTATATGAGAACTAAGCATGAGTTAATGAATATGTTTCTTGCAACCTATTAAATACCATGGATTGATAATGCATGCAGCTTATGCATCACTTTAGCCAAAAATATTAAAGCATAATCACATTATAAAAAGGATTTTTGGGGCATGTGTCCACCACTCCTATCTCAACATGTCTCAACACGATCAAGAAAATACTTCTCAAATTTACAAAAAGACTACAGCTTGAGAAATGATGATATTGAAATAAAAATAAATCCTCAACATAGGATCAAACCATTTTAAAGACCAAACATATTTTAACTCAAATAATTTAATTCATTTTTGCAAACTCAATTGAAAGAAAAAACATAATTTTGACTACCATTTCTTACCCCATCAAGTTCTTACTAACTAATATACATGACTTATAAATATACCTATATATATGTGTTTCTAAATATCATTTATTACACAAGTATATAAATTTATATTTACAATACCAATCATTCAAATGAAATTAATTATTGTTGATATCTACTTTCAACAATTCTTGAAATTATCACCATGGAAAAGATAATATAAAATCAACAATTATCTCTAATTGAATCACAAATATGTCCCTAACAAAAGGACTTTTTTTGTACTTCATTTTTAAGAATCAAACATATTGACTTAAAATTTATCTGAGCAATCTCTAGATAATCTCTTAGACATTCTTGTGACATTTAGAGTTAAATTACTATTACTTAATCATTTAAAAATATAATGACTATGATTGGGTTTCATTTTTTCCTTTTTATTGAGCTTTGTTTACTCAATTTTATATTATGGAAAAATAATTATACAAATTCTTTATTTCTGTGATATTGTACAATGACTTATGATCATTACAAAATAGATCTCTAACATCTTTATTGTGTTGATCGATGATAGCAACTCAGAAGTCTTAACTATCAATAATTCACATCTTACATAGCATGCTACAACTGCTCAATATTTTACATCTTACACAACATGATATAGCTACTCAATAGTTATAATTATGGGGCCTATGAATGCTTACTTGATTATTGTTTTAAACTTAATACAATGGATCAAGTAATGGTTCATATCAACTATTGAAAAATGCATTTTTACATGCAAATAAAGCTCACTATTGGTTCTCATAGTAGCAACTTTATATTTACTACATATAGAGAAAATTATAATTTATGAGGTTTGATTGGAATCGACTCAATACGCATTTTACACATAAAAATATTTGATACTTATGTGATTTGATTGACATCAACCTAATACACATTTTACTCACATCAATATTAATTCTTAAATGGGCGAGTTTAATTCTACCTAACACTTTTTTCATGCATAATACTATCATTATATTTATATAAAATATTTACATCAACCCCTTTTACTCTTTCAAATCACGACAGTATGACACTTTATAAAACAAAAATTTATACATTTCAACTCAGTATTTTCAACATAGCCAAAAAATTGTTGTTGGTAAAACATCACTATATTGCTATAACTTGTAGCTACAAATTGCAAATATTAAAGAATTTATATGGCTAAGAATTGTATAATATAGATATTTGAATACATATGCATACATATGTATACACCTAGTATACATATATACATATACCAAATCTCCTTTTTTAAATCATATGTTCAAAGACTTTTTACAGAAAAACCAAAGAGATAATGCCTAGTTTGAACTCAATACACTCTCATAGACAAGAAATAAAAAAAAAAATTATTAATGAAAATATCCTTGAAGGTCCTAGGATTTTTTCTGTATTATCTTATAAACTTTTTAAACATGCAAAATGTACTATACAATTGTTTCCATGAATTTTCCAAAAAGAAAACAAAAAGAAATGATAACTATATTGACCTACATATTTTTGTTTTCTCTAATTCTCTCCTTCACTCATTTACTCTACAATTCACCCTCCTTCCTTGAAAAATGAAAATACATGTAATCATTGTGCCTTCTTTTCCTTTATGTTTCTTTTTATGCCTTCTCCCTTGATATTTCTCCTTCTATTCCAGTATTTCTCATACAATTTAACCTCCTTTCTTCCACTCCTCACACCACAAATCCTTGTTACCCCAACATAAATCCCTCTTAATTCTTATGCTACTTAGGAATGCAATGGTGGTGTGTCTATTTAGACTCCCACTCTACTTTAATTTCCTCGTTAACTCACCATTCTTCCATTATATGGAGCTTTTTGTTTAAATTTATTTTGAAATTAAAATAAACATAAACAATGAAAAAATCATTTTTTATTTTATTTTAGACTAACACTTGAAATAAATTTAATTAAAAGGCTTAGACTCCAACTCTAGAATTAGTGACATAAATTTTGTCTTTTATGTCAAAAGATATGCTTAGAATAGTAGTGCACTTACCCAATAGACCCTATGATAGTCAAAAACACATAGACAACCAAAGCACTCATCATAGGGTGAATTAAGACCAATAAATTTGTAGACAAACTAGGCACGTCTGAACATGAAAATTCAAAAAATGACTTATGACAAAATGATATCGCAAAGGTACAAATAAACAAGTGATGTGTGTGTGTAAACTTCTGAGGAACATGATACAATTTTCCAATCCAAATCGATTTGTCACTCTCTCCTTGATGATTCTCTCCCTTATCAAATAGAAGGGGAAACTTATTTTTTTCTCCATCCACCTCATTCATCAACAAGGTAGTTATTCCATTAAAATTATAATTACATAAGTATTTAAATAAATAAAAAACAAATTGATAATCAATTCATAGTATTTAACATGTTAAGGATCACATTAATTTTGTTCTTGATTTAAAAACTAATATTTTTATTCCACATACACATGGATAGATATCAAAATAACCATATCATGAACTATATCTATTCCAACATTTTATAAGAAAATCATAAATTTAATTGCATCATCTAACATCTGAAAATAAGTAATTAAAATATAGCATAATATAATTGTTCATAAATGGGGTGTAGCATTTGTTATTATGTAATCTCTTCCTCTATATTTCTTCTTCCACTTGTAAATCACTATAGTGTATATAATAATTATGGGAATTTCAAAAATAATTTGAAGGAGGATATTTTGAGGACAATAAGAAATTTTGTATGCACTCTTTATGAACATCATTGGAAAAATTGGATTTAAATTGTATCAAGAAGTTGTCATGTAGTTGTTAGAGTATAAGGGTATTTTTATAATTAATTATTTAACTAGTTTGGTCCCTTTTCACACTAGCTACTTAAGCTTACTTAGATCATGTGTTTTTTTATCTCATTTCATAGGATGAGTACACATGTTTATTTTATCCTCACATAGGGTTTCATCTAGGATTGTTTTTAATTTTTCTTTTTCCTTATCTAAGGATTCATTATTTTACTATGCATTCATGTACATTGTATATTGCACATACATAATGATTCGTTATTTTTTGGATCAATAGTTTCTTTGGTCTCCATAGAAATTTCCTTGTTTTTTCTCTCTTTCTTTGATAGTTGTTTGATTGCAGGTGATCCTTGAGAGTATTAGGGTTTAAGAATCAACTCTAGCATGGTATCAATGCTCCCAATCTATGATTCCCTATCCATTTCTTGAGATCTTCAGCCTTAAGTGATAAAATGGTACATCCTAGAGAAAAATGGACTTCACTGTTGTTGGAAATTCAAGGTGAAACTTGTATCAATATGAACTTAAGTATGTGTTTGAAAATCTGAAATTATGTATCCAAGATTACAAATATTATGATATGTGATCAATGATTGCAACAATGAAAGAAAAATAAGAAACACCAGAAGTTGAGAATCACAAGTGAGACAAGATATATGTGGAGAAACCCTTTCAGGAAAAAAATCCACACCCAAAGAGATCTAATGTTAGTATTAATCTTCAAGGAAGTGAATCAATACAACAAATCCTCTTTGAAATTTGGTAGCACTTTGTTACTCTGACAACTTGCAAATAAACTCTAAAAACCACCATCTCAAAGCTCCAATATATAGAAGTTTGTGGGAGGGAATACCATAAATGGTATCCCAAAACAACAAGAAAAACCACTTGGAAAAACCCATGCCCCCTTAGTGGATAGCTTAGAAACATGGTGAAAAATATTAAATGCCCACATGGCCTTCACATGGGTGCCTAACCCATAGGCAATGAAAATTGGTCAATACTGAGTTCTTCATAACTCTCTAATAGCTTTGATGGCTCAAACCCTAAATATTCAAGCTTGGACACCCAACCCATGATAACATGTAAAAGCATGCACTTCTAGGTGGTCCTTGCCCAAAAGTTGGAAGCCCAAAAGGAATATGCTCCTGGGATGCTTTGTAAATGTCATTGTAGTGGGTCCACCTCTTTGAATATGATTAAAATTTATCATAGGAAAATAAATAATAAATATTTTTCCCCTCATGTCCTCTAGAACACTTTCCAAAGAATGTGGAGACACACAATTATCAACTTAGGATAGAAATTATAATGTCACATATCCTAAAATTCTCCCACTTGACATTATACATTGTAATTACATCCATGAGATACAAATAAAATATAATCAAGTACAGTGATCAAGGCCCATGGCCTTCCTACACCAAGATAACTTATTCATGGTCACTAGCTTTGTGAGAATCTGTAACATTATCCAAAGTGTCAACCTTCTCAATCAAGACCTTACCTTTCTCAACCATATCTCGCACAAAGTGATTTGAACATAAACAAGCTTAGTACGAGCATGATACATAGAATTTTTGGCTAAACATATGGCACTCTGACTATCACATCCAATCCTCATTGTCCTTCAATCAAAACCAATACCTTTACCAAGTCTTTGTAACCAAACCACCTCATTAGAGGCATGTGTAGCATCCATATACTCTACTTTGGTGGTGGATAATGCAACTATAGGTTGTCTTTTACTCATCCAACTCACTACACCTCCAAAAAAAAGTAAAAACATAGCCACTAGTGGACCTTTAACTATCCAAGTCACCTGCCCAATCTACATCAACAAAACCCTATATGTCCAATGACTTAAACACATCATTAGTATCATGATAAACCAAATATTAATATGAAGTACCATGCAAATATCTAAACACCCTCTTAAAAGAAGTCCAATGCTCTCTACTAGGGTTAGGCATAAACCTGCTCAAAACCCCCACTGCTTGGGCTATATCCGGTCTAGTGCAAACCATTACATACATAAAACTACCAATGACACTAGCATAAGGAATGTTATAAATCTCTTCAAAATCATCATCAAAATTAGGACACTTATCTAAACTCAACTTAGTACCAACCGAAAATGGAATATTAATTAGTTTACATTCATGCATACTAAACCTCTGTAAAATGGTATCAACATACTTACTCTGACTTAACCAAAGCTTTTTTTAAGCCCAATTTATAATAATCTCCATCCCAAGGATACATTTTTCAGCCCTCAAATTCTTCATATCAAATATTCTAGAAAGTTGGGTCTTAATCTACCTAATAATTACCTTGTTGTTACCCATAAATGACATGTCATCAACATAAAAGACAATGATTAGTATATGATCATTAATAACCTTAATATAAACACACTGATCCTCTTCACTTCTAACAAAACCCAAATTAAATAGAAAGGCATCAAACTTCTAGTACCACATCCTGGATGATTGTTTCAAACCATATAAAGATCTCTTTAACCTGCAAACCAAGTGTTATTTTCCTTTCACAATAAAACCATCAGTCTGTTGCATATAAATATCTTCCTCAAGATCCCCATGCAGGAAATTAGTTTTAACATCCATTTGATCTATTTCAAAATCATAAGAAGCAACAATAGATAATATAAATCTAATAGAAGTTAACTTAACAACAGGAGAGAAAATTTCAACGAAATCAACTCCCTCTCTCTAGGAGTAGCCCTTGGCCACCAATCTAGCCTTGTAGTGCTCTAACTGACCATCTTCACCAAATTTATTTTTAAATACCCATTTGCAACCAATGGGCTTCCTCCTTTGAAAAAAATCATAAGATCCTAAGTATCACAACTATCCAAAGCCATCATTTCCTCCTGCATGGCCTACATCCAATACTCGCTTTCTTCTAAAGAAAGAGCCTCCTTATAGGTTCTAGGCTCATCATTAATACACAACAAAGAAAATACAAAAAAATAATTAGATAGGCTATACCTATCATTTGGATTCCATTTCTCTTCACCTGAGTAAGCTCCAAACTCCCTAAAAAATCACATCTCTAGAGTTTTACGCATTTGTGGATTCCAAAGCTTATAACCTTTTATATTCTCACTGTAACCAACAAAGATACATTTTAATGATTTTTTATCCAATTTAGAATACTTCTCTTGAGGCACATGAACAAAATCCTTACAACCAAAGACCCTTAAATGTGAAACAGGAGGATTTCTACCTATCCAAACTTCGTAAGGATTTTTATCAACAAGAGCTAAACAAGAAAATCTATTAACCAAATAACATGTAGTACTTATAGATTACGCCCAAAATAATATATCAAGCTTAGCACCACTCAACATGCTCTTAGCTCTTTCCATCAAGGTTTGGTTCATTCTTTCTACTAACCCATTTTGTTGGGGTGTATAAGGAGTAGTCTTTTGTCAAATAATACCAACATGCTTACAGAACTCATAAAATTCCATACAAAATATTCACCCCCATTGTCAGATCTCAGATCACCCTTATCTTATAATATGTTTGCTTCTCAAATAAGGCTTTAAATTCCTTAAACTTAATGAAAACTTCAGATTTTGAATGCATAAAATAAATCTAGGTGTATCTTGAGACATCATCAATGAAAGTAACATAAAAATGAGATTTTTAAAAAGAGTCAATATCTATTGATCCAAACACATCTGAATGAATGATCTCTAATAATCCTTTAGATTTATTAGTTTCATTAGGAAATGATGATCTATTTTGTTTTTCAAACACACAATTCTCACAAAAATCATTTTTGTCAATAGAATAATCAGAAGTACCATCAACCAGCTTTTTATTCAAAATGGTCTTAAGACACTTTTCACTTATATGACCCAATCTATGGTGCAAAACATGCATGCATTTTTAGTGCCAATTACATTGGTAGAGTTACAAAAAGTGGAGGAATTAAGCCTAAACAAAGTCCTTTATTTGAGATCCTTTAGCAATCGCCAAACTCCCTCTTACCAACCTTCAACTAGACTTGTTAAATATCACACGCATTTTAGAATCATTCGACTTGGATACTAAAAGTAAATTTCTGGCAAGTCCTGAAATATGTAAAACATTATTAAGAGTTTTAACCCTTCCATCACTAAAACACAACTTTACCTTTCCCTTACCAACTAAACCAAAGAAAAATGGAACCTTAGGTCTAATGTGTAAACCTAGGATTCAAATTTTGTTTTTGTGGGTATATTTTTCTATTGTTTCATTAAGATGAAGATTGTCAAGGTGTTTAGATTGAATTTCAACCATGAAGGTGGGCCAATCAAACCTAGATCTACATCTTATTGAGCCTTGAAATGATTTGGAATTGATTGAAATAGATTAATCTAATTAGACTATGTGACCTAATATCCAAAATGTAAGATGCCAAAAATTTATAATAGAAACAAAAAATTGTAGGCAAATCTAGGAAGGGTAGGAGATTGTATACCTATTTTGAAAAGTTGTTGTTGGTTTGAATACAAGGACAAAGTCACCCAATGGCATCTATGTTCTTTTAAGATTCTTCTTCTCTATTTTTGTAGTCCTTTGATGGCAGATATGAGACCTTTGTTTCCTCTTACAAATTTGATGGAACATTGTCAAATAATTTTGTAGGTGATTTTCTATGAGTTGACAAGATGTAGGCCTTCAAATGAAAAAATTTATAATTTATCTTCAAGCTTCCTTCAATCCTCTCTAAACCTGGGATTTTCACATTCACAAAGAGAAGAAATGTTGTGTCATTTAGGGGCTTGCCTTGGTCAAACTCTATGTTAGTTTTTCCACTTCCACAATGGCAATGTCAATAAAATAGATAAATGATAGGAAGGAATGATGAATCAACAAAGTGTTGCAACTCGCCACCTTTCAATGGCTTCCTTGAAGCACTGAAGTCATGCATATCACTTCAAGGTCTTGGATCTTGCTTGCTTGATTGTTTGAATTGCTTGGAGACCTACAACAAGGGTTAGCCTTCACAAACAATGATAACATAAACACAATGAACTCACATAATATTTGGCATGATGTTAGGATCTTGAATTATTGCAATAAAGCTCTAAAATGTTGCTCTTGACTTGCTTGATAGTTCTCTTGATCATAAATTTGCCAATAATTTTCTAGATAGCTCTTGTTAGTTTTCAAATGATGCAATTAGGTATTTATAGGAATTTCTCTAATTTCCCAAAAATTAAATCCCAAAAGTTGACATTTGCAACTTGAACTTTGAATGTTAAAATGTTGACACGGACATATCCAAAATTAGTCCCCAACAAAATAAGGGGACCCATATGCACTAGGGTGAATGTGTCATGGCCCTATTTTCCAGGACATTAAGTGTCGAGGGTAAAATATAAATTAGATGTATTTGTTCAATGCTTGCAATTTCTTTGAAAATGGTACAATTGGGCTATAGAATACATAATTTAGGAAACTAGGTGCTCAATTAGGCTCAATAATTTAGGGGGGACAAAACATAGAGTGAAATTGTCAAGGGTGACAATTTATGATGGTACACAAATAATCTTCTTTGTATTGTTATCAACCAAGGAAAAATTCTCCCCCATCATAAGTTGAATATGAAGTAAACCACTCCTTTTGAGGAGTCATATGGTACGAGCAACCTGAATCAATAAGCCAAGCATCATTACTAACAATATTAGTAGAAATAAACAAAGGATCAAAATTACCATCTTCTGAGGATTTTTTCATGGAAGTATCTGAACTCTTTTTCTTGTTTATACACTCCTTATTCACATGTCCTCTCTTACCACAATTCCAACACTTTACTCTGCTCTTCTTGGGGGTTTTAGAACAGCCTTTAGACTTATCTCTCTTGTTGTCCCCTATAGTCCCTCCTTTTTCTTTGGAACCTCCTCACACATGCAAGGAATCTTGAAATCCCACATTCATGGACTTTCTCCTCACCTCCTCTGAAAGAAGTATAGCAATGAAACTACTCATCTCCAATTCTGTACCACCACCACTTATGGCAACAATTAGATTTTCCCAAGATTCGGGTAAAGAACAAAGAAACAAAATACATTTATCTTCATATTCTATCTTAACATCTTCAGATGTAAGATGACTTATAATCATATTAAAATTATTTAAATGTTCTACAATAGAATCACCATCCTTCATTTTCAAAGAATACAAACGTATTTTGAGATACAACTTTTTTGTTAGACTTTTAGTTTGGTAAATTTCACCTATCCTCCTCCACAACTTGTATGTGATAGATTATTATAAAACATTTAGGAGGACAAAATCTGGAAGACACAACCGAATGGTTCCTCATGTATTATTTTTCATTTTCTTCCAATCTTCATCAAACATTGATTATGGTTTCTTTTCATTTGAAACTACCAATCATTGATATCTCTCTTCAAGGAGATCCTCCATCTTCAACTTTCATATCTCGTAACCAGTGCCATTAAATTTCTCAATATCTATATGTGAGATAGAATCCATGGTCTTCAATCCTCTTCACAAATCTACAAAACCCACATTGCACAAACTCCCACTACAACCAAAAAAACCTTCAAAACTTAACATAAAGGCATCCATCTCTTAACAAAATATTAGTTTTGATGCCAAATGTTGGAAATTTAAGGTAAAAATTACAGCAATATGAACTTAATTATGTGTTTTCAAATCTAAAATTATGTATCCAAGATTATTAATATTATGATATGTGATTAGTAATTACAACAATGAAAGAAAAAACAACAATACCACAAGTTGAGAATCACAAATGACACAAGATATACATGGAGAAACCCTTTCAAGAAAAAACTCCACACCCAAAGAGATCCAATGTTTGTATTAATCTTCAAGGAAGTGCCTCAATATAAAAATCCTTTCTAAAATATGGGAGCACTTCATTACTCTAACAACCTACAAACAAACTCAGCTACAAACCACCATCTCAATGCTCCAATATATAGAAGTTTGTGGGAGAGAATACCACAAATGGTATCCCAAAACAAAGATCAAAACCACTTGGAAAAACCCACACCCCCCTTAGTGGACAACCCAGAAACATGGTGAAAAATATTAAATGCTCACATGGCCTTCACATGGGCCCTAACCCATAGCCAATGGGAATTGGTCAATATCGAGTGTGCCATAACTCTCTGATGGCTCAGATCGCTCAAACCCAAAACAAACAAGCTTTGGAACCCAACCCAAGATAACATGTAAATAACCTGCAAAAGTATGCACTTTTGGGTGGTCCCCACCCAAAATTTGGATGCCCAAAAGGAATATGCTCTCGAGATGCTTTGTAATTGTCATTGTAGTGGGTCCACCTCTTTGAATGTAGTTATAATTTGTCATATGAAAATAAATAATAAATATTTTGACCCTCGTGTCCTATAGAACACTTTCCAAAGAACATGGAGACACACAATTATAAACTTAGGATAGAAATTATAATATCACCTATCCTAACAATTGTCACATCTAGAATTCCTAATAGCCCCAAGATTGCCTATCCAAATGCTAAAATCAGAGATCAAAAAAATTGAGCCATTTTTTAGCAGTTACATAAATCTCAAAACAAAAAATTATAGTCATATGGAATTTGTATGACCATACACCATAGTACATTTTTGCAATAAATGAGCAACCATCTATGCGATTTTCATTGCACCAACATAATTTTTGTATCTTCTTGGAAAATCACAAGTTTCTAGGATCCTTTTATTTTTTCTAGTGATTTTTTAGACTTTATGACATTTTAATATATATATATATATATATGAATATTTTACTTTGTCATGGTGAGATTTTTTTACGATTTAAAATTATTTCTTTTTGTCATTGGTATTTTATTGACAACCCAAGCTTGCATCCTTGTCAATTATGGCAAGTTTTCCACTTATGACTTCATCAATAGTAGGTTTGGATCACTAGCTAGATGTAATTGCTTACCCAACCAATGGCATTTAATGGCTGAATTTTTCAACCAACAACCACTAGAAATAAAGAATTGGTTGTCATACTATCCAGACACTGATAAACTAGCTCTAACAACAACATATTGGTCAAACTTGCTCATAACCCACCTTTTCATGTAGCCAAACCACTTTTTGACCATAAAAATGTTGTTTTTTCATCACTATGATAGTTTCATATACATTTCAATAGTTTTTTGGTCATCATAAGTGATTTTATGGTAACACAATAATATTTTGACAAAGTGGGTATATTTTGGTCACTAGCTAGATGTAATTGCTTACCCAACTAGTGGCATTCAAGGGCCAAATTTTTCAACCAACAACCACTAGAAATAAAGAATTGGTTGTCATACTACACATACACTGATAAACTAGCTCTAGCAACAACATCTTGGTCAAACTTGCTCTTAACCCACATTTTCATGTAGCCAAACCACTTTTTGACCATAAAAATGTGGTTTTTTCATCACCATGATAGTTTCATATACATTTCAATAGTTTTATGGTCATCATAAGTGATTTTACAGTAACACAATGAATATTTCAACAAAGTGGGTATATTTTTTTCATTGGATTTTGTTAATTTCAACCTTTATGGTCATAACCATAGCATGCCCCCTAGCTAGTTTTAAGAACTTTCCAATGGTGCAACTATTTTTACCATTTTTTGTTGTTATATTTTATCATTTGTCAAAGTTAGATCTTCATTTTTGGCTCCCAAGATCATTTTTTTTTAAATCTATATTTTTTTGTAATACTTGTGGTTTCCAAAAGGTATTTCAAATCTCTTCATAGCTATTCATGCACTTTTTCCAAAACCTACCTTTGACATCTTTTATTTTAGTTTATCATTATTTCACATTTCAGTTGATTACTTGAATATTTTGGCACTTGGAAAAGTTATGTTTGTGTGATATGATTTCATTTGGGTTGATATATATTTATTTCCAATATGTGGTCTCATTTGGGTATTTTAAGCATCTATTGAATGCACTTTTTATTTATAAGTGCACTGAGATAAAGTGTCACCATTGTACATGCATTCTGGATAACTTGCACATCATGTTATGCATGTTTTTATACTCAGACTACTTTATAAAGTTTCATGGGAGTTTTTTGTGCATTCTTATTTATTTTCAATGATAACCTTGTCTACGTTCATGCATGTGGTCATTGTTTTGCACACCCTTTTTTAGTTTCAATTATTATCTTGTGCATGCTTTGATGAATCATCTTCTCCTTCATGCACTATATTTTGATACACAATTTTAGTGGAACTATCATCCATATTTCTTGTTGGTATTATGGTGGGTTTCATACTATTGGTGCTAATGCCTTCTTGGTTTCACTTTGGAGTGAGCTATTCATCTAGTTTTTGTTCCTATGTACAAGACGAATGTAGCAACTAGTTACCCATGCATTTTGGTGAGATGTAATACATACCATATAGACACTCTTGCATTCCTATTTGTGGAGGTGGCCTTCAATCCTTATTTGATCAGTTTCTTCATACTATTGGCACCTATATTTTTGACTTCTAGTTTACTTTACATTGGTTGAGTAGTATCATTGGGGTCAATCATGTAGATTGATGTACCATATATATCTATGAATTTCATATTGTTACCTTGGTTGTACATCTAATAATTATTCAAGTAGTGTCATAGAGTTCACTCATGCAAGTTTTTATCTTCTTGATCCTAATATTCATCTTGATTTTAGAGGAGGAGCTCTTAAATTTCAACACTATAAAAATCATCTTTCAACAATTTTTTGCAACTTCTTCATATTTTAGTGGTTTTCTTCATATTCTTGTTCCTTTTGAGATATCATTTTGGATGCTTCTTAGTCCTTCATATGTATTTCTATTTTGGAGAGGATTTTTTTTCCATGAGGGTCTCTCCTTTTCTCTAATTATGAAAAATATTTTTATTTGTACATAGGTACTTCATCGATCCTAGTTGCCAAAACCCATCTTTTTCTTTTTAAGAATTCTTCATTAAAGGTTTTAGCTTCTCCCTAAGTTGCACTTAAGGGGTTTGTTAGAGTAAAAAAAAAAATTCTAATTGATTATTTAGATAATTAGGTCCCTTTTCACACTATTTACTTAAGCTTACTTAGGTCATGTACTTTTTTTATTAAAGTCATTGGATGAGGATAAATTTCATGATCTATTTGTATCCTTGCCTAGGGTTCCATCTAGAGTTGTTTTTTTTATTTTTTATTTTTTCTTAGTATAAGGATTCATTATTGTATTATTCACTCATACACATTGTAGAATGCACATTCATAATAATTTATGATTTTTTGTATCAATAGTCCCTTTGGAATCTATATCTATTTATTTGTTTTTCTCTCTTTTAGTGACATGTGTTTGATTGTAGGTGATCCTTGAAAGTTGTAGGGTTGAGGAATAAACTCCAATAATAGTCTAGAATACATTATCTTTATCTTGGAATACATTTTAACGATGTATGTTTGTTAAGTAAGTCCTACATTACTGAAGAACTTTATCTTTTATTTTAAAAATAAATTGACACCACACACTCTTTATGAATATCAATGGGGATGTTAATAGTATAATTTTTATTAAGGGTCCACACTTTTATAAAGTGACCCTAAATAACATTTATAAAGCTCTAACTATAATGTGGAGCTTATAAAAATGAATATGCTTTATCACATTGTAAATCATATCTAATTAATTGATAAGTTAATTAATATAAAAATATTTCTTTAATATTAATTAATACTAATATCCTTAGTAAAAGGTATGGCAACTTCCCAAATAGGTGCTACCTACCTTCTCTCCATATAGTTTAAGTAATCCCACTGGGGTCAATAATGTGATATGGAAATTTAAATTTGTGAATATTCAAATATTCATAGTACATCAAAGTTTAATGTGAGGTCATTAATAATGAGGAAGGAATTGCTATTAGATTCTTATGTTTATAGTTATATACAAAATTATAATTTTTCTTAGTATAGTGACGATTGTGGATTTTAAGCTTTATGATTTTCTCCACCATAAATTGATGGTACATGTGTAGTTATGTTATTTATTTATTTCATTTCATATTTATTTGTATAATTTAATTCCTATACAAATTTACTATGATGCCTAAATATCTTGGTTTTCTAGTAACATCTCAAAGCTAGTTTAAGTTGTGTTAATCAATTTTATAGGTGATAATGGCTTAAAATATTAATGCATCATTTTATGAACAGATTTATGGTATGTTTTATACTTATTTGATTTTTATGTTTATTTGTTATTATATTTTCTAGCATGTTGGATTCTAGATAGTTCCAATGGTGGCTTATGTTAATAGTTTTAGAAAAGAAACTCTATCACATAAAGGAAAAGATTTGTATAGTTTTACAAATAAATACTATTAATGGGTAGTTATAATGACTATATTGTATTGATGTTTACTTTGTGATCATCCTTTTGTTGTAAGTATGTGCAGTTGGTGTTGTCATTGATGTCAACAATATTTGGTGTTGTCATTGGTTTCAATTATATGAGAAGGAGTATGTTGTAAGAGTGTGAGTAATTGGTATTGATTTGATGTTGTCTTTGATGATTCTTTGATTACTTTCATTATGTTGTCATTAGTAAGCTACTGGTGTCAACCTCTAATGTTTCTTTGATAAGACTTTTCATATGGATGTATGGTTAAGTTGCTATGTTTCAGTTGTCTTGGTGGTGATGAGGAAGTGCTGAAGATATTGAGGATGTGTCTCTGGTACTTGTTTCCAAGTGCTTTTGAGAAAATTTGAATAAAAAGAGGAAACAGTGTGTTGTAGTGGTGTTTTGTGTTGTAGAGTAGTGTTCTAGTTTTGATCCTCATTTCTTCTAGGTTAAAGATCTACCTATGTTATTTGAATATGTTGATCAGAGGTTTTAATTGGTGTTATATCCAAAATTTGGTGTGTTAGATCATTCTGTAGAGGAAGGTGTGTTCACCAGTGTGTGAACTGTGTATTACAAAGGTTTCTAGGAGAAATGTTTTTGCTTTGCATTTCTCCACAAAGTGGTCAAGTCTTACAGATCTAGAAGGGTGTTTATAGTGTTCGTATCTTTCTTCAATTGAAGTTGTTTGAGGTTTGGTTATTTGTAAGTCAATTTGTTGAGTTGCAGTATATGACAAAATTATTTAAGTGTACTAGGTGTGTACATTCTTCAAGTGAAAGTTGTTGCGAAGGAATTTATTGGATTTTAGGGTTTTTGTGAAATATTCTAGATCATGTTCAAATGTGATGTGTGTTCTACAATTCATCTTTGGATTTAAGAAAGCGTGTACTTAAATTTTAATGGTGTTAACATAGGTTCGACCAACCTTGGGTGTTTACACTAATTGCAAAGTTTCTTTGATGTTTGTGGAAGTGTGGTGTGGTGTGTATGAGTGGATTTAGGTCCAAACTAAGGTGTGTTGTGGTCCTCCTTCATTCCTCTCCACTGTGGGAATTTTTTGATGCCGGCCTAATTTGAATTTGCACAGTTGAGGTGCATAGCTGATCTTGGAGAAAGTTTTCAAGGTTGAAGATGGTATAAATGTGATTTGAGTTGTTGAGGGATGATAAGATAGATGTGTCTGATGTGAATTATGTGAATTGAAGAGTTGTGAGGTATGAGTTTTTGTAATGCAGTGTGAAATTTCATGTGTTAGATTACTAGATGCAGTGAGAAGAAAGGTCTCTACAATTCTTTAGTAAGACTGAAAAGGTGTTGGTGATACTGTGGTGGAATTTTTTGTTGCGTCGAGATGGATTTATCACTATAACAATTTTCTCTTCTTTTCTATTTTGGCAATGAGCTCTTTGTAATTAGTATTGATATTACTTTATATTGTGAGATAATCCTCACTGTGGTTTTCCCCTTCTTGGGTTTTCCACGTAAATCTAGTGTTTCTTTGTGTATGGTGTTGATTTGGTTGTGTTTCTATTATTTGCTTTCATGATAAATCATTTTAACATGTTAAGGGTTAATTAAATTAATATGGATTTGAATTTTTGTGATGGTCTTGAATTTTTAAGGTACAACTGATTCACCCCCCTCTTAGTTGTCTTGTGCATTCAAAAATTGGTATGAGAGAAAGGTTCCTTGGAAGAAAGCTTAACCACTTGAGGTAGATTTGGGATGGCACACAAGAAAGATGTTCCTTTATTTGATGGATCAGATTATGCATTATGGAAGACAAGGATGGAAGGTTTTCTAGTTTCTCTTGGATTTGAAATTTGTAAGTGTATTGTGACTAGATACACTATACCTATAAATGGTCCAAAGACGGATGATGAGATCAAGGCCTACGAAAACAATGGTAAATAAATTTATGCTCTCTTAAGTGGTCTTTCTAATTCTAAATTGGTGAAAGTTATGAATCTAAAAATTGCTAGAGAAATTTGGATAAAGTTAGAAAGCATTTATGAAGGAGATGATAAGGTCAATCAAGCTAAGATGTAGAATCTAAAGATCATGTTTGAGACCTTAAGAATGTCTAAATATGAAAACATCACAAGCTACTTGCAAAAGTTTGATGAAGTTGTCAACGGTATCAAAGGTTTTGGTGGAGAACTAAAAGAAGAAGAAGTGATAAAGAAGGTACTCATAATTCTTCCTAAATCTTATAGTCATTAAATTTATGTTATTAAGGAATTCTAAAATTTGAACCAATATACCAAAGATCAGTTGTATGGTTCTTTAACTCCTTTTGAAATGAGATAATTTGGTACAAGTAATGCAAAATTTGAGACTACTTTTAAGGTTGGTAAATTAGAGAGGACTTTGGAATCAGATTAGGAGGATCTTGATGATGTGGAAGATAAATTTGTGAGAAGAATGAAAAAGGGTACATGAAAGAACAGAGGTAAGTTTCCTTTAAAATGTTTCAAATGTGGAAAGATAGGTCATTATGCTTCAAGATGTCCAAACAAAGCTTTGAATGACAAAAATAAGGAGAACAAAGGTAAGATGATTAAGAAAAAATATTATTTTAGAGAAGATTCCAATATATCTGATGATGAATCAGATTATAGGGATTATGAGGATGGTGAATGCTTGTTCATGGCTTTAAAAGATGAAACTAATTTTTCTAACTCTGAGAGATGTGTGAAGGAAAGGTCTCTAAAAGTAAGTGTTAATATTGAAGGCACTTTGGTGTCTTATTTTCATGCAAGACAAGAGAAGAACTATTGGATCATTGGTAGTGGATGCTCTAATCATATGAGTGGTGACAAGAGTAAGTTTGTTAAACTTGAAAAGTATGAAGAAGGACTTGTTAGGTTTGGTGATGATACATAGGCTAAGATATGTGGAAAAGGTTCAATCTGTTTTGATGGAAAGCATAACATTGATGATGTTCTTTGTGTTAAGGGTTTAAGAAATAATCTCTTAAGTGTTGGGAAAATGTGTAGTAAGGGATATAATCTTATGTTTCAGGATGATGGTTGTGAGATTAGAAAAGGATCTGAAACTATGGTTGTTGTTGGAAGAATGATAGATGGAAATGTCTATCAGCTCAAAGGTGTTGATGGTTATTGTTCCATGAATTAGGTCAATGAAAGTTGGCTATGGAATAGAAGAATGTTTCACATCATTTTCGATAGCCTAGTAAGAATAAGTTCAATTACAGTTGTGAGAGATCTGTAAAATATTAAAAAGCCTATGAATGTTTTCTGTAAGGAATGTCAAGTTGGAAAGAAAGAAAGAAAGAAAAAGTTTCAAATTCAAAGAACAATCTTCTACACGACTGTTGGAATTGGTGCATGTGAAAATTTGTGGTCCTACCAAATTAATAATTCTTCAAGGTGATAGGAATTTCATGCTATTGATTGATGATTATTCTAGAATGGCATGGGTCGCTTGTCTCAAAGAAACATCAAAAGACCTAGATAAGTTTAAAGCATTCAAAGTTATGGTTGAGAATGAAATGGATATGAAAATCAAATGCTTGAGGTCTGACAGAGATGAATAAAACTTAGGAAAGTTTGATGGAAGGTTTGATGAAGGTATCTTCCTTGGATATTATACTAGAAGAAAAGCTTATTGGTGCTACAACAAGAGGTTAAGAAATATTTTTCAGAGTGCAAGTGTCAAGGTTGATAAATATCTACAAAATAATTTAGTGGTGATAGATGGATATGGATCGGATGAGTCTTCTTGTAGAGAAGAAGAAAAATTTAAGGAAAAGGAAGTGCATATTGAAGAGGAAGAAACTCCAAAAAGCATTCCTAAAACTCCTAAGTATGTAGGAAGAAATCATTCTGAAGAATAGGTCATTGGTGATAAGAGCAAAGGTGTATTGACAAGACGAAAAGCTACTTAAGAATAGGCAAATCTATGTTTACTTTCTAAAGTTGAACCTAAAACAGTGATTAAAGCATGCAAGGATGAGTATTGGATCAAGGCTATGGAATAAGAACTAATGCAGATTAAGAAAAATCAAACTTGGGAACTTGTCCCAAGACCAGCAATTAAGAATGTGATTGGAACTAAGTGGGTATTCAAGAAAAAACTAAATGAGAGTGGAGAAGTGGTAAGAAACAAGGCAAGGCTTGTGTGTAAATGCTACTCACAAGTAGAAGGAATAGAATTTGAGGAGACATTTTCTCCGATGACAAGGATAGAATCTATCAAGATGTTTTTGGATTTTGTAGCACATAAGGATTTCAAGGTATATCAAATGGATCTTAAGTTTTCTTTCTTGAGTGGTAAATTAGAAGAAGAAGTTAACATAGAACAACTGGAAGGATTTCAGTTATTAGATAAACCAGATACGGTTTGCAGATTGAAGAAGGCATTATATGGGTTGAAGCAATCTCCAAGAGCTTGGTATATAAGGTTAGATAGGTACTTGTTACAGTAAGGATTCAATAAAGGTGTCACAAATAGCAATCTTTACTTCAAAGTTTAAAAAAATCAAATCTTAATTGTGGTTGTGTATGTTGATGACATAATTTTTGGAGGAAATGAAGCTATGTGTAAGAAATTTACAAAAGAGATGCAGAAATAATTTGAAATGTCAATGTTTAGGGAGATGAATTTCTTCCTTGAGCTACAAATCAATCAAAAAATTAAAGGTATTTTCATTTCACAATCAAATTATGTCAAAGAAATGATGAAGAATTTTGGAATGGAAGATTCTAAACTAGTATGTACCCCTATGGTTAAGAAAGAATTACGAATCTCCTAAGGCTAATCAAAGCAAGTATAGATCAATGATTGGAGGACTACTATATCTAACTATTACTAGACCAAATATCATGCATGCAGTTTATCTTATGGCTAGATTTCAAGAATATCCTAGAGAGTCACACACTATAGTAGTGAAGAGGATATTTAGGTACTTGAAGGGCACTCTGGATCATGGCTTGTGGTATTTAAAGGATTTTGACTTTACTCTGAGTGCTTACATAGATGTAAATTAGGCTAGTTGTGTAGATGACAGAAAAAGTACAAGTGGTGGCGCATTCTTTCTTCAATACAAATTGGTGTCATGGCTAAGTAAGAAACAAGATTAAGTGTCTTTATCTACTGTAGAAGTATAATACATTGTAGTTACATCTTGCTACACAATTTTTTTGGATGAGGAAAAAATTAAAGGATATTAGAGTGGTATATGATGAACCGATTCTATCTTCTATGATAATACAAGTGCTACCAATATTTTAAAGAATCCAATGATGCATTCAAAGACAAATCATATCTCAATCCAGTATCACTTCTTAAGAGAGAAGGTTGAAGATAATGAAGTAAAGATTGAATATGTGCCTACAAAGGATCATGTTGCTAAAATATTTACTAAGGCTCTTCCTAAGGATACTTTTGAGTATCTCTGAGGCAAGTTGGGGGTTATTGCCCCTCCTTCTTTGAACTAGATGCATAAGGAGATGCATCAGTCCAGTGGATATCAAGATTCATGGTTTGATCTAGACTAATGTTGGTGGCTACCTCCAGGGGGAGTAGGTAGTGACATTTTTTCTTGTTTTGGTCAAGATAAGTGAGTTTTGTTAATGCGCAATGGTTGTTGATTGATATAGTTTGGTGTATGATCGTAAGGGGGAGTATGTAGAACAGCAAAGGAAAGGAAGTTGTAGAGAAATGGTGAAAGGGGGAGAATGAATGATACAAATTATTTTTTGCTTTATCATTGATGTCAAAGGGGGAGAGAATAATATGAAAAAAAAAATCAAAAGGAGAGAAAATCATGTCAAGAAGATGTTGTGTAAGGGGGATAAAGAAAGCAAAGAGAAGAAGAGCTAGTATGAAGCAAAGTATTGATGATCAAAGTTATGTTTTTTGTTAATGGTTTTTCACATCATGTGCTGTCATCAATGACAAATTGGGAGATTGTTGCAATTATGTGGATTTGGTGTTGTCGTTGATTTCAATAAGCTTTGGTGTTGTCATTGGTGTCAAATGTATGAGGAGTATGTTGCAAGAGTGTGAGCAGTTGGTATTGAGTTGATGTTGTCTCTGATGATGCTTTGATTAGTTCATTATGTTGTCATTAGTAATTTGTTGGTGTCAACCTTTAGTGTTACTTTGATAAGCTTCTACCTATGGATGTATGGTTGAGTTGATATATTTCAATTGGCCTGGTGGTGATGAGGAAGTGTTGAAGATGTTGATGATGTGCCTCTAGTGCTTGATTTCTAAGTGTTTTTGAGAAAATTTGAATGAAAAGAGGAAATAGTGTGTTGTAGTGGTGTTTTGTGTTGCAGAGTGGCATTTTGGTTTTGCTTTGTATGTCTTCTAGGTTGAAGTTCTACTTGTGCAGTTTGGATATGTTGATCAGAGGTGTTCAGTGGTGTTATATCTAGAATTTGGTGTGTCGGATTATTGTACAGAGGAAGGTGTGTTCACCAGTGTGTGAACTATGTATTAAAGAGGTGTCTGGGAGAAATGTTTTTGTTTCATATTTCTCTGTAGAGTGGTTTCAGGTCTTGCAGATCTAGAAGGGTGCCAATAATGTTTGTATCTTTTTTTAGTTGAATTTGTTTGAGGTTTGGTGCTTCAAAAGTCGGTTTCTTTAGTTTTAGTGTATGATATAATTATTTGAGTGTACTAGGTGTGTGCATTCTTCAAGTGAAATTTGTTGCAAAGGAATTTTTTGGTTTTAGGGTGTTTTTGGAATATTCTAGATCATGTTAAAGCATGGTGTGTGGTCCATGAGTTATCTTTGGATTTGAGGAAGTGTGTACTTAAATGTTAATGGTGCAGTTAACATAGGCTCAACCAAACTTGGGTGTTTACACTAATTACAAAGTTTCTTCAGTGTTTGTGGAAGCATGGCATGGAACATATGAGTGGATTTAGGTCCTAGATAAGGTGTGTTATGGTCTACCTTCATCCCTTTCCATTGAGGGAGTGTTTTGGTGCCAACCTAATTTGAATTTGTATGGTTGAGGTGCATAGATGATCTTAGAGAATTTTTTCAAGGTTGAAGATGGTATAAATATGAGTCAAGAGTTATTGAGGGATGATAAGATAGATGTGTGTGATGTGAATGATGTGAATTGAAAAGTTGTGAGGTACGAGTTTGTGAAGTTTAGTGCAATATTTCATGTGTTAGATTACTGGATGCGGTGAGCAAAAGGTGTCTACAATTCTTTAGTAAGACTAAGAAGGTATTGGTGATACTGTGGTGGACTTTTCCATTGCACTAAGATGGATTTCTCACTATAACACTTTTCTCTATCTTCTTTTCTATTATGCTAGTGAACCTTTCTTTCTTTTGGGTGGTGAGCCCTTTGTAATCGGTATTGATATTACTTTATATTGTGAGCTAATCATCACTATGGTTTTTACCTTCTTGGGTTTTCCACATAAATCTAGTGTTTATTTGTGTATGGTGTTGATTTGGTTTTGTTTTTTTTGTCTTATTTCATGATAAATCATTCTAACAGATTAAGGTTTAATTAAATTAATGTGGATCTGAATGTTTGTGAGGGTTTTGAAGTTTTAAGGTACAACTGATTCACCCCACTCTTAGTTGTCTTGTGCATTCAACACCTTTTTAGTATAAACTATATTATATCAACTAGAAATGAAATTGGCTCATTAATAGTTATCTAAGGCACTTGATGTTCCCTTTGGTGAACATATTGTAAAGACAATATATTATTTTTTGTCAGTTCTTATCCCTTTAATAATATATTTATGCCATATTTATTTGATTTATTACCTATATGGGACAAATATTTTTGAGTTTTTATTTTAGCTTCTATATATACATCTAAATATTTATGTTTTTGTGTCATTACATTTCCAATAACATGTTATAGTATGCAATAATTTTCCCCTCCCATTCTTGGGTCTTATTTTTAGCTTTGTTTTTGTATATTCTTCCTATCTTCTTGCATCAATTCTCTTGCATAGTTTTTTGAATGGATTTATCTTCTTGGAATTATTTATGCAATATGTTTTTCAAATATATTATTGGATATACATTGTACAATAATAATAAAAAATTAAAATTGCAATGCTTTATAGCATATTAAGATCTCTAAACTTGGGAGAATGTTAAATGCCACTTTATGAAAAATCATGTTGATCTCAATGACATGCAATCTATTTACATTATTTACATAATTCCAATCAAATTATGCATATGTGTTGAGATTGTTAATATGAATTTTTATGAATTTTGTTAATAAGATTTTTAGGTAATGATTATTTGAAAATTTAGAAACTTTAAATTTGGGAATAAATTACTAGAATTCTTATCAAATTACTAAATATATGGTTTGTATAGGAATTTAAAAAATGAAATTAGAAAAATCAATTTGATGATGTTTGTGTAGATGATTATTTAGTAATATAGTTGGAACAATGTTGATGTGGTTTGTGATCATATACAACACATATATAATTCTATGAACAAAATCCCATCTCTCTTGAAATATTCTAGTTTATGTTTCAGAGTCTGAATCATTCAACGGATATAGAATTCCATTCATAAAATTCTATATGTATTGTGATCACATACAACAAACACCTCATAGAAATATGTGATACTTTCTATATTAAGGGACTATTGTGGAGCATTATGCATAAATAATTGTATTTCACCTACTCTCTCCCACTAGGTAGTATGATATTTTTTTAGGGGGGAAAGATACCAATAGATTCATCAATCCATTATATATTATTCCTTTTTTATCACAAATATTGATTCATGGTAATTATAAAATTAATGGTCTTTCATTGGATGGCTACATAAGGTCACAAATTATTGGGACTACAGTCATAACACCCTCCAAAATTTTACACTTCACTTCTACTATCTGAAGTATTCAATGGAGTGCTCTACCATTTTCTAGCTCCTTTGGAGTTCACCCTACACTTCAAAAAAAAATTAAATTTTTTGTGGGTTACCACTTACTTTGTTTAGCATTGAGCTTCTCTTTCTAGAGTAACTTAAATAGTCAAGATAGTTCAAAGTAGTAGATATTGTTAGCTTTCACTTGATATCATTCAATTTAGAATACAATATTTTATTGGCCTTCTTATATATTCTAGCTACATTTCCATGAGGGATGTATAAGAATACATCACTAGCTATCCCATCATTCAAATGAATTTCATGTGATGCATATTTTATGATAGATACTATGCTCCTAAAATTCATGATCTATGAGGCTAGATTGAAAAAGTTTCAATTAGAGGAGTAGCACATTGTGATGCCTGAGATTTTTTTATTCTATAAAACTATTCCACTTGTGACTAAAGGGGACTAAGCTATAGTAAAATATGAGAGATTGGGGTTGCATTAGATTGAGGGTTCAAATTTGTGGTGGGAAAATGAGAGATGAGGAACATTCATACAAAGGGAGAAACTATGGAGAAAGGAATGAAGGTTTGATTTAAAGGAATCAATTCAAAGAGTAGAGAATATGGCTCATTTAATGAGGATTATTTATAATATTTGGCATTATACATGGATACTACCATATTCATAATAGCTTCTAGATGAGGAGTGTAGGAGGAAGATGGAAATAACTCAAGGAAGGGAACTACTTTTTGTTCCTTGCACACACCCCCCCCCCGTTGAAAATGAGGACCCCCCTCTTTTCTTTTTGCTTTATTTTTAGGCTAGGTCATGTTAGGTAAGATTTATTTTTTATGATTGCTTATTTTGGTTTTAGGTGCTTTGGTTGCATTTTGGGCATGGATTTTTAAGGGAATTACAAGAAAAGGAGTTCGTAGATATCTTTCTAATGTGAGTTTGGTGTACAACCCATAAAGTTGATCCCAATTCAAAATCCCACAGGCATCAAATCTTTGCAAAGTTGAGTGGACTTCTTTTCTCTACAAGAGATTGCAAACCTACTTTTTTTAAAGGATTAGAGGCCTCAAATTCTTGCAAGTTTGTGCCTATCAAATTTCTGCAAAAAGTAACCTAATTTATATTCTTGCATGCAAGTTTTGACACTCTATTGGTCTTGGGCATTAATGGTGGTAGGTTTGAGGACTATATAAGTGGTTTGGGTGTCATTTTCACAATTTATCACCTGTAATAAAAGAAAATTTCAATGTAGCAAAGCTTGTTCAAGCCTTCCCATTTTTCACCCCACCTGCAACTTACTTTGACTTAGATTTTGAGTGCATTTTAGGTAAGTTTTCATGGCTCATATTTTAATGGTTAAAATATTTAATAAAAAGATACCTTAAGCAACCTACATTTAATAATTATAGTTGTGGATGAATGTATATTTAGTGTGCCAACCTCCTAGTGGATAGTTGGTTGCATGAGTATATAATCTAGCATGAGGGTTTGGTGGGAATTAGTTCATAGTGGAATCTAGGTATGAGTCATTTCCTTGCAAGTATTTTATCCTTTAGGGTTTTGTGGATCTAATTTAGAGTTTTTAAATTCCTTGTGATTAGGGCACCTAACTTATTGAGATCAAAATCCCTAGGCATGAAAAATTCTATAGGGTCCCCATTACTACTTAAAGAAGTTAGGGTTTACACCATTATAAAACTTACTCCACTTAAAACCTTGTGTTTATTGCATATAATCCTCGCTTGTGGAAGTTTTGATCCTCAAATCTTTTTGCGAATCCTTCACAACCTCAAATTTTTGTATTTAAAAACTTCCCTTAGTATACCCTCATAGAAATTAGGTGGGAATTATTTCCCACAAAAACTCAAAAGGTTATAAAGTTCCATGGGAAGGGTTGGCATCACTTTTCCATAAAACAACTTAGAATTATTTTTTGCAAAGCTTAAGCCTATGGAAAATTTTGACATTAACTTAACTTGGACTATGGATGCCTAATTTCTCTACAAGATTCAATTGAGAAAAAATCTCACAAGGTTTAATAGTTTCAAAAATTCACTAGGTTCATATTTCTACGAAGAATTTTTTTGCATAGCCCAAAACTCCACATAATTCAAGACATGTAAAACTTCTGCTAAAACATACCATTCTATTCATCCTGCAAGAGTTATTCAGGCATTTCTTTTGCAAACTCTAAAAGGGGGTAGGATTTGATCTTACTTCATTATCCTTTTTTTTCCTACCTTCCTTTTTTTGTAAAGATTGGCCTAGTCTAGATGTTGGAAGAATGAAGAAGAAACCATATGGTGTGTTGTCATTCATGCCAACATTGTTTGGTGACATTTTTGTCTAATCCAATAAATAGGGTTTATGTTACCTTGATCCAATAATTTGGTCTAGAATTTCTCATAGTAAGATATCGGTAGGTATGTTATTCAAGACTATTAAATGCATCTATGGACAAGTTTTCAGTGATTTTGGTTGTTTGGGTTGAAAGATATGTTTGGCAGAAGATCGACATACAGTTTTCTACTCAGAGTTGTGCAAAGTGGTATGAGCTTTCCTCTGGTCGACATGGATAAGTGGTATGAATATTAATACACTTTGTGGATATTAAAGAGATCCTTCTTAGGTCTGAGTTGGCCTAATTTATGCCTTGCACATTTTGGTTTGAGAGTGAAAGAATTTTTGTTGAGCTGACAAGCTATTTTGAATTAAGTATGTATACATCTAATTAGGGAAACCTAATTGATGTATGAGGATGCATTAGCATATATATGTGAAAAAAATTGTACTGAAGACAAAAAAAATGCATGATGTGCGACAAGTGATGTGTGATAGTGTGTAAATTTATATGTATGATTTATGTATCAAGGAAGAATTGCAGTATATGTTGTGTGATTGCAAGCCAGCATAGTTTTTGTTTTTCTGAGGTTAATTGGAACTAAATTCAACACATGAAAAGTGTATTCCATTAGTTCAATTTTTGGCAATGAGCCACACTCCATTTTAAAAATCATTTCAGGTATGATCCTTTCAAGGATAGTGTGTCCTGGCAGTGTTCCCCTATAATATCTAATGACCAGTTATAATATATTGTGAGCTAATCCTCACCGTGGTTTTTCCCATTTTGGGTTTTCCACATAAAAATCTTGGTGTTTATGTGTTATGTGGTGTTATAATCTCTTTCATATATTTACTTGCAAGTGTAGTTAAATGTGTTTTAATATTTGGATGTTTAATAGTTGAATTATTTAGTAGAATATTGATTCACCCCCCTCTCAATATTATAGGTGTTCAACAATTGGTATCAGAGCTCGGTTCATTTAGAAAAACCTAACAACTTGAGGAAGATCTTGAAGCTTGAACACATGGCTGACAAAAAATGTCATATTCCTCTAGAATAAATCTCTACAATTGAGTGCACAAGAGATGACTGCACAATTGACAAAGTAGAACTTAATACTGCTCTTGAAGATCTTGGTAGAATTGAAAGTGAGAAATAAATTTTGAAGGTGACCCTAAAAGAAGCAAATAAATGCATGAAAAAGTTAAGAGAGAAAATAAAAAAGCTCAAGGAAATGCATAGAGAGGTCAGTGATTAGTTGAAGAAAGCAAATGAGGACATTTCCAAACTAAAATTGTAGGTGGAAGAAAAAAGGAGAATTGAGGACTGTTAGAATTGAGGACTGTTAGAAAGATGAAATTCAGAGCAAGAATGATGAATGCATCAAGCTTGAACAAGAAGTGGTGACCCTAAGATCAGACCTGGAACAAGCAAGATCCCATGATGACAAATTCAAAATAAGTACTACAATTCTTGATGAGTTGATTGCAATTCAGAAACCTTCTAAGGATAAAGGTAATTTGGGACTTGAAGAAGGACAAAGTTCAAAGACAAATCAAACATCTAACAAGGTTGACAATCAAAATCCAACTCAAGGCAATGTTAGATAGATCAAGAACAAAAGAAGCAATACCGAAAGGACTCCTATCCAAAAACCTAATGCTTAAAGGTACCCATCTTTCAATGGTATTTTATTTTCATGCAATAAATTTTCTCATAAGACAACAAAATGCAGAGGTAGAATGAATCAGAATGTTGGATTATTTTCTAGACAATGCTTTGCATGCAATAAATTTGGATATAGAGCTACTGAGTGTAGAAGTCAGATAATGATGATGAATAGATTCAATACTAGTAGAATGATTCAATCCTTTCAAGGTTATTGCTACACATATAATGCATTTGGTCATAAGGCTAACTAGTGCAGATAAAGGATGAATTCAGATTAGTTTGGTCGGAAAAATTTTGTGTTCTACACCTATAACAAACCATGACATATTTCAAGATTCTGTAGAAGGAAAAATAGAAGGAAATCTAATCTAGAACAAAATAAAGTGGATCCTACTAAAGTAAAGAAGAAAATGGAGAATATTTGGAAGAAGAATGAAGAATCTAAGAACAAGGATGAATCCAACACATCTATACCTCCATCTAGTGTAGATATTTCTTCTAAAACCTAAATCCAATACTGTGTTTAGGGGGGGTAGTTACAAAGAAAACTAACAAACCCCTGATATATGAGGTGTCAAGTAGTGACACGAAGATATGAGATGTAAAATGGTGTTATGAAGGTGTTGAAAATGATTCCAGTAGAAATGCAAATTTGAAGATTTACAGAGCATTTTAGGGTTTACAAAGTATTCATAAGTTGTTTATCAGCTTTTTGAAGATTGAATGCAATAAATATGAAATTAGGGCAGACCGGTAAAGTATAAAGTAAAATTATAAGTCGAATTAAATCAATTTTATTTATTTGGAGAGAGAAAAATGAGTTGAAGGAGTGTTAAAGTTGATTCAAAGAATCTAGCATCAAACCCTAGTTTTTATTGAAGCATGAAAAAGGTATTTACAGCTATCTATACTTTGTGGGTTTGCATTAGAAGTAATTTGCATTTGTATCTATAAAATAATTGAGAGAGAAATGGCCACACCAACCATGGTTGAGACTTCCAAGAGACCTAGATCAAAATTCAAAAGGTTTTCATGGAAGATTTTTGACATTGACCCTATTGGTGCATTTTCACAAATTCAAAATCATGTCGTGCCCATCGAAGACACTAGAACCTACATTCATGGGAAGTTGGAAGAATTTGATCATCAAGTACTCAAGGAATAATGGAAAAAAGAGTTAACTAGATATAGTTTCTTAGTGAAGCCTGAGTATGAAAACCTTGTGCAAAAGAAGCTAGATGTGTGGAGCTAGTTCCCCGACTTTTGTAGTGAAATGGATACAAAGTATGTGAGAATTTCACTTAGTAGGGTGCATGATAAATTTCTATGGACAAGTGTGCCTGGACTAATTACTAAAGAGGTGATCAAGTATGTGACTAGACTCTCTGATACTAGACCCATACCAGTATTAAATTCTATTAAAAATTTAGTTATGATGAAGTTAACAGGTGCCACATATGATGGAAGAGAATTAACTATCAAACCTATTACCAACCCTACTGTGAAGTATGCAACAATCATGATAGGTCACATTATTTACTTCACCAATAGAGGAAATTTTGTGTCTACAACAACAATCTATGTTGCACATGACATGGTCATAAATGGAAAATACTATGATTTATGTGAGTTGATTTGGAAACAACTTATGGAGAACTTGAGAAAGAACAAGACAAAGAAATATCCCTTCAAGTTTGGAACACTGATAGTCTATTTGTTATTTTACTTTTTGAGAGAGCTAATTGGGAAGAAAAACATGATATGGGATACTATCAGATCGGTAGAACATCAAATCTTTGATTATCTAACATGGGATATTTCAAGGCACGGGGTAATTCTCTAATTGCATTTTTCATAGTTTTCCAAAATGGCATGCATGAAAGAGAGAGAATTCCAAAGAGTCTGGTAGCTAAATATGCAAATGAAATAACCTTCCTAGTATCCACTAATGAGTGCATAATAGAGGTAGTAGAACCTAGGACTCTATGGATAGATCCTCTGGGATATGAGATTGATGAGCATATCATTGAGGGCCTCATTGAGATATTGCTCAAAATTCCCAAGGATCATACTCAGCCTCAACATGGTATATATGAAGAGAATTCAGCTAAAGTGTGTTTGAAGACTTCAACACCTCAAAGAGCTAAGAGGGTAAACAAGAATTTTGAGGCATATTTCTAACTACATACACTTTCTAAGGATGATGTTGAAAGGTTAAGGGAAGTTGCAGCAAAGAAGAGGGCCAAGGCAGTTGAAGTGCCCTTTAGACTTAGAAAATTATGAAGATCATCTTCCACTACTACCTCTACATTTCCATCAACACCCAATGCAACTGCATTAGTGAAAGACATGGCAGAGAAAATTGGGATGAGTTTTGTTTCTTCATCTCATTTAGCTCAAGTATAGGAGCCTGATAAAGGAAAAATCATTGACATAGAAGTTGTGATTCCCCTTACTACCAATTTACCTATTTTCAAAGAAGTAAAGGATAAGGTTGATGATATACATGCTTCTCCAAAGACATCTGCTCCTCCAGATGAAACATAAGATACAACCAGAGAACATACTGAAGATCAATATAACAATGATACAGGTGACAATCCACAAGAACACCATGAGAACATTGGAAATAATGGTGAAGAAGATAAAAATGATCGAGAAGAAATTAGGAGAAAAGAGTGATGATAGAAAGGATGATGAGGACAACAAGGGAAAAGAAAATAAAGACAAACCATTAGAAAATCCCTTTGAAGGGGAAGAAGTGGAAAATAAATAATAAAATAAGGAAGAAACGAAGGTTGGAAGAAGTGAAGAATAATCTTCAAAGATGATTGAGCCATCAAAGCCATCCAAAGAATCATCCAGAAGTACTCTCAAGGGTCTTTTTTCAAGGCAAGTTAGGATTCAGCCTATGCTTCCACCTCAACTGATTCAGCTCCCACCTCATCCAGGCTATGTGGATCTGAGTAAGATCCCACCAATTCAAAGGATAGAGCTTTGTAGTACCTTTCGTGACTCTGGTAAAAAGGAAATTATTGAAACTCATCAGAAAGGGACTAAACTAATAAATGATACCATCAAGGCTTTACAAGATACAACTCTCGGTGCTACAATTGATGATTCCTTAGCTCCTATTGATAATTTAAAGCTCTTGGTTGATTCACTCAAAGAATATACCTCTAGTCTAAAGGAGAAAACTGAAAAAGAGGTTGAGAAAAGGCTACTAGAGAGAAGGCTATTGGTACTATAGGTCAAATGTGGAACTGTAGGAGTTGAGAAAATACAACACCACAAACCCCGAAGATCACCTGCATGCGAATAACCTGTCACAAAAGAAGAGATGGAGACAAACAAGCAAGGGTTCTCTGAAAACTGAAAATGTATATATCAGAGAGAATGAGAGAATGAATTGATATGAAATACAATGGGATCAATCCTTATAAAAAGGAGATCATGCAAACCCTAATAAAACCCTAATAGGAAAAACCCTAATAGAAGCCCTAATAGGAAAAAATTTAATAATTAATATAATTATTAAATGTCACTTTATGCAAACTAACGTGAAATCTTAAGAAGGGAATAAAGGTAACTTAATCAACATAATTAAGTTAAGACCTTTACTCTAACACTCCCCTTAAGATGAGCAACAGTGCAGCTACAAACAAATGCAGAAAAGCAAAGGTAACTACAATGCAAGAAGGCAAACATGGGTCCTGGAAACTAGGCCAGATCAGGTACCCAAATACAACCAAATCTCTGTAAAGAGGAGAAATAGAGAAAACCTCATGGGAAAAAATTCTACTCCAAAAAGAGATGCAGAAGGCCAAGAAGAACATCACTGAAGCAGAAGAAGTTGTAAACAACTGTCGAAAGATGACTGTTATGGTGCTAAAGAACCTCCACTGAAGATAGGATGCTCAGGATCAAAAAGACAATAATCTATATGAGTGCCCCATATGACACTACTCGAATCAGATGGCAAACAAAGGCAAACACCTGGAACGAAGATACAAAATCTGCATGAGTGCCTCAAATGACACTACTCGAATCAGATGGCAAACAAAGGCAAACACCTGGAATGAAGATACAAATGGAATAAGTACCAATAGTCTGTCAAGAAGACAACAATCTGCATGAGTGCCCCAAACGACACTACTCGAATCAGATGGAAAACAAAGGCAAACACCAGGAACGAAGATACAAATGGTACAAGAACCAATAGTCTGAAACACTGATCAACTAAGAATGGAAGATTCCTTCCAAGGCGAAATCAAGGAAGAATTAGCACAAACAATATAATAACCCCCCCATAATGTTGAACTGGGAGAGCTTGACAGATCCACTGAAATGATGTGAAACACCCTGTAGTGCATGAAGGAGAAGAAACATCTAAAAGTGCGCAAGATAGCACTTGCAACTGAAAAAGTGGTGTGCAAAACAAAACACACATACATGAGGCTGGAATCATATGGATCCATGGTCGTCGTGGAGGGACACTCACCGGACAAAGGTGTGATGGCAAACAAAGGCAAACTACACAACCCCCCATGGTATGGATTCAATGTCGTCGTGGAGGGATACTCACCGGACAAAGATGTGATGGAAAAACAAAGGCAAACTACACAACCCCTCATGGCACTTTATAATATCAGTGTGAGTACAAAATATGGCACAACCTTATGTGCAAAATCCCCAAAAGATGCATGTACAATAGTGTGGCACTTTATCTCAGTGCGTTTACATAAAAGATAGCTTACAAATGATGCTCAAAAATGTCCTCAAAGGACAAAATGTTGGAAATATATGAAGAACAGCCAAGAACAAAGCATCACATGTGAACAAAAAGTTTCCAAGAGCAAATATGTCCAGGTAATCCACCAGAGTGTGAAAACACAAATAACTGAATAAAAGATACTTGGAGTGAAATCTAGAAAAAATGGCATGGATGAAACTGAAGAGCTCGGAAATACAGTTCCAACGCCGCTGAGATTGCGAAAAATAGAGAAATTGATCAAAAGTTATGAGCTTGAGATTGAAAGTAGCCCCTTTGTCTTCAACTAGCTGTAGAATACACCAACAAAAAAAAAAAGTGATGAGACCCATACCACTGGAAAGATGAGAAAACTAGCTTTCTGATGATATCTTGTTTGCCAAAAAATGATATCGTATGCCCAAGTTACGGCCTTCGGAATAAATCAGCTCCAAAGAGGGAAAAAACCAGTGTTGGGTCAAATTTGACGGTCATACGACCATCGCAGCAAAAACACTGTGTTAAATTTGACGGCCAAACAACCGTCACCGTAAAAGTATGATTGGACTTATTTTCTAAAAATAAAAAACGTTTTGATTTTAAAAAAAAAAATCATTAAAAAAAACATTGCGTTTTTTTTATTTTAAAAAAAAACTAAACCTAAGTACCGTCGGTCGGCTGACAGTACGCCGACAGGCGTATGTAGGGCGCTCGTAGGCTTGCCTATGCAAGTACCTGCAGGTACCTTACATAGGCCTAAGCATGCCTTTAAATCTGCTTTTTTCTATTTTTTTTTTTTTATTTTTTTTTTTTTAATAAAAAATCAAAATTTACAAAAATATTTGCAAAAAATAAAACGAAATTTTTTCCGAAAAAAAAAAATTACCAGACGATTTTTTTCCTGATTTGCGCGTAGACGATGTCCGTACGGTTGTAGGTGCAAAAAAGAATTTGCCCTAAAATTCGACTTTGTCCAAAATGGACGAATGAATAGTCGATTTAGGGGTTTTGGACCGCTATGGACACAATGGCGATGTCCGTTTGAGCTGAAAATGCTTCAAAAATGCAGGTGTGCCCTAGATCAAGAAAATAAGCCCTAAACCCTTGAAGCTCCAAAAATCTTCAAAACAAGAATAGGAAGCAGCAGGTGTGGAGCCCTGATACCATGTAGAAGTAAAGCTCTGATACCATGTAGGAGTTGAGAAAATACAACACCACAAACCCCGAAGATCACCTGCATATAAATAACCTGTCACAAAAGAAGAGATAGAGACAAACAAGCAAGGGTTCTCTGAAAATTGAAAATGTATATATCAGAGAGAATGAGAGAATGAATTGATATGAAATACAATGGGATCAATCCTTATAAAAAGGAGATCATGCAAACCCTAATAAAACCCTAATAGGAAAGACCCTAATAGAAGCCCTAATAGGAAAATATTTAATAATTAATATAATTATTAAATGTCACATTATGCAAACTAACATGAAATCTTAAGGGAATAAAGGTAACTTAATCAACATAATTAAGTTAAGACCTTTACTCTAATAGGAACCACACACAACATGGTGTTGCAATATTTAAAAGAGGTAAAGGAATGTGAAGAGGAACCTCAAATATTGTTTATGTATTGCATGTGGTGATTGAATGCCACTCAAGGAATTAAAGACTTAATGGACTCAATAGAGTCGCAAATTAAAAATGCCTCTGGAGCCTACAACATTGCAGATGGAAAATATTATGCCTCTTGAACTTCTATTTCAGACCTATAGAATAATTTTTTCACACTTCAAAGGCAAAAAGAGGATGCAATAAGGCAGTTTGGACAACTTAGAGATCTGGTGAAGTCCAAACATATTCTAGTTTCAAGTGCCTTAGCGGATGCAGAGAAACTTGACAAGATAAATCTTAATCCATCCACTCCAGAAGAAGGTGAAGAGAGCTTAGTAGAACTGGAATCTTTGCACAAAGAACTTGTCAGAGTGAAGGGGATCTTGGGTGATGGAAAACCTATTTGGGAAGCCATTCTCAAGGAATTAGATGGTGCTCCCAATTCCGGATAATTTTTTTTTGTTATTTTAGTTTATTTTACAAATTTGTCTATACCAAACCCTTTGTCCTTGACAACAAAGGGGGAGAATATTTTGGCTAAAATTTTTTGGTGTGGGAGAAATTTTGAGAAATTTTTAGAGAAGTAAGTCGTGATGTATATATGTATACTTGAAAGGGGGAGTTCGCACAGTTTGGGTTTATAGTTTTGTTTTTGGAGATTCATTTTTGGCACATGTTGCCATCAATGACAAAGGGGGATATTTTTGAAAGAATGAAGAAGAAACCCTCTGGTGTGTTGTCATTGATGCCAACATTGTTTGGTGACAATTTTGTCTAATCTGGTAAATAGGGTTTATGTTATCTTGATCTGGTAAGTTGGTCCAAAATTTCTCATAGTAAGATATCAGCCTATGTGATTTTAGTATGTTATTTAGGACTATTAAATTCATCTATGGACAATTTTTCAATGATTTTGGTTGATTGGTCTAAAAGATATGTTTGACAGAAGATTGACATACGGTTTTTTGCTCAAATTTGTGCAAAGTGGTATGAGCCTTCCTCCAACCGACATGGATAAGTGGTATGAAGATTAATACACTTCATAGGTATTAAATAGATCCTTCTTAGGTCTAAGCTGACCTAATTTATTCCTTGCACATTTTGGTTCGAGCGTGAAAGAATTTTTGTTGAGCCGACAAGATATTTTTGAATTAAGTATGTATACATCTAATTAGGCCAACCTAATTGATGTATGAGGATGCATTAGCAAATATATATAAAACATTTTTGTACTAAAGATAAAATAGATGTGTGATGTGCAACAAGTGATGTGTGATAGTGTGTGAATTTATATGTATGAGTTATGTATCAAGGCATAATTGTTGTATATGTTGTGTGACTGTAAACCAATGTAGTTTTTTTTTTTGAGCTTAATTGGAATTGAATTCAACACATGAAAGGTGTATTCCATCAGTTCAATTTTTGGCAGTAAACCACACTCCATTTTGTAATCATTTTAGGTTGTGAGCCTTTCAAGGATAGTGTGTCCTAGCAGTGTGCCCATGTAATATCTCATGACCGGTTATAATATATTATGAGGTAATCCTCACCGTGGTTTTTCCCATTTTGGGTTTTCCACGTAAAAATCTTGGTGTTTATGTGTTATGCGGTGTTATGATCTCTTTGATATCTTTACTTGCAAGTGCAGTTAAATGTGTTTTAATATTTGGATGGTTAATAGTTGAATTTTTTAGTAGAATACTGATTCACCCCCCTCTCCGTATTTTGGGTGTTCAACACCAAATTCCTGTAAATTTTTATTTGCAGAGATTTAATGGATGGTGAATTTTGAGCATAACTCCTAAAAATATTATAGGGTGGAATGTCCACAAAAGAGTAGCTTCCGATTTTGTAAAGTTTGATGGTTCCAATTTTTTCGCAAGGATAATGGGCCTGCATTTTCCACAACATGTGATGACTTCTAATTCGCTACAAAAATAACTCTATGTTAAAATTTTGTATTTTTTTAGTGATGAAATATAATATTGTACATGGAGTTAATTAAGGATCTTTTCAAGGTTTGTTGATAATTGACGGTTATATCAACTGAATATTTATTATAAGGAGAATTTGTTCAATTGAAATTTAAGTATGATTGATAATCATTATACTATCATTTTTCTCATTACGTGATGTGTTATGCAGGTTTTATGGAAAAGAGGGACATAACATCTCAAATTAAGTATGAATTTAAGGGATTTTATCCTCCCTCCAAGATCACATCACATTGGTTTTTGGTTAATGAAACCAACTTGGTTCACATTGATATAGAGGAGTTCAAGGAGAGTATCTTCAAGGATAAAAAGATTGAGCTCGCCCCAAAGATCAAGTAGAGTAGAATTGAACAGGATGTTGGGTTCCCATATTCAATGGTGTGCCTAGTTAATCATAGGGGCTCGAGAATACTACCATAAGGATTTTTGAAAGATAGTAGTTGCATATGGGAGGGTATTGGAAAACTTGTCTCTAATTCTATTTCTCGTACCTTTGAAATCCCCTTATTTTCTCACAAGACTATTACAACTAAGGAGTTGCTATTGGAGTGTTTGAAGCCAATCCTTGAGGCTAGCATGCAAGTTGTTAATGATTTGTGGATGAAGCAGCAAAAAGGAAATATGAATAAGTTACTTAAGCATTTATATTGAAGCAAATTCAAAGATGAATTCAATGATTTGGTCACTCTTTTGAGTAGAGTAAGGGGAATTTCATTGGAATCCACATTTGAGAATTAGATGTTTTATTGTGTAGAGGAGACATTAAGAGGTCCAACTAAATTTGACGGGGCCAACAATGACAACTTGCATAATTATTTTTCTCTCATGAAGAAGTCTTTGGTCTTCTTTATGACATCCTATATTGTCTACCTCTTCACAACAAATTTTAGATACAAAGGACTGACATGCTTGGGTCATTTAGGTACTAAACCAAATTTAGCACAAAGTTTAAGAATAATACCCTCAGCTTTAGGTATAGAATACAAAGAATCATTATAAGAGAGTGAATGATGCTTTTACAATGTTTAATGTTATAAATCTAGAAGGGGATTTGAACAAAAGAATTTATTCCTTAGTTATGGATATACTAAAGATATTTGGGTATTGGTTCATCATGTTCTCAAAGTTCACTTATTTCAATCTAGAAGGATTCTCAAGCTCTCCATATAGATTGTTGAAGTATCCCAAAAACAAAATTGTCATGCTAGAGATAACAAGGTAATTGTGTGCTTCACACCAATTATTGAAAAACAAGCATAAGGTTGGGTTCCCCTATCCCCTAACATTTGGAAGAGTTATATTTGCTTGTCTTTCAGCTCCTACTGTTGAATACTCTGATGTGGATATGTAGACCTTTAGGTTTAATTTTCATAGCAGGAGGGATAATTTTGATCCCTATGGTAAAATGAAGAAGCAAGTTGGGAAGCAATATGACAACCAACTGGACATTGAGAATTTTTGGGCCAGTTGCATGAATGATATGGAGGTCCAAAAGAGATCATTCATGAGGTTGATAGTGGACTATATTAGGACATTGTACCTTTATATGATTCCAAACCAAGTACAAGAGGATAGTCAGGTTTTGAATGAAGATGAATTTAATAAGGTGACCAATCAATCTATCCCATTGCCAAACTGGACCAAGGAGGAAGAAACTAACATAGATTTTATCACTCGGCATGTTCTAAAGAGAATGAAGAAATGGATGGAGGCTTAGTGCTCTACTCTTTTGGCCCGGGGTATTAAGTTCTCATATGATATAGTTGTTGGTATTTTTTGTCATTTATGTCAACACTAATTGTTGGTTGTTATATGTTTTTGAGATTGATGGAAATTATTGATTTCAACACTTGATGAAGATTATTATATGTTTGATAGTGGATGTCATTGATGAGATTGTTGTCTTTGATGTCAGCACTTGAGAAGTAAGGGAGATTGTTGCATTAATTGTTGCTTGGAATTTTCTATCATTGTTGACAATATTTAGTTTTGGCCAACATTGATATAAGGTGTTGTTGTTGAAGTTCATGGTTGGATGTCATGCCTTGTCTGATGATAATCAGAGAAGTATTGAGTATAGTTGTTGTTAGCAGAGTTTATTTCATAATGATATATTAAGATGAGGATTAGAAGTATTTTTTATAGTGGAGATATGTTGATGAAGATCTACAATATATCTTATTCTCTCTCTTGATGTTCTTGATGTAGCATGTGTTGTTGAAATAAAGTTATGGCCTCCACAAGTTGGTTAAGTGTTCCTAGTTTAGGAAGTTGCTTGAAGTTTTCTTGGGAGAATGCTCCACATTCCTCCACTATTGAAGGTATGATCTTGCGGTTTGGGATTCAAATTCAGTTTTTTTTGGATGTTGTGCTCCTATCTTTTCAGGTCACCATTGTTTTTGAGGAGATTTTTGTGAATTACAAAAGGCTGGCAGTGTTGTTAGGTGTTTGGATTGGTCTGAAAAATGCTTTACATTTCTCCATATTGATGTGTTTACTCTTGTAGCTTGGTGAATGTGTTCTCAATGTATGTGTAGTATCTCAAGTTTTGAAGTGGTCCACAAGTTAATTTTTTAATGTTATATCTCATGATTGAGCATTTTGTGTTTCTGGGATGAAGTATTGTGTCCCTGTTTTGTTTGTGGTGGTTGCTAGTGGCATGAATTTATGAAAGAATTTTTGGAAGTGTTTATGAATGTTCGTGGAAAATCCCCATGTGGTATGCACATTTTTTATTGGCCTCTTTGGTGCTACATTATGTCTTGATTTGGCATTTTGGGTTATTTATGGATATCTAGTCGATAAGGCTTGTTCCTTTGCTTGCACTGTGTGCTTGAGTCTACACTAGCAAGTGAAGATATGTTAAGATTTTTTTGGGTCTTGACCTATCTTGCTTAGAATCGCATTAAGTTAAATCCATCAAAAGTATTATTTTGGATTGATTGGTTATGGGCTTCACATTATATCTACATGTTTCCTTGATATCAACTTAGATAATTGATTTGCGTCAATGTGTGAATTGTTTTGGATCACATTGGAAGATTTATTTTAAAAAAAATGGTTGTCTCTATCTTTGGGATAGAACCGCATTATACTTTGGTGGATGACTTGTTGAATTCATTGTTTATCTTCTTCTTGGTCAACCTAATTAAACTTTTGAAGAGTTGTAGTGGATATAAATTTAAGATATTTTAAGGATGCAATAAGGCAGATAAGTTAAGTGTGGGAACAATAAAGTGTGGATTGTATTTGAAGACCTCATAGAAGAAGTGCGGATGTTTGAAAGATAGAATTAGATGTGCTATATTTCACCTTAGTCAAGGAGTGTTATGTTGAAAAACATTGTAATCTTTCTCTAAATCTTTGTATCCCACTCTGAGATAGTGAATCTCATTAGGTCCTTGTATCTTGATCTTGAACTTGTGTTTGCTTTAGTTTAGCAAGTATTTTGTATCTTTCTCTAAGGTAGTATGCCTTAGTTTGCAAGTCCTTTTTTGGCAATGAGCCTTTATATTGTGAGTTAACTCTCACTATGGTTTTTCCCTAATTGGGGTTTTCATGTAAATTTGGTGTCATCATGTGGATGTGTGTTCTTTCCTATTTTATTATTGTTGTTGATCTGATTAGAGTTATAATTGCTATATCTTTGACTATTGAAGTTGTTGAAGCCTTATATTGTTATATCCTTCTTTACTACTATTTTGTTTAAGAGTTTTTATTTGGTTAAGTGCTAAAAATTCCAAGTTATAGAAGGGCTTAAGTTTTTGTGTAGACTAATTCACCCCTCTCTCTTAGTCTTTGCATGTGTTCAACAATAGTGCAGGATGATATTTATCTAGTGAGGAGGAGCAAGCCAAAGAAGAGGTGGGATGTAGTGGGGAATCCATAGAAAAAGAGGTCAAGACCACCTCCAAGACCAAAGTTAAAGGAAAGAAAAATACATAAGAGAGATGCCCTACTACTAAATCTCAAGTGTATAAGAGAAGGGTTGCTACAAAGGAAAGCAGGCCTCGGGCAAAAGGATTAGGTGAGCTAGGATAATAACACTAGATCTCATACAGGAAGAGAGACAAGATTTCTCTCCTTCCCCACCACCATCATCTTTCATTCCTTCTTCTTCACCACCCACATTCGCATCTTCCATAATATTTTATATTCCTTCCACCACCCTCACTTCACCTCCTCCAGTAGATATAATAGTGGACATCACTACATCCACCCGCACCCTGCACTGCTCCTATTTCTATGGATTCATCCCCATCTCCAACTTCTCTCCCTCCTACCACATCTATTCTCGCTCCCCAATTTACCATGTCAAATATATCTTCTAATGTTCCTTCTACTTCTCCTCATGCTTCTCTTAACCTTCTTGAGACTTTTATGTCTCATCTTTCTAACTTGCTCAAGGAGATAGCTACCACTAGGCTCTCCCAAGTTAATAGGTATCTATTGAATTAAGTGGCACAATATACTCCTCCTTCCTCTTACCACATAATTTTGGAGCCTCCCACCATGGAGAGTATGGATCAAATTTTGGCCAAAGTGCAAAGACAAGAGAGGGAAGAAATGAAAATTATTTCAATGGTAGAGGAAGCTTCAACTGCATTTGAGAATTTGGAGAAGCCTTTCAACAGTATTGATGAAGTAGAAACCGAAAGCTTGCAAGCTATGAAAAGGAAAGAACTATAGGAGAATTTCATAAGGTTCAAAAAGAAGGGGACCACAAGGAAGAGATTGAAACCAAGAATATTCTAACTAAAATTCCTTCCTCTTCTTGAAAAGTATACAAGGCTACTACTCCAACTTGGCTAGAAGAACAATTAAAAATCAAGAAGCCAATAATTGAGACTCCTCAATTGACTCTAGAGGAAATTTTGAGCTAGATTAGTAGGAAAAAGGAGAAGAAAAAGGCCAAGGTAAGGTATCACATAACCAAGGATGCTTTCAAATCCCAAATTTTGCATGTAGCCACCCCTTCTATGGAAAAGGATAATATCACTATCTTGCTGAAATATTTTAATGTTACAACAATAAACATTTTTCCTAGGAATAGATCCCAAGAAATCAATGAGTTGCAAGGTTTGATAACCAATATTTAAAGAGGATGAAGCTACCAAAGCTGAATTAGAATCACAAATAGCAAAATTTACATCTTTCATCCAGCTTATGGTTACTTTGATCTAGACTACTCCAGGAAAAGCAATAATTTTTTTTTGCTATCCAAAGATGAAGTAGACAGAATAGAGCAAATGAAAGTATGGGCTCAATCTACAAAAAATTGGATCAAGAGTGTTTTTGACATTGGAAATAATAAAATTAGAGTTTCCACTTTTGTGCATAACAACTTCCTAATTTTGAAGGAAGAAGTTTATCATTTTATTGAAGACTGTGTGGGGTTTCATAAATACTACAGCTTGGAATTTCTAAAAACATGGGTAATAAAGATACTTCCCACTGAAGTAATAGAATGAGAATGGATTTTGAAGAAAGAGTTAGTAAAAGAACCCCATTATTATTTACATGCACTCAACTTTAGAAGAGAGATCATGTTGCAAGTTGAGCCAGAGGTAAAGAGTATTGTCGATCAAATCAATAAAGTTTTGATGACTTGCAACCATTTTTTCTAAGAATTAACGAAGGTACAAATGAGTGCTTTTGATAATTTGAATGATGAAACTTTTAAGCAGCAATGGAGGTTATTAATCCATAAAGAGACAATAGATGATATATCTACAAAATTCTTGGATGTTGTAGCACATTTTTTGGCAAAAACTATAGAGTTGATTAGTCAAAAGTCTTCTTGGATGGAGTTACACCATCAACTTATTGATGAATACAACACTTTGTGCTATAAGGTTCATGTTGCTCCCAGTTCACCTAATAAAGAGGTCACTGCAGCCCTTACCACTTTAGTCAAGTTTGCTATAAAAGAAAAATCAAAAGGCAAGAGTGTGATAGAAGATAAATTCATGTAAAAGATAGCTAACAAGAGAATTTTTAGGAAATTAAGCCCCATATTTAATGTTATTTTGTAAAATATATTTAATGCTAAATGATATATTTTAATATATTTAATATTTTTTGAGCTACATTTGTAACTAAATTCAGTTAAAGATGGATGATGAATAAAAAACTGTCAATATTTAATGCATTCCAAGTTATTAAATTCAAATGTAATCTTAGCCATTTGTGTTGAGATGATCTCCACCATTAATATTTTCCTCAATTTTTGTAAGCCATCTTTAGAAAAACCAATCTTCTCTCAATTGTAAAAGGTTATTGAATTGGATTTATTGTAAACAAATATTTTGAAATCAATACAAGCAAATAATTGGAGTTTGGTATCTTACTTGTTGTTTATCTATGTATGCATGGTTCCTTTCTTTAATTTAGTTCAAGTTCAGTTATGATAATGTTGAAGTGTGAAGATATTTGATAGATCTTTGACTCATAGACATTTCCATCTGTCCTTCTTCCAACAACAATCATAGTTCTAGACCCTTTTTTGATCTCACATCTATCATCCTAAAACAAAAGATTGTATCATTTTCTAAACATTTTTCCAACACTTAAGAGGTTATGCCTTAAACCTTTAACATAGTAAACATCTTCAGTATTATTCTTTCCATCAAAACTTATTGAACCTATTCCACATATCTTAGCACTTGAATCATCACCAAATCTAACAAGTCCTCCATCATAATTTTCAAGTTTAACAAACTTACTCTTACCTTCAATCATATGATTAGAGTGTCTAATGTCAATGATCTCCAATATTTCTTATCCTTTCTCACATGAAAAGAAGATATCAAAGTACCTTTAGTTTTATCCTTTCTCTCCAGAGGGCATTCCTTCACACATCTTTTAGAGTTAGTAGAAACAGATTCATCTTTTAAATCTGTAAACAAGAATTCATCATCATCATCTCCATTATCAGATTCATCATCAAAAATACTTGCATCTTCTCTAACATAATATATTTTCTTAATCATCTTACCTTTGTTCTTCTTGTTTTTTTTATTCACATCCTTATTTGGACATCTTGAAGTGTAGTGTCTTATCTTTCCACAACTGAAACATTTAAAAGGAAACTTACCTTTGTACTTACCGGTACCTCTTTTCATTCTTTGTATAAAGTTAGCTTCCACATCATCAAGATATTCCTAATCTGATTCTTCAATCTTCTCTATTTTTGTAGCCTTAAAAGTAGTCTCAACTTTTGCACCATTACATGTACCAAATTCTCTCATTTCAAATGCAGTTAAAGAGCCATACAATTGATCTCTAGAATACTTATCTAGATTTTGAGATTCCTCAATAGCAACACATTTATGACTGTAAGCTTTAGGAAGGGTTCTAAGAATTTTCTTTACCGCTTTTGGTTCTTTGACTTTTCCTCCAAGACCTCTGATGGAGTTGACCACTTCATCTACCCTCTGCATATATCTTGTAATTTTTTCATCTTTAAAAATTCATAGGTTCTCAAATGTGCTATTTAAGTTATACATCTTAGCTTGTTTGACCATATCATCTCCTTCATAAATACTTTCCAACGTTTCTCAAATTGCTTTACAAGTTTTCAGACTACTCAAGAGAGAATACTTTCCTTTACTACTACTTTCATAGGCCTTGATTTCAGCTTTAGTGCTTGGTGTTGAAATGCACAAGACAACTGAGAGGGGGGGTGAATTAGTTGTATCAAATCAATTTACTTTTAACCTTAATCAATTCCACTTTAACCTAGTTTGTTAGTAAGTATAAACATGAATTACAAATAATAGAAAGCAAATACCAGAGACACCAAATTTATGTGGAAAACCCAATGAGGGAAAAACCACGATGAGGATTAGCTCACAATATAGTAATAATGCAATATTGGATACAAAGGCTCACTACCAGAGGGCTCACTACCCAGATACAAAGGCTCACTGCCAACAAAGGACTCACTATCCAAAAGGAGGCTCACTGCCTACAAAAAAGAAAAGATAAATAAAGATCCACCACAAAGGTTTCACACATACGTAACTTGATCAAAAGATTGTAGAGACCATCACTGCTTTCAAGAATCTAACACATCAAAGTATTGTTGCCTCAATTCTCTCTTGCACACTCTACTTTTTTCACTTGTTTGCACACTTCACTTGCTTCAATGATTTATCGATTGATGCACACATAATTCACAAAAACTTGATTTTCTTTTATACCATCTTCAACCCTAGAAACAAATTCCAAGGTCAGCTATATAATTTCAATTAGGTTGGATACTCAACATTCCCATGGTGGATAAGAATGAGAGAGGACCAATTACATATTTAATTTAGAACCCAAACAACATCTTGGATCAATCACATGCTTCCTCAATTCGATGCAAAAACTTAATGTATCATGTAGACACCAGGTCGACTAAACCTAATCAAAACACCAATGATCTTTGATGTACACACATCTCCAACAAGATGATCACATGTGGATCACTCAACACGCTTCACCAGAAATTTTACCATTTCTGAGAATACCTCAGGTACATCCACAACAACTACAACAAACTTCATTCACAGAATACTCTTCAACAGTCCAACCAGACCAACCAACAACACACAAGAGATCTGGAGCAAGTCTTTCGAAGCACCAATATACCAAGCACATTTTTGAGAACACATAAACCATCAAAAATAATTATTTCCCATATTTGCAAGATTTGAAACCAAAAACCAGAAGACTTTGGAGCCAAAACATTTCTCCCAATCCATAAACAAATAAAACTGCCAAACCAGTTCACATACCAGTGAACATATCTTTATTCTCCATTGAACTAGAAGCTAAAACTAGGGATATATTATCCATTGAAGCTTATTAACATAACTAAAAATCCACATAGGCATAGGATCAACATAGAAGAAATGCATAGCACAATATCGGAGCACATTCAGAACACACTTCAACGCTGCTTTCATTATTTCTCAAATTTTCTCAAAAGCACTTGACAAAAACACAACTATAACTTCATAAATATAGCTCCATGTACTATAAACACTTCTACAGTCTCTCAACTATACAAGTACCATCTGCAATAAACCTAAACTATGTTGACATCAATGACAACACCACCAAACATGTCCATACTTGCAACACTTGGACCATTTGTAGCCATAGTGTATCCATCCTTAACAGATTTCTAGACATCATTTCACAGATTCTCCAGAAATCTTTCCATCCTTGTTTTCTAGAATGCATAGTCTATTCCATCAAATATAGGGATCTCCTTCTTGTGCACCATCCTAGATCTACCTTAAGTGCTTAAGCTTTTCTCCAGGGAACCTTGCTTTGATACCAATTATTGAATGCACAAGACAACTGAGAGGGGGGTGAATCAATTGTACCTCAAAACTTCAAAACCTTCTTTAAAATTTAGATCCACATTCATTCATTAAACCCCTAAATATATTATGATGAATTAGCATGAAAATAAAATAACAGAAAATGAAACAAATTAACACCATACACAAGAGAACACTAGATTTATACGGAAAACCCAAGAAGGAAAAAACCACGGTGAGGATTATCTCACAATATAATTAATATCAATACCGAATACAATAGGGCTCACTATTGGAGGTCTCATTGCCCAAAGAAGAAAGACTCAATGCTAAAATGGCTCACTACCAGAATAGAGAAGAAGATAGAGAAGGAATGTTACATAGAGAGAATCATCTCAATGCAACAAATAATCCACCACAATGACTTCAACACCTTCACAGTCTATTTAAATAATTATAGCCACCTTCTTCTCACCACATCCAGTAAACTAACGCATGGAAGCTCGCACTGTATTACTCAATTTTGCACTCTAATACACTACACTTCACATCATTTTCATCTCTCACATCTATCTCAACATCCTTCAACAACTCAACTCATACTTATACCATCTTCAACCTTGAAACCCTCTCCAAGGTCAATTATGCACCTCAACCATGCAGATTCAAATTAGGTCATTCCCAAAACACTTCCATGGTAGATGCAAGTGAAATAATACCACATAAAAACTTAATTGGGACCCAAAACTATAACAAAACTCAACCACATGCTTTTATAAAAAATATCCATCCACTGCATGTAGTACAAACACCAGGTCAGCCGATACCCATGCAAACACCATTAAACTTTTAAGTACATGCTTCCTCAAACCCAAGGATGACTTATAACCACACATAATGCTTGAACATGATCTAGAATATTCCTAAAACACCCTAAAATCCAACAAACTCCTTCACAACAACTTCCACCTAAAGAATGTACACACCTAGTACACTCAGACAACTCTGTCATACACTATTACTTGAAAAACCATCTTCTGAAGCACCAAACCTAAAACCCTCTTGACTGAGGTAAACTACCAACACCATCAACACACCTTTAGAATTGCAAGATCTGAAACATAGCTTTGAAGAGACATAGAGCAAAAACATTTCACCCAGACACTTCTGTAATGCACAGTCACACACTGGTGAACACAACTTCTTTTGTACAACAATACAACACACCAAATATTGAATATAGCACATCTAAACACCTCTCACAAACATATCTAAATCACATAGGTAGATCTTCAACCTATAATAAATACGAAGCAAAACTAGAACACAACTCTATCACCCAAAACACCACTGCAACACACTATTTCCTCTTTTTATCAAATTTTCTCAAAATTAATTGGAAACCAAGCACTAGAGACACATCCTCATCATCTTCAGTACTTCCTCATCCATAGATATAATCTTATCAAAGAAACACTAGAGGTTGACACCGGTGGCTTTACTAATGGCAACATAATGCAACTAATCAAAACATCAACTACTCACACTCTTGCAACAATCTCAATAGACTTTAATGACAACATAGACTTGTTGACATCAATGACAACAACAACTTCTCATACTTGCAGCAAAGTGTTATCTTCCTACATAGATTCTATAGGCTAACAACCAAGGTAGACCTTGGAGATACATTTAGGTGTCTATGGACCTCTAAGATGATGAATTGGGATTAACTAAGACTAACTTTATCATCCGACTTACCTTACAAATGGTGAGGTAGAGAGGATTTGTTATCCCATAACTCTTTTTTCTTAAGTTGGATTTTAGTATAAAATCTACTTAAACCACAATATCCATATTGAGGCTATATGTATCTCAAATATCTTATGTGTGCACATTCATTTTAACTACACCTAGTTTTGGTTGGTACCTTTGTTCTAATTGTTCCTTTTCTCAAGTTGGATAGTTTGAGATTGCATGCTAGGATTCTGAAGTGGTTTTTAATAGGTCATCATTTGGACTTGAAAGACCTATATTATTAAAATATGGAACACAAACAAAATTGAAATTGTACAATATAATATTACAAAATTACATTGTAAATGACAATAAAAATAAATTGAGATTTTAATAGATTCAATCGGGTTGATTTTACATTGATTTGCAATGGATTATAAAGCCTTTAATTTTCTTATAAAATTAAACTAACTTATTGATGGGAGTATAACTTCCCACAACTTATTTATTTATTTATAAATGAACTATTTATTTAGTAGTTATTTAACCTATATACTATAGACTATATAAAATATGTAACAAATCCAACATTCCCCCCTTTAATATAGAAATTCAAATAAAGAATGAAACATTGTAAGGACTTAACACAACAACCCTTTTGGATAATTTTATGAAGCACCTCTGCCAATTCTCCTTGCTCACCCAAGAAATACCAAATTGACTCCATCAATGGATCTCCTAACTATCAAATCTACAAAACATGTGTACAACATGAGAGAACATAAAATATTTCCATCCTCCATACAAATGAGAGAAAAAATCTCCTTCAAGATTCCACATCTCCTCTGAGTGTGTCAAAAGCCCCCCTCTAGTGTTACATATGAGAGAACAACTCTTCTCAAGAGTTCACTTTCCTTTGAAAGTGTCAGTATCCCTTCTCTAATGTTGTGAGAATCAATCCCTCCTCTAATGTACTAAGGAACCTAAAGCTAAGTAGATACATAAACTACACCCACAAGAAATAAAATACAACTCCCCCTTTCTCCATGAAGGGACACATATATGAAATCAATTATTATTATGGAATGTATCATTTCTAAGCAAAAATCTAGCTTGAGATGATAAAAATACTCCAGCCTTAAATTTCTCCAACCTCCAATGTGTCATATTTATGCTCTATCTACAAAATGTACCACATGAGTCTCTAAGAGCTTTGAAACCTTTACCAAATGTATCATAGATGACCTTGAGAATACAAATAATATGTGTGATCATGATAGATAAAATAAAATTGAAAAGGTTAACCTTTTAGAATAAAATTTAAATAAAATCAATCCTTATAACTCTAAAAACAAATCAAAACCTTATCTCTCTCAAGAATAAAATCAATCACTTCAAATAATGAACCATCACTATGAGTTTTGAACCATGATTTTAACTCCTCTATAATGAACTTCTTAAACCAACTATGTTAGCTATACACATTAATGTTTATAACACATATACCATGTATCGTTTTATTTATATTTAATTATAATAAGAAAAATGACATCTTTTGTAATCTAATCACACGTGTTCAAAATTTAGAGTCTAAGACTATCATTTCTTCTCATGTTTCCTTCAAAGATATTGGTGGTTAGAGAAACATATGAATACAATATATGAATGGTGAGAGTGAAATACACTAAAGGTTAGAGAAATGGATGATAGTTTAAAAAAAGAAAATAATTCCATGACTTGATTTTGAATCTCAAAAAACAACAATTCCTTTGAATTGATACCACTTATTTTCATACACCTACTTCTAATGTAAATAATCGATGGTTTTTCAAGAAGAAATCATAATTGTCTATCATTGAATTCTTCCACAACTAGAAAAAAATTTAAAATAAAACATGATAGTTTACAACAATAGTGGAAATATGAAAGTTAGTTATGGGGTTGACCTCGCAGTGCAACGACAAGTTGCAAGGTAGTAGATAGACTGCCTTAGATGTTTGAATCCCACGGAGTTGTGTGTGCGATGTAGGATGATCATAGGAGTGAGAATGGCAAAGAGTGGAGATAACATTGGTGATAGAGTATCGGTGGTTGCAGAAAGTGCACAGTGGAGGTCGTTAAAAAAAGGCGATGAAAGGTGGTGGCAAGGATTAGTTACGGGGTCAAAGGTAGGAGTAAGGAGGAGTGATATTGGAGGAACAAAGATCGAGGAAGGAGTGACGGTGATAGGGGACTGGCAATGGTGGCAAATGGGAGGAAGAAGGAATAAATGAGGAATAAGGAAGGAAAGTGTCATGTATAGATTTTATTTGATTAATTAAATGTAATTAGTAATCATGATGTCGCTGTTTTAATTGAAGTTAATTGATTGTTTTAATGAAAGTTAAATTCAAATTCAAATTTAGATGAAATTGAAATGCATTTACATTTAATTTTGGGGTTTGTCATTGCTAATGCAAAGTTGAGTGCAAGTGAACACAGGAACAAGTGAACGTGATTGAAGGTGAGAACAACGATCAGGTAGAGTTGTTTAGCCGATTGACATTTATAAGTAAGACGGAATCTCACACACTCACTTAGATAATATTTTTAATGCATTTTGTGTTTATCGTGTTTGCAAGTTTTTAAATCTAGTTTTAATTTAATTTCTCAAAATTTGTGAAAAATGCATGTTGATTTAAAAATGTAGATTTGGTTAAATTTGATGAAATTGATTTAAATTAAATGATTGGATTTCTTGTTTAAATATTTTACTATTGTTTAAAAATAATATGCTTGTATTTCGAAATTTAATAAAATTGAAATGAATAATATGTTTTATAAATTTAAATGCTTTTAAATTGAAAATATGGAAAGGAGAAAAGATTTAACAATTTGAAATTGAACAAAAATCCTAAAATGGAGTTATTTGAAACAAATTGAAAAAAAATTACGTGCAAATTGAACTTGGCATTCAAATGAAACTTTAGTTAACAAGTTGAAGAAATATCTTCAATCAAATTTGAAAAGCAATAAGATTTTAAAAACTTAGAGTTATAGAATTGATCTGGAGATCAATCTAAAATAGTGGATCTCATTTTTCTTGATAACTCCAACAATGCATGGAAGAGAGAAAAGCAGTCTGGAAGAATTTCAAAATTGGAAAAGGAGAGAGAAATCTGTTTTTGGTGTTCTTGAGCATAAACAAAATATGAAAGAGTATTATTGAAAGGAGGAATTTTTGGTTTGTATTGCTATTTTGTTTTGGATCTTACCTCTCCACACAAACAGTAGTAGAGAGAAGGCAGACAAAGGGAGGCTTAAATTCTACACAGCCATCTAATTTCCTCACACCCCACATAGTGGGCAAACACAGAAGGTGCGGCCAGCAAGGAAGCATGCGCAGGTGGGAAGAATCTTAAACACCCCACACAGTCTCCCCACACTTCATCACACTCCACGCAATAGGAATCCATACTCCACATACTGCCACACACCTACAGGGAGGATGTCCATGCAGCCAGGAGGAAGGAGCGGCTAGGCAAAGAGGATTCCCCTTGTTATTCTACGCAGCCTATTAAGGAGGCTGCTAAGAGGTGCAAAGAGGCTACAGAGAGGTCTGTAGTGGCTAGTAAGAGGTGCGTAGGGACTGGTAAAGGTGCATAGAACCTCCACTCACATCCCTCCATTCACCCACGTAGCTACAAGTATTCTCTCCTCTCACCACGCACAACAACAATAGGAAACAAAGAAGGAGAAAGGTGAAAGGCGTATGAAGGCAATAGGAAAAATAGACAACCAAGAAGAAGGTAAATTACAGTCTCAATAACAGAAGATAGGAGACAGAGAGGAAAAAGAAGCAATATACAGAGGGAGCACACATTCTACAACTTCCAGATCTGAGAATTTTACCAGGAAGGATTTGAGAATTAATTCATAAATTTTACAATAAGTCTTACAATTGTTTTCTAAATTTTGGTATTTAGATTTTAAATTGAAAAGAGAACCTTTGTTCTTAGCAAATTTTAATGAAAGAATAATCTTCAGATTGAAATGGTAAATCAATTAAAGAATCTTTATTTTAGTACATTTTGTAGAAACTTTCAAACAAATCCAAACTGTAATTTTTCCAGAATAGTATTGAATCTAGAAACAAAAGATTTTAAGAAAATTTTGATTTAAATCATGAAATAAAACAGTTTACTAAAATATAGGAAGAGAATTCAAAAGAGAAAAGAATCTCTTAAATTTAGATTCAAAAACATCTTAAACAAAAAACAAATTTTTTTATTCCGATTTTAAAAAAGCACTTTAAAAATGTTCCAGACAAGATATTTTAGATAAAATATCCTTTAAATCTTAAAACGAAATTTCAAGATAGAGATTAAACTTAGCGAAAATTGCAAACCAAACAGTCAAAACAAAAACAAAAAAATGAGTTATTTTAAATCTGTTGAAATATTTTTTTTTATTTATTTTTTGAAAATATGTAAAACAGAAAATAAACCATTTAAATTTAAATATGATTTACTTCGAAACAGCAAAAACAAACTTGAACAATATTAAATAGATGAATACAATGACGAATGAATGTGTGCTCTTTTATAACTATTTTTATATGTATTTAATTTGCATACTGGAGATACACCTTCATTATTCTTGATTATTTAATTTACTCAATTCAAATATTAATTTAATGTCTTTTATGGATTTAAACAATGAAAAAGAAATAACTTTTTAACTATTTTTGCTTCAAACAAGTTTTCAGTTTTACTATTTTTAAAATATTGTATTTGACTATTTAGACCATGCATGCTTGATAAATGACTGTGCATGTTATGTGTTTGGGAAAGTTACCTTCCGAGATAGATGTCGAATATGGGTTATTAGAGAGTGTAGTTTTTCTTTTCCAAAACTACTTTATTTGTCGTGCATGACATTTTACTTGGCCAAGTAACTTAAGGACCATTGAAATAGATGGAATTATTGAACTCTCTACCATATCCTAGTATCGAACTTTCTTGTTTCTTAAATGATTTAGAAAAATGAAAATGCTTGTGGTTTTACTAGTTATACTAGGCATGCACCAGATTCCATCTTGCTCGTAGACTGCTTCTTGCTAAGCGATTCGTGCAAGGTCGGGTATTCTTAGAATAATTTAAGAATTTCGGGGAAGCATAAGCTTCAAGGTTGAGCGGAAAAAGTGCCTAATCCTTGTTCTCGTCTTCTTTATTGAAGATTTTCTATTGGATGGAAGATCAACAGATGGCAATCTTCTTTTATGTTTTATTTATTCTTGAAATATGTAATGAAGAGCTTAAGGCGACTGAATGCCTAAGTCTCGAATTGTAACTGATATTATTATCATCTATTGTATTTTTTAATCGAAATTGTGTAATATGACACATGTATCTTTTTAAACTGGAATTATTTATCGAATCTATCTTATCGACTTTGTGTCGTTGTTTTGGAATCAACTAGTTTCTTTGATTTCTAAATGAATGAGATGACGACTTTATTTTGAATATAAATTAACTTATTTAAAGTTTTGTCAAAGTTATAAATTTTAGACTTTCCTTCTTTACATAAAGTAGAAGGTGGAATGAAGTAGGTGCGGGTGTGGAGGAGTTGGAGAAGAGGAGAAATACCGAGGAAAGAGTTTCAACGATAGGGTGCTAGCAGCGATGATGGTTTGGAGGAATAAGATAAAACAAGGAGGAAGTAAGGAGAAAGAAAGGAGGAGATAGAAGGAAACATGGAGAGAATTATGGGGATGAGGTCCCTCAAATGTGGTCTCGTTGGTTCATAGTTCCAATCAAAAGTGTTCACCTATCAAAAAAATATAGTGGAAACATGGAAGAGTCACTTCAAGGCACTAGAATAATTGCCTCAAGGATAGAATATAAACATCCTCACACAAAAACAAAAAAAACCTCTCATAAAATAGAATCATAAAGACACTCTAATATCATATTGAAATATGGAACAACAACAAAACTGCAACTACACAAAATAATATTATAGATTTACATTGTAAATGACAATACAAATAAATTGAGATTTTAATATATTTAATTGGGTTGATTTTACATTGATTTGGAATGACTTATAAAGCCTTTCATTTCCTATAAAATAAACCTAACTTACCTACGGGATTATGAATTCACATGGCTAATTTATGTATTTACTAACTAGCTAATATTTATTTAATCTATATATTATAGACTATATGAAAGATGTAATATATCCAACATAGATTTCTTCTCACTCCTTTCTATTAACTAAAGAACCTATCAAATCAATTATCAATCAAGTATTCTATAATAGAAGTGATGATTTTTCCTACTTCATAGTAAAATTTCTACCTTGCTATGATCTTATTGTTAGAGCGCTCTATTAAGATATAAATCGTATTATTTTTTTTCCTATTGCACTTATGCTCTATTACGTGACTCAAGTAATAACTACACTTCTTCTCATAGAATTAGAAGTGTTTCTATGAGGGAGCATTTTCTTGTGCTATCCAAGTTGGATGGAGGGTAGTAATATGTTGTATAATTTCTATAGCCAATATGAGTGACTAAGTTGATAGTAAAAAATATAAAAAATCTTTTGCAAGGTCATGCTTTGATTTATATGTAGGGTTCATATGTGAATCCCAATAATATATTATTACACACCTTGGTGACAAAGGTCCCCTTAAGTTCATATCGACAAGAGTTTCCATTTATCTCTAAAGAGACACTAGATATCATAATCATGAAATAAATGGTTACAATTCTATTTTTATCACTTGGAAGGATGAGATGAGAATTAGGACTCTATATGGATTATATTTCTTAAAGCTTATACCAAATTCATGATCTATAATTTTGTGTTGCCACATCAATTCCATTATAACTATATGTGTGGTGTATCAAATTAGTAGGTAGATGATGATAAAATAAAAAATATCTCAAAAGTAATAGAGATCCATTCCACAACTACGAGGATTATAGTCAAATGAACCACAAAATTTATGGAGAAGTAAAAAAAATGGTGATCCTAGTGTCTATTCTAGAGATACATTACACAAGGGGAAGGGAGTCCTCATTTTAGGTGGAAATATTGATACCCATCTAACTCAATCTTGAGACAATTTGGTGCAAAAGAAGATTAACCAAAAGGGATGAAAACCTAGAGTTATTATTCTTTCTGAAATTATTTAATTGCCTACTCATGGCCTAAATGTCTTCCTCTTCTTATTCCTCTTATTCTTCCACCTATTTTTCTTCCTCCTATTCTTCCTCCTCTTCCTCTTCCTCTTCCTCTTCCTCTTCCTCTTCCTCTTCCTCTTCCTCTTCCTCTTCCTCTTCCTCCTCTTCTTCTCATCCTCCTCCTCCTCTTCTTCTCCTCATCCTCCTCCTCATTCTCTTCACTTTTTTCACCTCTTTCTCCTCCTCTTCTTCCTCTTATTCTTCCTCTTCCTCTTCCTCCTCCTCCTCCTCCTCCTCCTCTTCTTCTCCTCCTCGTTTCTTTCTCCTTCTCCTCCTTTTCTTATTGTACTTCTTCCTCTTTCTTTTATTCCTCTTCCTCCTCCTTGTCCTCCTTATCCTTCCCATTTGCTTCTTCTATTATTTTTTAATTCCAAAATCATGGCTTTGATACCATGTGATAATATCCTCACATATAATAATTAAAATAATGTAATGTAGAATAGAGATCACACATACCATAATAGATGTATGTGGGTCAAGATTCCCTAATATATAATGTATTAAAAAATGGAATAAACCCTTGATGTACGGTTACCCTATACAACACTCCTTACTAAATATTCCACTCCAAGCTATATCTTAAGGAGATCCCAAACACAATATTCACTCTTTTTATTTAGACTTCATCCTAATAACATAATGGAGGGGTAAAACATTAAACCCATGTCAGCCTCCTAATTATCTAATATAACTAATTACTCAATATAACTAACTTAAGGTATCTATATCCACTTACATGCATTGTAATATTATATACCTAGGTACATAACAAGTGATTTTACAAGTCTACCCATCCTCAAAGATTTCCTCCAACTTCACAACATAAATGTTGAAAGTGATATGGATGATCTCCTCATCAAGGTTTATAATGAACTCCATGTTGGGACTGATAATATCTTGGGGGTGTTTTGGGATTAAGAGAAAAATTAGTTGGCATAGAACTCAACCAATTATAGCATTAGATGTAGTTTCTTTATAAATATTTTAGTGAGACTAGAAGGTCAAATGAGAGAACAGTGAGTAGGTTTATCCGAAGGAGGGATAGATGGGTGACTCTTTTTACTATTGGAAGGAAAGCCAAGAATTTCATGGTAATTTAATTTCTTATATTTCTTATGTGAATCAAAGGTGTTTTTTCAAACCTTGTGTGGTTGAAAGGAAACATTGAGGTTCCAAACATCATAGAGCTAATCAACTAATGTAGACAAGATTGGGGGTCTTATCAAACTACCCAATCTTGTAGCCTTAACATGTCATCCAATCCATATTAACATATAAATGGAAAATTAATCTAAAAAATATCTTTATTTCAAAATTTATATACATTCATAAATGAAAATTCCTCAAGATTAATTGCATATATGGAGGATTCAACATTGAATAAAATTCAGAAATTTTTACAAGCTTTTCTAGACACATATTGTCTATGAGTCTTCAAATCCTCGTGTATTCAAACCTTCTTGGCTTCATTTATCTTAGAAACCTGATTTTTCTCTTTATTAAGAAACTCTCATTTCTGTCTTGAACACCTACAAAATCCCTTTTCTCTTCTTCTATTCCTCTTTTCTCCACAAGTTGATTTCCTACACTCTTTCTTATGCAACTCTCACAAGCAACCTGCAAGTTCTTTCTCCAACCTTGTTGTTGTTTATTAATGAATTTTTACACCATTTAAGGCTATATTTAATAGGTTCGTACACCCTTACACATAACCAAAAATTGGCACCCAAATCTACTCTTTTGTTTCCCTCAACTTGACCTCTAAATTCCTTCACAAAGAATGAAATAAAGACATAGTTTTGCTTCCAAAATGTGTTTTTAATGTTGCTTTACCATATAAAACATCTTTCTAATGTAGATTCCTTTGTAAAATGAATAAAATGGAAAACCAAGTCGTGCTCCTTTGGTAGTTAAAGATTCATTCATTATTTTTCCAAAAATTCACTATATTTCCCTCCATTTTAAGCACCCAATAAGACAAGAATGGAATGCCAAAGGTAACTTGCCTTATGAAACTTCTTTAGGAATCAAAATTGATATAATGGATTTTAATTCTCATTTTCAAGTTCCATTTAATATCCCGATGGACCCCCTTAAACCCTTCAAGCCTTGAAATATTACAATAATTTTAAAATCACATTAAACAGACTATTTGCCTTTGATTTTTGAAATGAAAATCCAAGTATTGGTAAATAAATATTTTATCCTTCAAACACAACACAAGATGCTCTTGAAGCTCCAACCCACACCAAAATTCAAAATTAAACATGAAAATAAAATACTTATTTTTTTGGTTGATGTTGATTACCAATCTGTCTAGATGCTCTTGCATCAGACACGCCAAGTAGGAAGTTTTGTGAGCATAGACTCAAAAATTTGGAGTTGAATGGTAGAAGAATTCTTTCAAATTGCAAGCAATATACAATTAACTCCATCACTGTGATAGGTGCATATGAAATTATTTATTCCTTCTTCTCTTCCAACATCTTATCAGAACATTTGCCATTCTCTTCCAACAACTCGACATCCTCTTCTTTCTTCCCCTTGTGAACTCATGTCCACCTTGAACTGTTATCCTCCACCAAATACTCTTTGATATACTCTCCTTCATGGGATTCAATCCACCATAAGCCGACCACCTCCACCAAGTGTCACCTACAACATCCTCTACAACTTTTATATACAAATACTTATTCGTACACCAATCTACAATTGCATGATCTCTCTTTCTATCTACTTGCACTAACTCCTTATTTACTTCAAAAATATAAAATTTCAACTTAACCTCCTCATCACTAAATTCAATAAACTTAAATTTTACCTCTTTTTCCTTCACTATAATATTCATCTTCTTTCCTCCATCCACAATCTTACCAAATTATTCTTCTTCTACCACCAAAATCCACAATATTAAGGCATCCTTGTCTTCACCAATTGTAATCTCTTGGCACTCCATCGTTGTAATCACTCCTCTAAAACTATATCTTCATTATCTTATACCATCATCGCTACTACACTTGCATCCTCTTATTCATTCCTTTCTTCTTCTTTGTACATGCCTTCCTCATGACATGTCTTTGTTGTAACCTCTTCACTCTTGATATCCTTTCTATGTTGATATGTTTCCAATCTACTCAATCTTGCATTTATATCAACCATCATTTCCAAATTATTCCTCTTTTTATACTACACCCATCCCATATCACAAGATTTTTTCTCAATAATATCCCCATCTCATCTATTATAATCTTTCACAACTCTCACCTCATGCTCAGCAATCTATAATCACACTTATTTTCACGTCTCCCTAGCTCTCGATTGCTTAGGTCTTCTCTCTTCCTACAACAATCCTCACACAAGCTCTTGTGTTCCTCCTATTCTTTACTCTACTCACAAGTCCTGGTGGATTCTCTCCACTCTCAAGATCCCCTACTCTGATACCAATTGATGCAGACGAGATTGGGGGGTCTTATCAAACTACCCAATCTTGCAGCCTTAACATGTCATCCAATCCATATTAACATATAAATGGAAAAGGAATCTAAAAAATATATAGTTTCAACATTCATATACTTCATACATGAAAATTCCTCAAGATTAACTACATATATGGAGGATTCAATATTGAATAAAATTCAGAAATTTGTACAAGCTTTTCTAGACACATCTTGTCTACGAGTCTTCAAATCCTCATGTCTTCAAACTTTCTTGGCTTCACTTATCTTCTGAAACTTTATTTTTCTCTTTATAAATAAGCTCTCATTTCTTCCTTGAACACCTACAACACACCTGCCAAATCCTTTTTCTCTTCTTCTATTCCTCTTTTCTCCACAAGCTGATTTCTTGCACTATTTCTTATGTAACTCTCATGAGCAACCTACAAGTTCTTTATCCAACCTTGCTGCTGTTTATTGCTGAATTTTTACACCATTTAAGACTGTATTTCATAGTTTCATACACCCTTATAAATCACCAAAAAGTGGCACCCAAATCTACTCTTTTGTTTCCCTCAACTTGACCTCTAAAATTCCTTCACAAAGAATGAAATAAAGACAGTTTTTCTTCCAAAATGTGTTGTTAATGTTGTTTTCCCATATCAAAAACCTTGATGATGTAGATGAATTTGGAAAGTGAAGAAAATACAAAACCAAGTCATGCTCCTTTGGTAATTAAAGATTCATTCATTATTTTTCCAAAAATTCACTATCTTTCCCTCCATTTTAATCACCCAATAAGACAAGAATGGAATGTCAAAGGTCACTTGCATTATGAAACTTCTATAGGAATCCAAATCGATAAAATAATGTTAATTATTATTTTAAATTTCAATTTAATATCCCAATGGACCCCATTAAACCCTTCAAGTCTTTAAATAATACAATAATTTTAAAATCACATTAAAAACACTATTTACCTCTGATTTTTGAAATAAAAATCCAAGTATTGGTAAATGAAGATTTTATCCTTCAAACACAACACAAGATTCTCTTGAAGCTCCAACCCACACCAAAATTTAAAATTAAACATGAAAATAAAATACTTATTTTTTTGGTTGATGTTGATTACCAATCTGCCCAGATGCTCTTGCATCATCAACCATTGCGGGCTATGGTTCCTTTTGGATTAATTTCTCTATAATCTAAAACACGAAAGAGCTTAATTTTTTCTCTAGTGTTGTTTCTTCCATAAGGATTGTATATTCCTTTTGATATCTATGCTTCCTTATCATTCAAAATGATGAAGAAGTAGGAGAGAGGGATCTTCATCTAAAATTAATAGATGAAGATATGTTTTAGTTAGAAATCCAAGTAAAGGGGGTTTACTCTAGAATGGTGATAAATAATAGCTTAATATGTGGTGACTTGGGGAATTCAAAAATGTTTTGAAAGAAAATGAATGGTGGCTTTATAGGATTAAGGCATGATAAAGTAGTTTTTCATAATTGGGGATTCTCTGGAGGATGAAAGACATGTAACAATCATTTACAAAAAAATGTTTTAAAATATGGTGAATGCCAATAGAGTGAATTGAAGGTGACATTTGGTCTTACATAACTAGGAATGTCATGCAATAACGATGACACTCATTTTAGGAGTGTTTCATAAAAAAATAACAATACATGAAAAGATAAGTCTCCATTAATTACTTATTAATGGCCTAAAATTATTTTTAGACAGATATTTCATGTAGAGGGAGATCATAAAATAACTATATTATACTTGCATTAAAAATAATTGAAGAGTTACATCAAAGATTAAATTGAAAGGAAAATAGTATTTCCAAATGTTGAATAAGTGTTGTAAAAACAAGAGTCACAACATCCTAGTAAGGAAAAATATTACCAATATGGCCACCAAACATCAGATGACTTTTCGTATTTAAATGATGAGTCTCCCTCAATCTTTGAGTTGTTGGACATGGCAAGGGTTGGGGCCACTGGAAGTTTTAAATTGGCTAAGTGGACTCTTCAGGAGTTCAATAAAGTTAACATTAAAATTAGGGATTTGAAGGAGAACTTGAAGAATGTTTTGAAAAGCTCAGTGTCAGACATTTTGATTGACATAATTGTGGACCTAGAGGGTTCGTTCTAGGATTTCAAATCTCTATGTAATGATTTGTTGGTTGGGTTGGAAGCCAAGGTTGCGGGCACCAATCAGACATTAAGAATCTACTGCATGCATGTCATATTTATGTTAAAAATAGTGCTAACTCCTTGGAAGTTTTGTTTAGAAAGATTAGTGAATTAAGGGAGGATCAATTGTACTTCTCTAAATTAATAGAGAAGGAGCATGCAGCTAAGGGTAAGAGAAAAATGGGAGTGAAATATGATACCAAAGGCCCTACTACTAAAGGGTTGATTGATTGGAAAAGATCCTTTGAAGCTGAGAAGAAGGAGCTTTTGGACATGATTGATCTGCACATGAGCCAGGAGCTTGAGGTGGCCAACACCTTAAGCAGTCTGAAATAAGTGTTATTTTTCTATTGTTTTAGTTTTGTTGGGTCTCGGTTGTCCTTTTGTTATTTTTTTGTTTTTTTGCTGATGAGTGCTACTATTGGTTTACTATTTAATCTTTTGATCAACACTTTGTCTGTCTTGTTTTCTTAGTGATGGTTTGTTGCTGGTATCATTAGTCCTATCTTCTTAGCAACATTTTATATCTCAAGTTGTAAAGGGTTTCAAGTCCCTTCAAAACCTATTTTTCTCGTATAATCAAAACATGAGAGGATGATTATGTATACTAAGAAAATTGAAAATGGGGGAAAATAGGAAATATATAATGAAAAGGGAAAAGTGGAACAACATGCACATTATAATACAATACTTGAGGTATATATCATTATGAATAACTTGATTGGTGAAGCTCACCATGTTAGAAAATTCAAATGCATCTCCTTCTTGATTCATATAAATTTAGTATGGTCCACTCCATAGTTGTTCAAAATTTGAATAAAAAATAGGTTTAGCTTGATTATCATCAAATTTGAGAACCAAATTATGAATCGTTAAGTGTTGTGGGATTTCACATTTATTGAAACATCTCTCTAATATTTTGATATTTCTTAGAAAGACAAGGAATCATTCTCCTTACCTCCTCCAATTGAAGGATTTGTCTAATTTTGACCTCCATTGGAGAGGATTTGACAAAGTCTTATGCTCTTAATATCTCAAGAGAAAAAACTCAATATGGATGAGAATTGTGCCTCCATATGTAATAGGGAATTCTACATGCACAAATTATGCTTGATAATTTGTTCAATTATTCACTTTAAACTCTTATTTCTTGATTCTATTATTATCTTGAGGGTAATCATTCAATGAAGTCTTCAAATGTATATCATTTCTTAAATTCAATTCATTGAATTTCAATCCCATGAATTCTTTCTCATTATCAAAGAAAATATGGTATTAGGGGCGCCAAATTACATCATAATTTCCTCTAATAAATCAACCACCTAGCCCTCTATTGCATCCTTGAGAGAAACTACTTTGGTCCACCTAGTAAAATAGGTTTTTACAGTCAAATATCAATATGTGTATATTATTGGATCAAGGATTTATGGTACCAATTAATTTTATCTCCCATTTCTAAAAGGGGAATTTACCAAAATGGGTTTAAACAAAAAGGGGATGCTTATTTTCTTTGAGTGAATTTCTTGAAAATTTCACATGTCCAAATACACTTTTGAGCATCATGGAACACAATGAGCTAGAAGTGGTTGACCTATATCATCTTAGAAGTTGTAGTCTTAGCTAAATAATGTCCACTCATGAATCTTGCATAGAATTCACATACTAGTTTACTTATTTATTTAGATTTTCAATGTACCTTAATAATATTCCATTGATAGTCCACTTGTACAAGAAACCCTTCATGAGTTGATATCTAGCATAGGAGTGGTGGAAATATTTCCTTTGTATCTTCTCAAGTCTAAACTATATTTTTCCCATCTCAAGGTATTTTCAATCTCAAAAATCTAGTATTTCTTCATAGTGAGAAAAAGAAAAAGGTAGCTCTTAGGTTGGGAGTATTTTGATCTTGGAGTTACCATTTTAGGAGGATTTAGAGTGAATATACTCTCTAAAATTTATTTGAATAAGCCTTGAACTCATTGTTTTCTTGTTTATCTAGAGCTTGATATTGTATCCCATGATTTTGGTATTCTAGCTTGTTCTTTTTTACTTACTTACCCATGAAGGAGATAATCCCTCACACTAGTGTGGAACATGAATGCCTACACCTTACTATGGGATACGAGACGTTTGAAGTTCTTAGGATACTCCATAAGGGAATATACTTGTTTCTCCAAAAATATACACTTTTCCTTATAGTCTTTAAGGCTTGTGGTCATGAATACTACTAAATGTTCATCCCCATTCACATCATTTTGTGTGATATTGATCGCCACACTAAATTTTGTGTCATATATTTATAGAATGAAGTATTTGGATTCATTAAATTAAAATAAAACTTGGGCTTCAGTGAGGGCCTTATTAATGATCAAAATTAAATATTTTTATTTAGATGTGACATAATGGTCCTTACAAACCCAATGAAGCTAGGAATATTTTTTAATGAAAATGATGTTTCCTAACAAAATCTAAAATATTATCTTTATATGAGACAATAAGAGTCCGTTAATTGTTTTAACATGATCTATGTCCCCTGCATCCTTGGAAACAAGAGGTCCCAAGAGTTTTCCTTTAAGGATAGAAAAATATGTTTTCTTGGGTTGAGGTAAATACCAAGTTCATGACATCATTGAAACACTTTCCATAAATGAGTGAAATGCTCCTTAGATTTTTTGATAACATCATGATATCATCCAAGTATACTAGAATATACTTATTGATTGAAAGGTGACACCTATATTAGTCAAACCAAAATGCATCCATTGATGAGAAAGAGTCATGTTTGGTGGTAAATATCACCTTAATTTGATCAGAATCCTTAACCCAATATTGGTTATATCGATAGAAATATTCCAAGTATGAAATACATATTTGAATCAACCACCTTCTATAAAAATTAATCCATTGAGGGGATACGGTAATGGTCTTCGAGTAAAACTCAATTGAGGTTACAAAAATATGCACAAAATAAAATTTCCCCATTCTTCTTTTAGATAGGTATGAGGTTAGAAACCTATGCAGATTGATTGATGGAGAAGACACTATTAGATATGATCATCTTGGTGAGATCTATTCACATCATTGCTAGAAATATAATCTTCCCTAAAAAGTATAAATGTATTCTTGATAGGTTTTAATTTTTAGGGCCATGACAATTTTATTCTTCACTTGATTAGGTCATTAAAGTAAAAAAAAAATCCATGGTGGTCAATCCTTTTGAGATATTGGTGCAACTTAGTTGCATGACCTAATCACCATAAACCTTGAGCACCTTTTCTTCTATTTCAATCAAGAACTCATATTCATTCTAAATGAAAAAATGACATATTTATAACTATCAAAGAATATTTAATGAACAATGTTATCGAGATAAAAAAATCCAAACAACCATCTTTATGTATGATTCCTACCTATATTATATACATTGATTAAATATGTTAGAACGATCAAAATTATTGCCTATCACAACCATTTGATTAGCTTATTTGTTCAAGAATCACGGGATTGTTTAGATACTGATAATTTTTAAACTCTCATCAAATTCCACATTCAATTATAAAAATACTTCATTAGAGGATGCTTGGTGGAAAAAAAGGAGTTAATTTTCATCATGAAGAGTTTCATGTCTCTAAAAATAGACAGCTATATAATTCCTCACTTTTTAGTTGTATACAATCCTTGAAGAAGTGCTTCATATTTAGCTACATTATTAGTGCAATGGAACTAGAACCCAAATGTAATTTAAAATAACTCTTAAGTAATTAAAATAAATTTATTATTTTTCATTGCTAAACTTGGCCTAGAGGCCATACCCTTAGCATTTAAATTAAAAATATATAATTTTTGATAATTTTTCCAATAGAGGGCCATATCTAAAAACCCCAAAGAGAGTTTTTTAGTATGCATCGCTACTTACAACTTTTACTATATATTTTTAAACTATAGTGGGTTTATACACTTACCCAATACATAGTATATTATTAACGTACATATATATTTCATATGTTCTCCTCTAGTTCAATCTCCTCTCCCATGATATTATTTGAACTCCCTATCTTAAAAGAAAAGGACCAGACCACCCCTTGTGTAGTCACAACCCTTGAGGTATATTTAAGGAATTATATTCCCCATTTTACTTGGTGTTTTCACATAGTTTCATTGTTTATCATCGGTACCACAAATAGAACCCACATGCCAAGTGGGGATAGGTTGAGAACTGGAAAAATTCTCATTCTCATATAGAAACTATAAGCACTAGTCTAGAAAAAAAGTAAGAAACAAATGCAAGTAATATACCCTATTTCAAACTCAAGAAAACCTTAGATAGAGCATGTAAAGGAATTCAAAAAAAATGAAATAAACCAAATGTTACCATAAACTCCATTGTAATTTTGATTTGCTCCAACTAATTTGGGATGTGGATGTGCTTGTATAAAATATGCTTATTTTGATAGCATATAGTTAGCATAAATGGAATGGATAAAATGTATGGGATGGTGTCAAATTTAAATATTTTTGTGAAGGACAATAGATGGTGGAGATGTGATGAAAAAATAAAAGGTTGAGGATGAATGAGAGGACTTTCCTAGGATTGAGGAGGAAATAAAGGGTCATAATAGAGGTTGTTGAAATGTGAAGGGCTAGGATGTACTTATTTTTATCTCATAGAATTGCACCCTAGCTAAGTTACAAAACCTAGAATTCTAGATGAACGCAGAAACACTCAAAGGTTTGTGGGTTAACCTATAAGATAGAGTGAATCTCCGAAGAAGGTCGGCTTCCTAACTGGTTATCACCTAAAACTACTAATTTTTGGAAAATGGAGAAGGAATGCTTGAAATAAAATGTTGTAAATTAAAGTATTGGGTGATACACCAAACTAACTAGGACTATGAAAGTTTAGACTTGCATACACCTGAACACTATGAATTTAAATTGCATAAATTATTTATGTAGGTTCATGCATAAGCATTTCACAAGAAATTTTGAATGCATTATCTTCTAAAAAGGAAAATACTTTCACATTCTAAAACACATATGCAACTTTAAACACAAATTGCAACCTGCATAAACATACTTTTACAGAAATGGCATAAAAATGTGAGACAAAGCTATAAGGAGATTAAAATACCTCACTAATAACTTGATCAATCACTTGGTAATACACAATACTACAAGAATAAGAAGGAAAAATTGAGTCTATAATATCCAAGGTGTTATATGTATTTCATATCCAGAATTGAGTTACAAAATGATGCCAAAAATCTGTCAAGAGGACTCCAAAAGTCACTAACTCAAAAAATTGCATATCGAGAACTGAATGTAAAAGAGTCACTCAAGTGACTATATCCAACTCCCAACAAAATCCATCAAAATAGCTACTGGGAGCTTCATGGGTCGGATGCCCCAAAAAATCCAAAAATATAGCATGTAAATCCACTCTAATAAGGCTTCAAAATGCATGAAAAGGTCAAACTTGACCAAGTCCACCATAAAGGCACAAGAAAATAATGCCTAGATACCCTCGTGTTTCTTAATTGAGTCAACATGCCTATATCTTTGGCATATGTTTGCAAACTATTTTTTAACTTCCCTATATTCTCTCCATTTGTTTACATAGCATAACTTCAAAGCATATCCATATTCCCCCTTTTGTCATGCGTTGAAAGTTTCCACCATTAAATTTTGCATTAAAATAACATTTATACTTTAAGTGATTTATAAACATCACTAAAGTAAATGTTATACATTTCAAAAGAATGAAAAATCTAAGGCCATGATTCTAATATAAGGAAATTCAAAACAAATATTACAAAGTCATAAAGACTTAACACATATCAAATGCAAGTTTAAATTCTAAGGCATAAGACATAAGTCTTAGCCCATGACCTCAATTGCTTATATTACATTTTTTTTAAACTTAGGAAAAAATTCCTAAACTTTCATCGGCATGTAGGGTTATGAAAACCCTAAAAACAAAAGGAAAAAGATGAAAACATTTACTTCATTTGTATTCAAAGCTTCAGGAAGAAGCTTGCCCACCAACACCATCCATAGGGTTTTTTGAGAAGCTCTCCAGAAGGTTTTCCTATGGATTTTCAATGGCATTTTCACTGTATTTCTTGTTGATTTCCTCAAAGGAAAAAATTGGTAAGCCATTTTTAGAACCAAGACTAAGCAAATACTTCTATTTTTGCTTGATCCTTGCTGATATAGGCCCTCTATGACCATGACTCCTCCACTCTTCACTGATTTCTTTCATATTTTTTCATTCCTTCTGTTGATTTCTTATCTCTTGGCCGCCATAAAGAATGGATTCCTGAAGCCATGGGACGCATCTCATTTGGTGACTTCACTTTGTGATGGCTCGAAATTGAATCTGGGTAAGTACTAACACATAAAATCTCTGCATCTTTTGAATCCTTCTATTGATTTCTTGTGGAGACTTAAGATTTCTCTACGTATCCATACTTGATAATACAAATTCTTTTATGGTTGCATCTATATTTTCTCTGAAGCTGAGTTTTTCATCTTTCGAGGTTTAAAATTATGAAAACTACCTTTGTCTTATGGTTGAGCTCCTCCACTTTGCTTCACAGTCCTCTCAACCGTCCTAGGTTTTGTGGAAATATGTATAAAACCCTTTTGTTTTGAGCACTCATTAAACCTGAAGCTTCATTTGAAGATATATTGGAAGCAATTTTTTTCATAAGACTGAGAGTTCATTTTTTGTAGCTTTCTCTTTTGTTTGACCTTTGTTTTTTTTCTAGGTTGCGACCTGAAAAATAGAGGGTTTTCTTCTGAAGATAATACTCCCTTGACTCCGCAAAAGATACAAAAAGGAACTTTGTTTTTCATGGTCGAGGGTTTCTCTTGTGGCTTTCCTTAGCGTTCTTCTATCTTATGCACTCATATACATATCTCAGAAAATGTGACCCTATTTTTTATTTTGGATTCGACCTTGTTTGTAGAAAAAAATGAACCCTCTGTGTATTAAATACCACCTCCTCCTTTATGGGTTTTCTATCAAGATGCAAATTTCTTGACATTGTATTTCTGGGCCACGACCATATATGCTACAAGTACTGGACCTTCATATTTTTTTCCTATTTTAACTTTTTCTATTCATGTACCTCCATGTAATTCATTGTCTGATGATCAACAATGATGATTAAAAAAAGTGTTTTCATTACTCACTTATATGCTTTCTTTTTTGTTGAGCCCTTCAGCTCAACAATAATCCACACTATTGAAACAGTCATAAATGACTTCCTGTACTCTGAGTTCCTAAGTCTAATCATGCTTTACCCCATTTTCTATGTGAATCTGTTGAACCTAAAACCATGTTGATGGGTAGCTTAAGAATACATTCTTTGACATATGCAAAGAAGTGTAGAAAACCATGCCCTTATTAGCACTATGCATGTCATTGATATCAAAAGGTTTCATGAACCTCTTGATTTTTATTTTGTTCATCACTCATTATGATATCATTGTTGATACATTGTATCAAGACTCATACATTGAAACAAATCTGGAAAAACATTATCTGGAAGAAAGGCATAAAACATATTTCCATTATTCTTTTCATTTGCTATTGTTTTTTCAATCTTAATATGTCGTACTTGTGAATATCAATTTGCTTCCAATGTGTATACCACTATATATGTTATGTCTTCATTTTGCATTTGTCCTCTACAAATTCATGCTTTCTTTTGAGGCCATAAGTTGCTTGGTTCAATCCTTAAGGAGCTCTGACTTATCATGATATCTTATTGGAATGATACCCACACTTGACTGTTGTAGAAATGGACTTATTGAATAAACTACTCCTAGATTGATATATGATGTTTGATCCACTGCTAGATCACTCAAGAGTGAGTTAGTTAACTGAAGCTTGTTTCTTTTAGACTACATTCTTCCCTTTGATGGTAACTATTTGCCTAAAGCATGATTGTTCACCCCCAGTTTTAGATGATTTTTCCTTATCAAAACTCAATGTAGCCATGTCCTTGTCATGCTAAAGATTGTATTCAACTCCCTCTGTAGCACTGTTGTTATTTACCCTGACTGTATTATACTCATCAATGATTGCATGACTGTCATGATTTTACTTCAGGGCTTCAGTATTCCTTCATAGATGACAAGCAAATACTTCCATGTAATGTCATGAAAGAACGTGCACTTATAATTCATTGCTCCTAATATCTTGTAATTGCAATTGAATTGGGACAACCACTCATGATTTACTTGTTTGATGATATGTCCTCTATGATAGTCATCAGCAACACATTGCCATAAGTGATGTATAGTTATTCAAGTAAACCATGAGGTGATTAACTCGGTTCAGTGCCTTATCAAAACAAACTAGACAAAATTTTGAGCTCAACCCTCGTGGGAGCCACATTTTAACCCACATGTTGATATTAAATGAATCAAAACAACAACATTACTTTTCCTATACCTTCACATGAAGTAAAGAAGTTAGAAAAATATGTCCATGATATGATAGAGATGTTTGATATTCTTGTTGTTTTCTGAACATTCTTCATGATGCTAACTGCTTTAGTGCACATGAGGATCATATTGTATGTTTATAGAGGTATGTGCATGTATGGATTAAAGATCTTTCATTTCTCTAACAAAACCTTCTCTCTCAGATGTAGGCAATTAGGAGTGACAAGGAGATAATAGTTGAATGCAAGACAAGCGAAAGACTGACCAAGACGCAAGACAACTCAACTAGAACCAATCATTCAACCAATGATTGGTCTCTCTTCCTTATATGTGTATTCTTTTTTGTTAATATCTATAAATGTATAATGTTTTCTTTTATTTGCATTAAAGTAGTTAGTCTCACAACTTGTGTGAGACCTTATACATTTAGATTGTCAATAAATATTACCTTGAAAATATTTTTAAAATCTTTCTTATATTGTATGCATAAGCATAAATGCAGTTCAGTGATGTAATATTCTATTTTTTTATTTTTACACACATGAATGAATATAGCGGTACTAAAATGAACCCTACTTTTCATTTAAAAAACTTCAAGAGCTCTACCTGATTGAACTAATAGTGAAATTGGGTAACACTTACCAAAAATAGTAAGTTGTTGCAACCATATGGAATGTGTGGAAAAAGTGCATTTTGGATCCCCTTTATTCTTGGAATTTGGTGGAGGGAATATAGCCATAATTAAATAATTAAATTATTTTAATCATGTGAGGTAGAAAATAGGGTAATTAAATAATAAAATTATTTAATTATGTGTGAGATGGAAAAAGGAGCTAATTGTAATGGTGGATTTCTACAAAACAGATTGTCAGTCTAATAAAGCATGCAATATTAATCTAAATCCAACAAATCAATAGAATGCATAGGAAAACAAAATAAAACAATGAATAAAAAAGCTCTCACCCAATCCTTTCTTCTCCATGGCTCATTTATATTGTACCTTCTAACTTTATTGTGATAATGAATGCCCTCAGATTGTGTATGTGAGCAAACTCTAAATATCTAGCCCTAAACAAATCTTTGAAGGATTTCTTTAAAAACTCTATGCAAAATAGAAATTTGATTCTAATATGCAAGTAGTTAATAAGCCTAAAAGATTATATGATAATGACAATAATGAGATTACTCCAAAATAATAAGAGATCCCCAAAAATGAGATCAAGATTGTCATTTTATAGAAAATGCAATCTTGAACAGACGGATGAGATGAGAGATTGAGAAATGCCCTAGAATCGAAGGTTAAGATTCTAAGTGACAACTCTCAATTAGGGTTAGGGAAACAATCCCCAAATGTGTGGACAAGATTTAATTTAATGGTGGAGAATAAACGTGACCTTGAGATGAAATTAGTAAAAAACAAGAGATAAGGAGATGAGATTTTTAGAAAATCAATAATTTTAGCAATTACTTGATTTGTAGAAGAATATTTTTATTTTGAATTAAATTAATTCAAAATATGGATTTATGAGATAATGAGTAATTGATTTTTGAAATTAATTACTAAAAGAAGAATCAATTAACAGATGTGAAGTTATTTTTAAATAAATTATTTTATTTAAAAAGAGGGAAATGTCACATAAGGCAATTAAATAATTAATAATTATTATTTAATTTAGAAGAGACAGTTAATTAATTAAATAAATTAATGAATCTATTTAATTACGAGAGGATTTAGGAATTAGTGACATATTAAATAAATATAAAAATATATTTATTTAATAATCAAGAGGACATTAATGAAAAGGATTAATTAAATAAATGAGACTTTATTTAATTGTAAGAGGACTTTGATAATTAGTAACACATTAAATAAATAAATAAGATTTATTTATTTAATAATCATGAAGAATGAAGGATCATGAATTAATTAAATAATTATAAATTATTTAATTAATAGTTGAATGTGGGTTAGAAACATAATTACAAAGTTATAATCATGTTATGACGAAAGGTGGTAAAATGTTGCTTACAGGCCTTGGTCATTTTTATGTGTCTACATTTGCCCCTCTTTGTCATAATGCAGTTTATCGCATTATGGCAAAGAAAACAAGTCCAGAATATGCCCCAATGAAGGTACGGAGTGCCTATGCCCCTCAAGAAAATTTTTGAATTTCGACCCGGGGTCAGAAAAATTTGGAAAATATCTCGACTATTCAAATTAATGACCAGACAAATAACGACGCGAGTGATTTCGAGAACAGAGGATGCTAAGTCAGCGAAAATGCCAGTCAAAGGTAGTCAAATGAGCCTCCAATACAAACCTACCAGGTCAAAACCCTAATTCTTAGCCTATAAATAGGTTGAAAAGGAAAAACCAAGTGTCATTTGCTCATTTGTTATATAGAAATTTTAGAGATCAAAGCTCAGAGAGATGATGGTGATTCCCTTGACTACCCACCATGGATACCACGTGTGGACTTTCTGACGACCTGAGGGCGCAGAGGCACCGGTAAATACCCTATCCAACTTGTCAATTTTTAAAATCAATGCATTTATGAGGGTTTAAGGGGGGTTGAACAAATGCGTTGCGACGCAAATTCTATCACGTAAGCCGCAATTTCCTTCGCGTTTGCTGCATTTGTTTGCGTCATGACGCAAGTGTAACGGGTAGGTAGGCTATTTTGTTCGCTCACGCATACGTGAGTGGAAACAACGCAATCGCCCGATTGCAATGTAAGAGAAAATTTGTGACGCATATGCACTATTTTGAGGCAATTGTCGAGTTAAACACTGTGATTGAAACGCTACTATGCAACTGCCATGTGGAACAGTGCATTCGTTGTTAGGTTTCGCAAACAATAGATAAAGTGACACATTTGACATCTTGTGACACAAATGCCAAGTGTAGAGCCACAATTGACTATTTGTGATGCATTTGCAATCAATGCGATGCAATTATAGTTGACCAAAGTTGACTTTTGTTCACTTTAATTTCATATGCATTTTGATTTTAGTAATGCTGACCCATGGGTGCTAACTCGTGTTTATGTATGTGCAGATGCAATTGGTGTTGATTTACACACACAAGTTTAGGCTAGCAACATACGCCTTCAGAGATTGTTTGAGTTATAGGGAGAGACAACGCCTGATGTTATTGGGGTTGTACTACATTACCTACATGCCCATTATTCAGGCAAACAGGGGTTTGCTGACAACTCTATGTGAGAGATGGCATTCGGAGACCTGCTCGTTTCATCTTCCTATAGGAGAGTTAATGATCACCTTAGAGGATGTGCATCGTATTCTGTGCATTCCGATCCATGGAGAGAGGGTTGTATATGACCCGCATCGAGGTCGACAAGCCCTACTAGATATGTATGAGGATGCTGGTGGTGCCCAGTTGGGTATGGATGGGTATGAGATAGGTTGGGATGTTGTAGCCAATCGGTTTCCCAGGTGGGATGCCATGCTGATGACATTGATTGCTGGATTACTAATTCTAGATTGTCGTGGTCATGGATTTCCCATTGGATGGGGGATGTACTTGTCTGTATGCGAGGACAGAGGACCATTTTTGCTTGGGGGCCTTGTTTGTTGGCCATGATATATCATCAGTTGCATTAGGTCATCTATCATCAAGGCCATACTATCAGCTGCGGGACTACCCTTCTGATGACCTGGGTATGGGAGTGCATTCTCGTCTTTCGACCACCAGTACAGATGTAGCAACTGGGCGATGGGATGCCATACATCTACCTGTATGCGGGTTCAGTCAGCCAGACTTACGTGGGGGATACTGGTTATTGGCGTCACAGGATTGACACCATGATTAGCTTTGTCTGGAGGCCTTACAAAGATTGTGCCCAATGGCCAGATGAGGATGGCCATCTATCATTATGCATATAGTTTAGATACCTGATTGGCCATACAGTACAGAGTTAGCGTATCATAGAGATGCACTTGCCCCAGCAGGTACTACGACAGTTCGGAGAGCAGCAGGATGTGCCAGTAGGCACGATAAAGTATGCTCGGTCTTCTAGGGAGACCATGTGGGGGCTACCCATATCAGTGATAGTGGCTGAGCAGCAGATCGATGGTTTAGTTGCAGTTCAGTGGATGTGGAGAGGGGGTCTAGCAGATCTTGGGACATCTGCTGAGTTCGACGCCTGGTGGTAGATTCACAAGCCTATCCCATTGACAGATCCAGATGGTCTGCCACCTATAGATCGAAGGTCAGTTATTCCACGGGTACCAAGGAGAGGTCGGGGTGGCAGGGATGGAGGCAGAGATGGTAGAGGGGTCGGGGGGAGAGATGGACATAGGGGAGATGGAGGTTGAGGAGACGGAGGCTGAGGTGGGGGAGATGATGGGGGTGGTGGAGGGGAAGGGGATGGAGGAGATGGGAGGGGTGTGAGGAGGAGGAGGATCCATTTTTCGGGGGACACCCTCTTGATATAGATATGGAGGAGACCAGGGCCGAGGAGGAGAGGGATGAGGAGAGAGACGAGGAGGAGGAGGAGGAGGAGGATGAGGCAGACCGGAGACTACGGGAGCGGATGATTTCCAGGGATGATGAGGGTGACAGATCATCCATTTTTCCTGCTGATGCTACCATTGATCAGTGGATCACGGATCTGCAGAGCAGACTTGATGCGGCCTTGTCTTAGAACAAGGCCTTGGCAGCGGAGTTAGAGGTCACCCGGGTGGAGAGAGATCAGGTTGTCATCTGACGACAGGAGTCAGATCGGTGGGTTACTGAGTTTGCAAAGTTATGCTCAGGGCCGACAGGAGACATGGCTAGGGAGCTGGCTAGGATGGTAGAGAGCAGGGGGTGGTATAGATTGTTATATGAGCAAGTGGTTCCGCCAGAGAGATGGGACCCAGGGTTGTCCCGATCTTATAGTAGGATAGGCAGTGGCAGTTGGACACACAGTAGCAGCAGATCACATAGAAGTAGTCATACCAATGCTGGGGGGTCTAAAGCATCAGGGCAGTCATCAGGCCATAGGTCACACAGATCATACAGGCATTCATCAGGCCATAGCCATAGGTCAAAGCATGGGCATAGATCAGTGTCATCAGGACACCAGATAGAGCAAAGCCAGCCTCATGTTACCGAGGCCTCGGGCTCTCAGAGTCAGACTCAGGACACCACTCCTATTAAGGTCACATTTCATGTGGTTAGTCAGGCATAGCCACCTCACAGTTCACCTCCATGAGACGGAGGAGGGCCATCTTAGGACTTGCTTTTAGACACTTGTATATTTTGATATTCGAGCCTGCGAGCTCCATTTTTGGGATATCATATGACTCTATCATGTGACATGACATTTTTTTGAGATTATATATATATGCGATGCAGTTTTGATGTGGCCTATATGATGTTATGTGTTATGGTATTCTAATGCTTTATCATATGTTTATGTGATGTTTTTATGATGCTATGAGGTGTATGGATATTATGCTTATGTTTATGAATGCAATTATGGATGTGGTTATGTATGTATTGTGTAATGTTATGATGATGTGATTCTTATATGCTAATGCAAATGTGTATTTATGATGCTTATATGTTGATGCAAATTATGGTTTTATGAATGGATGCAAATGATAGTGTTATGCAAAGTGAATTATGGTATTTGATTTATGCAGATGTGAATATGAAATGCTCATGCAATTATGTATGCAACTTTCTTTCTTTTTTGTATGTCACAGGATATCATCAAAGACCGAGAGAAGAGAAGGTGAAGATTGATGTTAGTGTGAAGAAAGATATGCATGTTAGTGTGGAAATTAAAATCCTTCAAATCTTTGCTATAGTACTATCCTAGTTATTTCTCTTTAATCATCATTGGGAAAAAATGTCATGATGGTCGATAAACACTATGATATGACATAGATCAATAGTGTGCAAGGTCGAACCATCACGTAGATCAACAGTTGCGGACAACGATGATAATGACTAATGCAAGGAACACCATTGCCCCTAATCACTTTATCATGACCAATTGCCAGAAAAACCAAACCAATCATGAGACGTCGTTGTTTCTCTAGATCCTAATGTTAGGACATCCTTGAGAAACTAGCCGCATGATAGTAAAAAAAATAGACAGTAAAATCATCGTACTACATCGTTGCTTCTCTAAATCCTAAAGTTAGGACATCCTGGAGAAACTAATAGTAGATTGATAAGCAAACAAGGATAATCATCATGATATGTCGTGGTTCCTAGGACATAAGGAACTAATATCATGATAATCATCAAAAGATAGAAAAAGTTTTCCAAGTGCTTGCCAAGTGTTTTCATGTCAAGTGTTGCCAAATGTTGAGCGATATCAAATTCAGGAAGAACACATCCTGAATGACGTTGATATCTAGGAGATCGATCCTCGGAGTTAGGAGGATCCATCAAAATGCCAGATGATGATGATGATGCTTAGGAAGGACACATCCACAAGCATAAAGAAATGACGAGAGTTGCTTTTCAGAAGGACACATCTGAAGAAGAACCCAAAAAAATTTCCATGGTAAATTATCTTGATAGGATTTTGACTACATGTCATTGCTGACATGCTAAATCGACTGAAAGTATTGATGAAACAAATTTCTGATAGACTGATAGCTTGAGATTGACATAAGATTCGCTTGATTTGAAGAGAGTTTGATGTGTGTGAATGTGTAGTGCCATGAACCCTAATGGACTGACCTAGTGCGGCATCGGGGGTCCATCAATTGATGGCCTTGCCTACGTCGTGCACTCAGAGACCTCATTGTTCGACATGACCAATGATGGTGTCTAAAGGATAGAAGCTTGAATCATGATTTTATTTTGACCAACCTAGAAAGACTAGCCTAATGTCTCGAGGATTCAAAGATGAATCCTGCCTACGTAGCAAATGTGCAGAGACAACATAGTTCGAACATGGACAAAAGATTGATTGACGTGACTGACTGGACCAACCAGACCGAGATTGACCTTGACTCTATTTTTTTGGTATTTTGACATTGATTTGGATGTTTTTGTATTTTCTCAGGACACTTTCTGACTTTTAGGTCTTTTTTCAAGAACTTTTTCAAATTTTTAGGATTTTTTTAGGACTTTTTAAGAATGCAGGATCATGTGCGACACCCACTGTAGTTACATGATAAAGGTCTTGCCCCCAAATAGATCATGGATTATCTGAGTCAAATGACATGGAGATAGGCAAACAAAGGGCAAAGGCAAGGATATGCAAGGGATGATGTCAACCAAATGCTAACCATGGCCGGAATCAACAAGACTTAGGACGGATGTTGTGAATGTGTCAGGCCGTTGTGATTATGATAAATGGATAAAGGTCAATTTGAGTAATAGTAGATGGTGCAACAATGATTGACTACGCATGGCGCCTGTTTTCTAGGTTTTCACTATGGTACCTATCCAAAGTGCCTGTTTGCTAGGTTTTCACTATTGGATGAATTTATTTCTTTTTACTATTTTTGCCATTTTTTTATTTTTTTGGTGTCACCAAGATGCCTGTTTGCCAGGTTTTCATCAAGGGACGAATTTTTCTTTATTTCTCAATTTTTTTTGTATTTTTTAGGTTTTAGCCAAGCCCTCTACTGCTATGTGTAGAATTTTCTCAGATGTAAGTTGTTGATGGGTTATGCCAGCTGTTCTACATCAAGTGAGGCCAATTGATAAGCTCCAGAACCAAATGTGGTAGTAATGATATAAGGATCAAGCCAATTAGCCTCAAACTTACTAGGCTTTTCACGGTCCGCCTGATTTCTTGGGTTTTGCATTAGGACTAAGTCACCAATTTCAAACTTTCTCACCATTACACTTTTGTTATAGCTCCGACAGAGACAATTTTGATATGCCTGCAGATGATTTAAGGCATTTTTTCATCTTTCTTGTAGCATTTCTAGCTCATGTAGGCGAGTATGTTTGTACTCTTCATCATCAATCATTCCTTTCAAGGAGACTTGGAGAGAAG
>CM021103.1:412333646-412507558 GCA_007115665.2 Sequoiadendron giganteum | reverse complement strand
CTCAATTAGGGTTAGGGAAACAATCCCCAAATGTGTGGACAAGATTTAATTTAATGGTGGAGAATAAACGTGACCTTGAGATGAAATTAGTAAAAAACAAGAGATAAGGAGATGAGATTTTTAGAAAATCAATAATTTTAGCAATTACTTGATTTGTAGAAGAATATTTTTATTTTGAATTAAATTAATTCAAAATATGGATTTATGAGATAATGAGTAATTGATTTTTGAAATTAATTACTAAAAGAAGAATCAATTAACAGATGTGAAGTTATTTTTAAATAAATTATTTTATTTAAAAAGAGGGAAATGTCACATAAGGCAATTAAATAATTAATAATTATTATTTAATTTAGAAGAGACAGTTAATTAATTAAATAAATTAATGAATCTATTTAATTACGAGAGGATTTAGGAATTAGTGACATATTAAATAAATATAAAAATATATTTATTTAATAATCAAGAGGACATTAATGAAAAGGATTAATTAAATAAATGAGACTTTATTTAATTGTAAGAGGACTTTGATAATTAGTAACACATTAAATAAATAAATAAGATTTATTTATTTAATAATCATGAAGAATGAAGGATCATGAATTAATTAAATAATTATAAATTATTTAATTAATAGTTGAATGTGGGTTAGAAACATAATTACAAAGTTATAATCATGTTATGACGAAAGGTGGTAAAATGTTGCTTACAGGCCTTGGTCATTTTTATGTGTCTACATTTGCCCCTCTTTGTCATAATGCAGTTTATCGCATTATGGCAAAGAAAACAAGTCCAGAATATGCCCCAATGAAGGTACGGAGTGCCTATGCCCCTCAAGAAAATTTTTGAATTTCGACCCGGGGTCAGAAAAATTTGGAAAATATCTCGACTATTCAAATTAATGACCAGACAAATAACGACGCGAGTGATTTCGAGAACAGAGGATGCTAAGTCAGCGAAAATGCCAGTCAAAGGTAGTCAAATGAGCCTCCAATACAAACCTACCAGGTCAAAACCCTAATTCTTAGCCTATAAATAGGTTGAAAAGGAAAAACCAAGTGTCATTTGCTCATTTGTTATATAGAAATTTTAGAGATCAAAGCTCAGAGAGATGATGGTGATTCCCTTGACTACCCACCATGGATACCACGTGTGGACTTTCTGACGACCTGAGGGCGCAGAGGCACCGGTAAATACCCTATCCAACTTGTCAATTTTTAAAATCAATGCATTTATGAGGGTTTAAGGGGGGTTGAACAAATGCGTTGCGACGCAAATTCTATCACGTAAGCCGCAATTTCCTTCGCGTTTGCTGCATTTGTTTGCGTCATGACGCAAGTGTAACGGGTAGGTAGGCTATTTTGTTCGCTCACGCATACGTGAGTGGAAACAACGCAATCGCCCGATTGCAATGTAAGAGAAAATTTGTGACGCATATGCACTATTTTGAGGCAATTGTCGAGTTAAACACTGTGATTGAAACGCTACTATGCAACTGCCATGTGGAACAGTGCATTCGTTGTTAGGTTTCGCAAACAATAGATAAAGTGACACATTTGACATCTTGTGACACAAATGCCAAGTGTAGAGCCACAATTGACTATTTGTGATGCATTTGCAATCAATGCGATGCAATTATAGTTGACCAAAGTTGACTTTTGTTCACTTTAATTTCATATGCATTTTGATTTTAGTAATGCTGACCCATGGGTGCTAACTCGTGTTTATGTATGTGCAGATGCAATTGGTGTTGATTTACACACACAAGTTTAGGCTAGCAACATACGCCTTCAGAGATTGTTTGAGTTATAGGGAGAGACAACGCCTGATGTTATTGGGGTTGTACTACATTACCTACATGCCCATTATTCAGGCAAACAGGGGTTTGCTGACAACTCTATGTGAGAGATGGCATTCGGAGACCTGCTCGTTTCATCTTCCTATAGGAGAGTTAATGATCACCTTAGAGGATGTGCATCGTATTCTGTGCATTCCGATCCATGGAGAGAGGGTTGTATATGACCCGCATCGAGGTCGACAAGCCCTACTAGATATGTATGAGGATGCTGGTGGTGCCCAGTTGGGTATGGATGGGTATGAGATAGGTTGGGATGTTGTAGCCAATCGGTTTCCCAGGTGGGATGCCATGCTGATGACATTGATTGCTGGATTACTAATTCTAGATTGTCGTGGTCATGGATTTCCCATTGGATGGGGGATGTACTTGTCTGTATGCGAGGACAGAGGACCATTTTTGCTTGGGGGCCTTGTTTGTTGGCCATGATATATCATCAGTTGCATTAGGTCATCTATCATCAAGGCCATACTATCAGCTGCGGGACTACCCTTCTGATGACCTGGGTATGGGAGTGCATTCTCGTCTTTCGACCACCAGTACAGATGTAGCAACTGGGCGATGGGATGCCATACATCTACCTGTATGCGGGTTCAGTCAGCCAGACTTACGTGGGGGATACTGGTTATTGGCGTCACAGGATTGACACCATGATTAGCTTTGTCTGGAGGCCTTACAAAGATTGTGCCCAATGGCCAGATGAGGATGGCCATCTATCATTATGCATATAGTTTAGATACCTGATTGGCCATACAGTACAGAGTTAGCGTATCATAGAGATGCACTTGCCCCAGCAGGTACTACGACAGTTCGGAGAGCAGCAGGATGTGCCAGTAGGCACGATAAAGTATGCTCGGTCTTCTAGGGAGACCATGTGGGGGCTACCCATATCAGTGATAGTGGCTGAGCAGCAGATCGATGGTTTAGTTGCAGTTCAGTGGATGTGGAGAGGGGGTCTAGCAGATCTTGGGACATCTGCTGAGTTCGACGCCTGGTGGTAGATTCACAAGCCTATCCCATTGACAGATCCAGATGGTCTGCCACCTATAGATCGAAGGTCAGTTATTCCACGGGTACCAAGGAGAGGTCGGGGTGGCAGGGATGGAGGCAGAGATGGTAGAGGGGTCGGGGGGAGAGATGGACATAGGGGAGATGGAGGTTGAGGAGACGGAGGCTGAGGTGGGGGAGATGATGGGGGTGGTGGAGGGGAAGGGGATGGAGGAGATGGGAGGGGTGTGAGGAGGAGGAGGATCCATTTTTCGGGGGACACCCTCTTGATATAGATATGGAGGAGACCAGGGCCGAGGAGGAGAGGGATGAGGAGAGAGACGAGGAGGAGGAGGAGGAGGAGGATGAGGCAGACCGGAGACTACGGGAGCGGATGATTTCCAGGGATGATGAGGGTGACAGATCATCCATTTTTCCTGCTGATGCTACCATTGATCAGTGGATCACGGATCTGCAGAGCAGACTTGATGCGGCCTTGTCTTAGAACAAGGCCTTGGCAGCGGAGTTAGAGGTCACCCGGGTGGAGAGAGATCAGGTTGTCATCTGACGACAGGAGTCAGATCGGTGGGTTACTGAGTTTGCAAAGTTATGCTCAGGGCCGACAGGAGACATGGCTAGGGAGCTGGCTAGGATGGTAGAGAGCAGGGGGTGGTATAGATTGTTATATGAGCAAGTGGTTCCGCCAGAGAGATGGGACCCAGGGTTGTCCCGATCTTATAGTAGGATAGGCAGTGGCAGTTGGACACACAGTAGCAGCAGATCACATAGAAGTAGTCATACCAATGCTGGGGGGTCTAAAGCATCAGGGCAGTCATCAGGCCATAGGTCACACAGATCATACAGGCATTCATCAGGCCATAGCCATAGGTCAAAGCATGGGCATAGATCAGTGTCATCAGGACACCAGATAGAGCAAAGCCAGCCTCATGTTACCGAGGCCTCGGGCTCTCAGAGTCAGACTCAGGACACCACTCCTATTAAGGTCACATTTCATGTGGTTAGTCAGGCATAGCCACCTCACAGTTCACCTCCATGAGACGGAGGAGGGCCATCTTAGGACTTGCTTTTAGACACTTGTATATTTTGATATTCGAGCCTGCGAGCTCCATTTTTGGGATATCATATGACTCTATCATGTGACATGACATTTTTTTGAGATTATATATATATGCGATGCAGTTTTGATGTGGCCTATATGATGTTATGTGTTATGGTATTCTAATGCTTTATCATATGTTTATGTGATGTTTTTATGATGCTATGAGGTGTATGGATATTATGCTTATGTTTATGAATGCAATTATGGATGTGGTTATGTATGTATTGTGTAATGTTATGATGATGTGATTCTTATATGCTAATGCAAATGTGTATTTATGATGCTTATATGTTGATGCAAATTATGGTTTTATGAATGGATGCAAATGATAGTGTTATGCAAAGTGAATTATGGTATTTGATTTATGCAGATGTGAATATGAAATGCTCATGCAATTATGTATGCAACTTTCTTTCTTTTTTGTATGTCACAGGATATCATCAAAGACCGAGAGAAGAGAAGGTGAAGATTGATGTTAGTGTGAAGAAAGATATGCATGTTAGTGTGGAAATTAAAATCCTTCAAATCTTTGCTATAGTACTATCCTAGTTATTTCTCTTTAATCATCATTGGGAAAAAATGTCATGATGGTCGATAAACACTATGATATGACATAGATCAATAGTGTGCAAGGTCGAACCATCACGTAGATCAACAGTTGCGGACAACGATGATAATGACTAATGCAAGGAACACCATTGCCCCTAATCACTTTATCATGACCAATTGCCAGAAAAACCAAACCAATCATGAGACGTCGTTGTTTCTCTAGATCCTAATGTTAGGACATCCTTGAGAAACTAGCCGCATGATAGTAAAAAAAATAGACAGTAAAATCATCGTACTACATCGTTGCTTCTCTAAATCCTAAAGTTAGGACATCCTGGAGAAACTAATAGTAGATTGATAAGCAAACAAGGATAATCATCATGATATGTCGTGGTTCCTAGGACATAAGGAACTAATATCATGATAATCATCAAAAGATAGAAAAAGTTTTCCAAGTGCTTGCCAAGTGTTTTCATGTCAAGTGTTGCCAAATGTTGAGCGATATCAAATTCAGGAAGAACACATCCTGAATGACGTTGATATCTAGGAGATCGATCCTCGGAGTTAGGAGGATCCATCAAAATGCCAGATGATGATGATGATGCTTAGGAAGGACACATCCACAAGCATAAAGAAATGACGAGAGTTGCTTTTCAGAAGGACACATCTGAAGAAGAACCCAAAAAAATTTCCATGGTAAATTATCTTGATAGGATTTTGACTACATGTCATTGCTGACATGCTAAATCGACTGAAAGTATTGATGAAACAAATTTCTGATAGACTGATAGCTTGAGATTGACATAAGATTCGCTTGATTTGAAGAGAGTTTGATGTGTGTGAATGTGTAGTGCCATGAACCCTAATGGACTGACCTAGTGCGGCATCGGGGGTCCATCAATTGATGGCCTTGCCTACGTCGTGCACTCAGAGACCTCATTGTTCGACATGACCAATGATGGTGTCTAAAGGATAGAAGCTTGAATCATGATTTTATTTTGACCAACCTAGAAAGACTAGCCTAATGTCTCGAGGATTCAAAGATGAATCCTGCCTACGTAGCAAATGTGCAGAGACAACATAGTTCGAACATGGACAAAAGATTGATTGACGTGACTGACTGGACCAACCAGACCGAGATTGACCTTGACTCTATTTTTTTGGTATTTTGACATTGATTTGGATGTTTTTGTATTTTCTCAGGACACTTTCTGACTTTTAGGTCTTTTTTCAAGAACTTTTTCAAATTTTTAGGATTTTTTTAGGACTTTTTAAGAATGCAGGATCATGTGCGACACCCACTGTAGTTACATGATAAAGGTCTTGCCCCCAAATAGATCATGGATTATCTGAGTCAAATGACATGGAGATAGGCAAACAAAGGGCAAAGGCAAGGATATGCAAGGGATGATGTCAACCAAATGCTAACCATGGCCGGAATCAACAAGACTTAGGACGGATGTTGTGAATGTGTCAGGCCGTTGTGATTATGATAAATGGATAAAGGTCAATTTGAGTAATAGTAGATGGTGCAACAATGATTGACTACGCATGGCGCCTGTTTTCTAGGTTTTCACTATGGTACCTATCCAAAGTGCCTGTTTGCTAGGTTTTCACTATTGGATGAATTTATTTCTTTTTACTATTTTTGCCATTTTTTTATTTTTTTGGTGTCACCAAGATGCCTGTTTGCCAGGTTTTCATCAAGGGACGAATTTTTCTTTATTTCTCAATTTTTTTTGTATTTTTTAGGTTTTAGCCAAGCCCTCTACTGCTATGTGTAGAATTTTCTCAGATGTAAGTTGTTGATGGGTTATGCCAGCTGTTCTACATCAAGTGAGGCCAATTGATAAGCTCCAGAACCAAATGTGGTAGTAATGATATAAGGATCAAGCCAATTAGCCTCAAACTTACTAGGCTTTTCACGGTCCGCCTGATTTCTTGGGTTTTGCATTAGGACTAAGTCACCAATTTCAAACTTTCTCACCATTACACTTTTGTTATAGCTCCGACAGAGACAATTTTGATATGCCTGCAGATGATTTAAGGCATTTTTTCATCTTTCTTGTAGCATTTCTAGCTCATGTAGGCGAGTATGTTTGTACTCTTCATCATCAATCATTCCTTTCAAGGAGACTTGGAGAGAAGGAATTTTGACCTCGATGGGCAATATGGCATCAGATCCATAAACCAGGGAAAATGGAGTGGCTCCAGTGGGGGTACAAATGCTAGTACGATAGGCCCATAAAGAAGGATTGATTTGCAGGTGCCAATCTCAGCCAATGTCATTGACAGTCTTCTTCAGAATGCGAAGAATGGTTTTATTTGACGCCTCAGTTTGGCTGTTACCTTGTGGATAATATGGGGTGGAAAAATGGTGTTGGATGTGGAATCGCTCATAGAGTTCACGAACGTCCTAATTTTTGAATGGACTACCATTATCTATGATGATGGATTGTGGGACACCATACCGGAAAATGATGTAATTTAGGATAAACTTGGATATTTTCTTACCGGTGATGTAAGTGAGAGGGATGGTTTCAATCCACTTAGTAAAGTACTCAGTGGCGGTGATTATGAATTTATGGTCATTAGAAGAGGATGGATGGATCTTTCCCACGAGGTCGAGTCCCCATTGTGTGAAAGGCCATGGAGAAGTGATCGGTCTCAATTTCTGTGCAGGTGCATGAATTAGGTCACTATGCACCTGGAATTTCTGACATGTTCTGACAAACTGAAGAGCATCTTTTTCCAGTGTCGGCCAGTAGTATCCAAGTCTGGTGACTTTCCTAGCTAACATCTGACCACTCAAATGAGATCCGCATATACCCTCATGTACTTCTCATAAAGTCATTTGGGCTTCAACAGTGTTGAGACAGCGAAGAAGGGTGTTATCAAAGCCACGGCGGTATAAGGTGTCACTGACGATGGTGTGTCTAGCTGCTTTTCGAATAAAGGATTTCCATTGGTTTTTGGAAAGGTTGGGTGGTAAGGTTTGGGACTTAAGATAGTCAGATATGTCCTGGTACCAAGGCAAACTAGGACCAAAAATCTCACACACGATTTCTGACTGTGGAATATCATATGCAAGCATCAACAGATGTTCCACTAAGAATTCAAATTGTGACACATTCTTAGGGATGTCTAAGAGAGATCCAATGGTAGCCATTGCATCAGCTGCCTTATTTTGTGTCCTTGGGATTTGTTCAAATACAATCATTTTGAAATACATCAAGAAACTATCCACCATTTGTTTGTAAGGAAGCAACTTCTCATCTTTTGTTTCATAGTCATCATTGACTTGGTTGATGACTAACTGAGAATCCCTGAATACGAGCAATGTCTGAATTTTCCATTCAATTGCTATCTTGAGACTTGTGACCAATGCCTTGTATTCTGCAATATTATTTGTACAAGGGAAGGTGATCCGAAATGATTTAGGAATTGAATCCCCTTGTGGTGTGATAAATAATATGCCAGCTCCAGAGCCATGACTAGTGTGGGACCCATCAAAGTATAGTTTCCATGGTAAAGCTGGTTCTGCGTGAAAGATGGACTCATCAAGAAAATTAGTTATCAGTGGATGAGTGGCTTGGATTGGTGCATCTTCCAATTGATCTACTATAACTTGGCCTTTTATTGCCTTGCGCTCCACATATTGTATGTCATACTCACTTAATATCATGACCCACTTCACCAAACGGCCTGTCAATGTTGCTCGACTCAGGAGATACTTTAATGGGTCAATCTTTGCTACCAAATGTGTTTGATGGCTCAGCATATAGTGTCTTAGTTTTTGCACCGCAAAGACAACTACAAGGCATTCCCATTCAATGGTTGTGTAGTTGAGCTCATATCCAATTAGTGTGCGACTGATGTAGTATATGGCTCTTTCTTTTTCTTCATGGTCATTTTGTGCCAATAATGCCCCTAGTGCATTTTTCATTGCGGAGACATATAGGATCAATGGCTTGCCCTCAATAGGCGGCATCAACATTGGTGGTGTCAATAGATATTCTTTAATTTGTTCAAAGGTTATGTGGCATTTATCTGTCCATACAAAAGGAATTCTTTTGTGTAACAGATATTGAAATGGTTGACACTTGTCTGCCAACTATGCGATGAAGCAACAAATAGACTGAAATCTGCCCTGAAGTGTTTGCAACTCACTAATTCCTTTTGGAGGAGGCATGTCTAGAATTGCTTTTACTTTTGCTGGGTCAACCTCAATGCCTCATCGTGAAACTATGTATCCCAACAGCTTGCTTGAAGTGACTCCAAAAACATATTTCTTTGGGTTCAATCGAACCTTGTAAACCTCTAGCCATCTAAAAAATTTGTCCAGGACTTTGAGGTGATCTTTTCGTGTCAGAGATTTTTCCAATAGGTCATCCACATAATCTTCCATTAGGATATGCATTATGTCATGAAATATTGTTGTCATAGCCCTTTGGTATGTGGCACCTGCATTCTTTAAGCCAAAAGGCATGGCATTCCAACAGTATGTTCCCCATGGGCAAGTGAATGTCATTTTGTGCTGATCCTCTGTTGCAATTCGGATTTGGTTATATCCTGAGAAACCATCCATGAGGGATAGCATCTCATACCCTATTGTGAGGTCAACAATCATGTCTATATTCGGTCAGGGGAAGTCATCCTTTGGGCAAGCCTTATTCAAATCTCTAAAATCCGTACAGATATGGATTTGTCCATTTGGCTTTGTGACAGGGACAATGTTAGATATCCAATTAGCATAGTCTATTGACCTTATGAACCCAGCATCCAATAACTTTTTTAGTTCAACTTTTACCAGTAGTGCAATCTGTGGATGCATTTTGTGCAACTTTTGTTTGACTGGCTTGATTCCTAGGATTAAAGGAAGATGATGTAAAACCAATTCTGGATCAAGGCCTAGCATGCCAGCATATGACCATGCAAAACTAACTTTCCTGTTTGTGAAGAATTGTTGAAATTCGAGTTTTTCTTCATCTGACAATGATATGGCCAAGAGAATCATTTTGGGATTCTCTGGTGTGGCTATGTTAACTTTCGTTGTGCCTTCAATGAGCATAGCTGATTTTTCTTGTGTCACGGGAATAAAATCCAATCCTCCATTCTTAGGTGCCTCAGAGAGGTTTTCACCATCGGATATGTCCTCTGTTTTTACTATTTTACTGTCAGAAGGTGCCTTGCGGTTTTCACCTAAAGACATTTCTTTTTTATTCCTTGTATTTTTGCAACTAGAGGATTGCACAGTCTCCTCAAAATAAGCTGCACAATCTAGATCAATGGAAAACCCTATTTTGTGATCACCCCACGGAATGCCTTCTCGGAGTCCCATGAATTCTGTGATTGCCTCATCATTCTAAAAAATGTCCATCATTGGTGGATCTTGTTGGTCCTAGTCGATCAGTTGTGGGTAAACAAGGGGGATCCCATCGTCAGTGTTGGTCAAATATGGAGAGGATGCACAAAAGTATGCAAATTGATGCCTCAAGTGTAAAGGAAAATTTGTCAATTTCAACTTTCGTGTCGGATGCAATGGATGGACTGTACTCCGAGTCAGATGAGTTGAACTCAAAGTCATAATATGGGATAAAATTATCAACATCATGACTAGTGGTTGGCATTTCAGAAGTATGGATAGTGGGCTTAGATAAGTTAGGCTCATGGGTGGGCTCAAGAATGGGGTGGGATGATTCAGGTGTTTCCGACGACACCTTATGTTCTTCCAGATTCCAAGGAATGCTTACCCATTCCTTATTTCTAGAACGTTGGTCAATAGGGTCAATGTTATAATTCTGGCAGAATCGTTCTTCAAAAGGGAATTGACCAGGATCCAAGAATAGTTCATCAATACAATAGTCACTTAGGGTTTTTTCAGATCCCCATTCCCATTCATTTGAGTCAGTTTCGGTAAGGGATTCTTCGCATGTCTCAATACTTTTTGTAGCCATTACATCTTTACTTGAAAGTTCATGGATACGTTGATCATCAACTCTGAATTGGTCAAACCCTAGCCCTATGTACCTTGGTCTTGCAGTCATGATGATAGGTTCCCTCCTTCCATTGTCATCCTTTCCAAGACCGCTTGTGTCATCAAAACCTAGTGCTTTGCATATATCATAGCCTTTTCCATAGAGGTGCATTGGAAGTGGAGGTAACTCCTCAGGGTCTTTGTAGATCCAGTTAGCTATGTCGTTGATGACTTCATTACCCATATCGCCCCATAGTGTAAAAACACTTTTGGGTGGAACCTTGAAATTTGTTTTGGGCTCGACTACAAAACATGGTCTACCATAGACTTTAGGTGGCTTCAGTATTATGGTGATATAGTAAGTCGTATTCAATTTGAATTCTCCACAGCCAAGGTTTTGGATCTGAAGGTCTTTACTTGGGATGGAGGTTGAGGAAGATGGTGTAGTAGAAGTTGATGGAATGGATGATTTTGTGTGTCAATGGGTCAATATATTTAGATGAGGTGGAAGATGAGGCTTCCCGATTGATGGGTACCTGGTGTTCATCATTGGCTTGCAAATTGGTACAGTATTGAAATGGATCGGGATCTCCTGGGATAGTGATCTCAGTACCATCAAAAGGGAATTTCAAACATTGGTGGTATGTGGATGGAATAGCCTTTAGAGCATGAATCCAAGGGCGACCAAGTAAGATATTATAGTGTATGTCACGATCCAGGATCTGGCATGTTGTATCTATGATAACTGGTCCTACCTAGAGTGGAATTGTAATGATGCCTTTAGAAGCGCGTTCTTCATCATCGTATGCCTTTATGACGATGCTCTTGCTAGCATCTACACATGCATCAAAGAAACCAAGATCTTTAACCAATTTTAGAGAGCAGATGTTCAATCTCGCTTTGCCATCTACTAAGAATCGTCTAACCTTATGCTTGTGGACAAAAACCTCGATGTGAAGGGCATCATTATGAGATGGTTTGGGTGAGGAATAGTCACTGTCCGAAAAGGTGATGTGATGAGGCGAATTCAGATATCCGACCATAGTCTCAAAGTGGTTGACATCAATGTTGGTGGGGACAGATGACTCTTGGAGGACTTTATCCAAGATGGCCTTATGTGCGGGTGAAATACGAAGCAGTTCGAGAATGGATATTTGAGCAGGTGTTTTATTCAATTGCTCAATAATGTTGAGCTCCAGTTTTGGGTTTGACTGTCTGGCAAACAGACCAGGTATGGTGATTTTAGGTTGATGTGTAGAAGGACCTAGGATAGTGACCTTGAATTTATGCATGGTGACATTGCATTTTGGGGCCTTTTTAATGGTAATGGTATTAACACATTTATCTTCATCACCACCGGGATAATTATATGTAGGACGAACATTATTGTAGGCCAGACGGATGTGGTTGGCTTGATTGTTGGTATTCTTTGTGCTAGATGAGGAAGCTTTACCATGATCCTACAGTGGGTTTTTGTGGATAGTATGATCTGCATTAGATGTAAATGATTGACCACCTAACTCAATGATATGGTTCTCAATGAGGTCTTGTACCAAATTTCACAACTGATGACAAGAGGAAGTTTTATGCCCTTTGGCACGGTGGTAATCACAAAATGCACTGTCATCCCACCATGATGGTTTGAACTGAACAGGGTCATACAATTTTGGCTCTTCCAGTGTTATGGTGCCATTTTGAATAATTTTCTTCAAGACAATTTCAATAGGTTCACCCAAAGGGGTGTATGTGCGTTTTTGGAATTGTCGGGGTTGACGCAACTGCCTTTGATTAGTTTGCGCATGATTGCTTTGGATAGCATTGGCAGTTGGTGTCGGTGTAGTTACAGGTGCATTTTGATTTTGTACTCATTTGATTGTAAGTACATGACCTGTTGCATTGATGGTTTTTGAATTCACTACACGGTCGTTTGTGATATGCTTGTTCTTAACCCAGTATTTGGTTTTGTCATTTGAGCTACTTGGGTTATTATTTGTGGTGGTGTTGATGGTTTTGCCACCATATTTTAATTCACCTTTGGCGATCAAGGCTTTCTCAAGTTGAACACCCTTTTCAACAAGGTCAACAAAGGTGGTGCAACAATGGACTTGTAAGCCATACCTTAGCGGTCCTAGGAGAGTTTGTACAAACATGGTGACTTTCTCCTTTTCAAGTATTTCTATTGGACATCTGCTTGCTAAGGTTCTCCATCTTTGAAAGAATGGAATAAAAGTCTCTCTTGCATCCTCTTGGGTAAGTCTGCATAAGGAGGCAATGTCGATATCTGTGTCAATGTTATAGGCATAGTTTTCAACAAACTTGTTTTCCAATTCATCCCATGTTTTGATTCCCTTAGGCAATAGTGAGAACCATTCTAGTGCATGACCTATGAGACTTCTAGAAAAAAGTCTCATGAGATAAGTTTGCTCATATGCAATGTCCATGCAACTAGTGGTGAATTCTCTTATGTATTCAATGGGGTTTGTTTTTCCTTTGTATTTGGGAAAATGAGGTACCACATTTCCATGAGGAAAGGGTGGCATATACAAGGTTGTGTCAAATGGATATGGACACAAGTCATGTGACATGTATGACTTTTTGTTGGATTGTTGCAAGGTCTCCACTTGCGTTTGGAGTGTGAGTGCTTCCACCATGGGATTGTTGGTAGCATCACACATGTTGGTGATAGGGATAGCTTGAGTCCCCATCTGTTGTGATGAGATGTGTTGATTTGGAATTGGTTGTCGGTGAGAAAAATGAGTGTTCTGATTAGGCGATTGTTGGAAATGAGTGTTTTGATGAGGGATGTGCTATTGTGTATGGACTTGAGAGGCATAAGTGGGGATGTGAAATCCTGCCATGTTGGACTGAATTTGAGGACCTTGTTGGTTTTGATTTTTTTGATGTCCAAATGGAGTGAAGGATTGAGGGCCTTGTTGATTTTGAGCTTGTTGATGCCTAAATGGAGTGAAGGATTGAGCGCCTTGACTGCCTTGCCCAAATAAGAGATTGTGGCCATGAGGAATGTTGGTGTTTTGGGTCACAGGAATGTTGGTATTAACCTGTGAGGAAGTGGGTTGGGTGCTTTGTATGACAACTCTTCATTTATTTCTCCCAAAAGGGTTGGATGAGTTGGTTGCAATAGCATTTGAAGAACCTAATAATAGGTTTGTTGATGCCCCTATGGAACTAGATGAAGTTCCAAAGAGATTTGAAGTGGCCACACCCATTTTTTGTGAAGGGCTAGTGGATGTTTGTTGGGGGATGGATTGTGATGTAGTGTTGGTTTGGGTAGATGATACCCCAATAGATGTGCTGGTTGTGGTGGTAGTATGACCAAGGGAGGTAGCATTGATTGTGTTGATGACATTTTGTGAAGAGACTCCCATGGAAGGATTGTGTGATGGTGGAGTGGGAGAAGTTTCTCTAAGACTATTAAGATAAAATCCCTTTGGTAACTTAGCCCCTTGGTAAAGGAGCATAGCTAGGAATCTAGAAGAGTCATTTAAGACTACTTCTTCCACAAAAGTAGCAACTTTTGGGTGTTGGGCAGCAACTAATATGTCTTCTTCAAAGACTTCCCCATTTTAGTCTCTGCAGATGAATTGTTCAAAAAGGTCTTGCGAAGTGAGTGTGATGTTCATCTCACTGAAAGGATTGATGTTGGAATTTCCCATGTCATAACAAGGATTGTTGGTGGCATTAGGGAAGGAATCCATGCCAGTTGTGAAATCAAGAAAGTTGGTGTCTTGTCTAAAGGAATCCATGAGTCTTCTCTTTTTCTGTAATCTAGTTTCAACCATAAAAGGTTTGCTCAACTTGGGATGATGGAGAGAATGATCTAAGTATGATACTATGTTTTTGGTTTCTTTGGATTTTTAAGGAATGCTATGAAATGCAAGTGAGACCAAAATGAGACTAAAGACTTGTGAATACAAATGGTGTGACACTAAAATGGAGATGCTAAATGGTATGCAACTAAAGGAGCCTAAGATGTACTTACTATTGAGGGATCTAAGGAGGACAACTTGAGCAAACAAATTTTTTGCAATGATTCAAGTTTGGAAGACCAATGGACCATAAAAGGACTATAAAGAGGACAAAGTGAAGTTTCCACACTAGACTATTGAGTGGGAAATAATTCACAAAAGTTTTGACAAATGACAAAGGGTAATTGGGTCCAATGATAACTTACTAGTGAATGCAAGGTTTTCACAATGAATGGTAAGAGACAACTCCTAAAATCTGCAAAATTATGTGTCTAAAGAGATGGTGAAGTTACCAATGCAATCTAATGGACTAGAAATGGAAATGGACTCCTATTGTGATCCTAAAAATGATACCTATAATGCAATGTTTAATGGAAGTTGAGAAATTCAAAGTCTGGTTTGAACTATAACAATGAAGGAAGACTTGATTGAATTAAAGAAAAGTTGTGGACTTTCAGTTTGGATAGTGAGAAGATGATTTTAAATTCTTCGCAAATGCGTCGCAACGAATGCGGCACGAAAGAGAAAATGCATCTCAGATTGATGAATGTGGTTTTTGGACTGGCAAATGCAACTCAGTATAGCGAATGTGGTTTAATATTGGCAAATGTGATTCAGTGTGTTTCAATTGCGGCTCATCAGAGCGAATGCGGCTCAGGAGGTTTCAAATGCGACCCATCAGAGCGACTATGGCTCAAAATATGGCGATTTCGGTTTGACAGAGCATTTGCGTCGCATGAAGCAAATTTTTGGAAAAGGAAAACATTTTTGCAGATTTAACAAGTTTGGATCCAGATTGTTGATGTTTAGTTTGTTGAAGTTTATTGATTTTGGCAAAACATAGAATCTAAAACATTGAGTGTATGTTCAAGGATCGAGCATGACCCTTTTTTGTTTTCACTAGTATTTGAACAAAAAGACACTTCAAGCAGACTCACTCTTAATAGTCAAAGGGTCATCATAGCAATCACAGCCCACAACTTAAAATTGCATCGACTCACATAGTCGTGTCACCCCCTAGAGGGTGCCTGTGTTTTTGTCTTTTCCAGGTGCGTACTCAAGGGTAGATTTCTTGATCCCCTGAGCAAACAATCCATGGCGATTATATGGTGAGTGTCTTGGGGGCAGATTCTTCCCTCCCCTTGCATCGTGATTGAAATAATTTCTAGATACTGACATGGTTGGCTTCTACACTATGGTTCGTAGTAAAGGTTTCCGTTCAGTGTGGCAATAGATAAACTCCCTCAGGAGACCTCTCAATCTTTAGAACAAAGATTTTGGGGATGGTTATCTTGCCACTTCCATTGAATATGGGTTTCCCCAAAATTCACTTTTGATTATAGTGGGTTGGAAAACTTTGGCTTTGGTTGTTCCCACTTAGGTCGTTCCTGTAGGGTGAGTACTTTTTCCCACTATGGCAGGCCTTCTAAAGGATTTAAGAAAACATAAAGTGCATAAAGATAAAATGGGTAAGTTTGGATTTTTGATCACCCAGTATAGGGGAGAGCATATACCTATTACCCAATCAAGCACAGCAAACAAGTGGTTCAGTTTTAAACCCAAATTGACGATTTTCTACACTAAGTGAAGATGTTGCTTCACAACAAGCATTGGATTCATTTTAACCAAAAATAAAATAAAATTTGGTGACTATCCTAGGATTGATAAATTCCAAATTAAAGTGTCTATCCTAGGATTGATAAATTCCAGATTAAAGTGCCTATCCTAGGATTGGTTCATTTTAATCCCCATACAAAAATAACAGGCCACGGTCGCGTCAGATCCAGATAACAATTTAATAATGAAAAGAACCAGTCATTTGCGATGTGAAATAGCAAATGCGGCTCGGCAGAGTAGATGCGGTTCGGGTTCTGTCAAATGCATTGCATCATGTCGAATGCGTTGTTCGCGAGCTCGTATGCATTGCAGCAGGTCAAATGCATCGTTCACGAGCGCAAATGCGGTGCGACAGAGCACTTGTGTTGTGTAGGTCTGCGGTTGCATCATTTCGTACTCTTGTACCTGCAAAAGAAAATCTAAGGCCATACGAGAACCTGCAAAACGTGTTAGTGGGTCGGGTTCACCAATGTAATGATGGATTTTTGCAAAACAAATTGTTAGTCTAATAAAGCATGCAATATTAATCTAAATCCAACAAATCAATAGAATGCATAGGAAAACAAAATAAAACAATGAATAAGAAAGCTCTCACCCAATCCTTTCTTCTCCATGGCTCATTTCTATTGTACCTTATAACTTTGTTGTGATAATGAATGCCCTCATATTGTGTATGTGAGCAAACTCTAAATATCTAGCCCTAAACAAAGCTTTGAAGGATTTCTTTAAAAACTCTATGCAAAATAGAAATTTGATTCTAATATGCAAGTAATTAATAAGCCTAAAAGATTATATGATAATGACAATAATGAGATTACTCCAAAATAATAAGAGATCCCCAAAAATGAGATCAAGATTGCCATTTTATAGAAAATGCAATCTTGAACGGACGAATGAGATGAGAGATTGAGAAATGCCCTAGAATCAAAGGTTAAGATTCAAATTGACAACTCTCAATTAGGGTTAGCGCAACAATCCCCAAATGTGTGGACAAGATTTAATTTAAGAAATTAAATCAATGGTGGAGAATAAACGTGACCTTGAAATGAAATTAGTAAAAAATAAGAGATAAGGAGATGAGATTTGTAGAAAACTAGTAATTTTAGCAATTACTTGATTTGTAGAAGAATATTTCCATTTTGAATTAAATTAATTCAAAATATGGATTTATGAGATAATGAGTAATTGATTTTTGAAATTAATTACTAAAAGAAGAATCAATTAACATATGTGAAGTTATTTTTAAATAAATTATTTTATTTAAAAAGAGGGAAATGTCACATAAGGCAATTAAATAATTAATAATTATTATTTAAATTAGAAGAGACGGTTAATTAATTAAATAAATTAATGAATCTATTTAATTACGAGAGGATTTAGGAATTAGTGACATATTAAATAAATATAAAAATATATTTATTTAATAATCAAGAGGACATTAATGAAATGGATTAATTAAATAAATGAGACTTTATTTAATTGTAAGAGGACTTTGATAATTAGTGATACATTAAATAAATAAATAAGATTTATTTATTTAATAATCATGAAGAATGAAGGATCATGAATTAATTAAATAATTATAAATTATTTAATTAATAGTTGAATGTGGGTTAGAAACATAATTACAAAGTTATAATCATGTTATGGCGAAAGGTGGTGAAATGTTGCTTGTAGGCCTTGGTCATTTTTATGTGTCTACACTAATAAAATAATAGAAGTATTTAATTATGTGAGGTGATTTAACTAAATAATGTAATTATTTAGTCAATTGGGGCAAGGTTGTACTAGGAAATTTTTAGATGTCAACAAAAATTAAACCTTGTAATGTTGTCATCCAGGATAACCATTATTCCTCTCCTCTATCTTAGCCTGATTAGGATTTTAAAGATAATCTTGATAACCTCCTTTATTTTACAACATGAGAGTTCTAGAATCAGAAAGAGTAGGTCACAAAGGTTCTCTAGACAAACTAGTGATTTTTTGACCAAAGGACGACAGCGTAGGACAAGGATGATAGCGCGGCACACTCGAGTCCCAAAGGCACATTGGCGTCTTGTACGAACCAAAAACTAAGAACGTCACAAAAAATAGCAAAGCGACTATTAACAATCTAATTACTGAGAACTTCCAAAATATGAGAAAGTAGCAAAAAGTAATAAGACTAAAATAAGGTAAAGTAAATGATAGAACTAAAGAGGATAGAGAAAGAAAACTTCTCACAACAATCCAAGTAATGAATCCTCCAACACATCAATGTCTTCAATACCTGCATGTGTAAGATCTAGAGAAAGTGTTGGGTCTGTATAGGGGTTTTCCTTAGTCAAACCCCTGTTTTGGTGTTCCCACCTCAATGGACAACAAGATAGATAAAGAGAAATAAAGTATGTGATGATTGATAAAAGCAAACCCCACTAGGGGAGGAGAACCCATATCACAAAATATAGGTGATAAAAGAAATCCCCGCTCAAGGAGGAGAACCCATATCACAAAATATAGATGCAATAGGTAGGGGATGTGTGAAATCCCAAGATGTTCACAAGCATGAGGCAAGAGAGATATTAGTTGTAAGGCTTAAGGAAGCCAAAGGGAGGGATAGTTGTGAGAGCCAAGAGAGTTGCAAAGAGTGTTGTAAGAGCTTGAGAGTGCTTGAAGCTGTTGTAGCAAGCTATATGGAGTTGTGTAAGCAAGATAGCAAGAGCAAGAGAGGAGGAAAAGGTAGGAGCCAAAGGTAGAGAGAAGCTAGACGACCAAATGAGTTGAAAATACAAATTTTAAAGAGGGAAAAGAAGCTTCTCGAGCCATTACGAGGCATCCCGAGCCATTACCACCGACAAAATGGGTTGACAAGTGGAAAACATGCTCAAAAATGGTCATTTGAATGTTAAACGTCACAAGACACTAGCACAACACACATACGTCTATGCAGAACACTAGTGTCTAGACACATCACACTACAAAATGACAAGAATGGGAAAAGCACAAGGTTTGACACAAAGCCAACATGTGAGGGTAGCTGTTGAAAAGGGGTTTTTTAGCATCTTGAGAAGGGAAAAAGGTTGATGTAGGGGCTAAAATGAGCCTACACAAATGCTAAGGGAGTGGACACTAAAGAAGATACAAAAGTGTATGTGAAATTGCAAGGGGTGCAATTTTATGACATTACAAACCCCATGTGTTAAAAAAATATATAATAAATTTTTGAAAATTTAAAAGTATTAAAATATCTTTGTAGTTTTATTTCCCTTGATCTTGTGTTTCAAATTGAATCTTGTACAAATTCACATGAAGCTTGGGAAAAACTAAAAAAATTATATGGTAAAAATTGATGAAGTGTGAGACTATTAAATTGATGCTAAATTAATTAGCCTTGATCCAAAATTCTTCAATAACATCCAGTATTACATCAAAAAGTTCAATAAAATTAGAACACGATGTAGAATTGAGAAAAATGATATTTAGTTGGTATTAGTACCCTTAAAAAACTTGGTCTTGAATATGTAGCTTTTTTTTTCTAATTTTCATACTCATAGGTTGACTATGGGTGTCACATACACTATGCCTTTATTTGCATCTTTCTTTGAGATGTTGATGCATGAACAAGGAAAGCTAATTTCTGCAAGTCTCCTAAATCCATCACAATCTTAGAGTATTTGGATCACTTGCATGGACATACAATACTTCAAATAATTTTAAGGACTTAGAACCTTAGAGTTAGCCCTACATATTTGTTAGATATCATGATGGTGTCAAAGGATATCAGTTTTTATATCCTAAGACACATGAGCTCTTCATTGAGTGTAGAGTGCATTTTTGAGGAAAGATATCCCCTAGATCATCCTCTTAAATTATTCTTTCCTCCACAAAAAATTTAGATGACAATGAATCAAAGGATTTACCTCTAGCTTCTTCTAATCACAAGGTTCATCATGAGGATCCACCTCCCCCTTTATCAAGTTCACATTCAAAGGATAAGAAATTTCCTCCTCTATTTTATACTATGCCCCATTGGGTTTGTCAAAAACTTGAGTCTATAGGAACTCTTGTTGGCGATCCTTTTAATACACAGAGGAATAAATCACAACACTAGGATATTTTACATTTCTACATTGCCACAAATTCATCTCCACAATAATTTTTTGAAGCATAAGATATTCCTAAGTAGGATTTAGCCATGGAGGAAGAGTACAAATATTTTATTTGGAACAACATATCAAAGCTTGTTCCACTTCCTAATGGAAGAAAACTAGTTTAGTGTAAGTGGATCTATCAAAATTAAATTTTAATGGATGGATCCATTGACAGGTTAAAAACATAACTTGTGGTCAAAGGTTTCTCACAAGTTTCTAGTGTTCACTATATTGAGACAGTTTACCCCATCACCAAGATGAAATCCATTCACCCAAATCTTGGTATTGTTGTAGCTCATGGTTGGGTCTTACATCAAATGGATAAGAGTGTATTTCTTCATGGGGATCTATAGGGGGGTATTTTACATAAAAAAACCATACAAATTCATTATTACAAGTTGATTTTTGGATTCGATTGTGTAAAAAAAATTGCATCAATGTTTAGGATCACACTCTATGATCCATCATCGGGATGAAGAAGAGAGCGTAAGGAGTAAAAATCAGCTTGTAATAATCAATATGGATTATGGAAACTTGATATCGATTATTCATAAAAATTCATTCAAAATTATTCATTGGTTTGTAGATCAAGGAAATCTTTCTATACTCAAGTAGGCCCCACATGCTTGGTATGCCAAGATGGACTCCTTTATTCTCATATTTGAGTTCTCTAGGTGTCACTCAAATCCAAATGTCTACATATTAAGACAAGTGGATGCTCTTATTTTCTTGGTTCTCTATGTTGATGATTTGATTGTCATAGGGAGTACCTCATCCATAATTTTTAAAGTCAAGATGACTTTGCAGGATAGGTTTTCTATGATTAACTTGAGTCTCTTACAATAATTTATTAGGAAATTGAGATCACTCAAATATTCTCTTAATCTTCTAGCTCAGTATTGCATGGCTAATTGTAAGCCTACATCAGCTCCCTTTGTTCTAGAGTCAATTTTGAGGAAAAGTGTTCCACACCACTTGTTGATTCCAATTTGTATAATAAAATCATTGTTAGCCTTATATTCCTAACTTATACACACCTTTGTATTTAATTTATAGTTGGCATAGTTTCATCCTTCATGATATGGCCTCATGAGCTTCACTAGAAGGTGACCAAACACATTCTACACTAAATACATGGTACAAATGGTTATGAGATTTATTATGCAATAGGTTTAAGTACATATTTGATTATATGCACAAACTTTGATTGGGCTAGTGATCTTAACTATCACAAGTCCATATTTGGATATAGTTTTCACCTTGGTTTCAGTCCCATTTATTGATTGAGAAAGAAGAAACATGTCATTATTCTCTCTTAACTAAGGTTCAGTATCGAGCAGCTACCAATGCAACCATTGAGGCTATTGGATTTATCATATCCTTACTAAAATTAGCACCACTTTTTAGAATCCATTATTAATCCATTATGACAAATAGAGTGCCATCTAGATCTCAAATAATTTCATCCATCATCAATTGATCAAACACATTAAAATCCACATGAATTTTTGTAGAGAGATAATTTAGGATAAAGTCGTTGATTTATGATATTATTCAATAATAAAGAAGATTATAGATTTTACCAAACCCTTTACTAAGAGAAAATGCACCCATATTTAATCTCTCTTGGGAGTGTGAGACATATCTTCAATGGTTTCACTTATTCCTTCTTCCCTTTTCTTCTCATGTGGGGAGTTTTTTCCCATAGGTTTTTCTCCTTCTCCTCTACTTTGAGGGGATATTTGTACATGGGTACCTCATTAGTTCTTGTTACCAAAACCCATCCTTGAGTTTTATTTTATTTTCTTCCCTTAATTTTCACTTAAGGGGGAGCGTTAGTGTGAATAAGGTATCTTATCTAACTAGTGTATTTCCTCTAAGCTAGTTCTCCACTTAGGTCCTTTTCATATTATATTGAGTTTTCTTAGGGACTTATTACACTTGATCTTACATTGGTTGTGTCTTATAGTTCATTTTTAATCAATAATTTTGAATTGCTTTGTATTTTTATTGAATAGAATATAGTTTATTCTTTCAATTCTAGATTTTTATTCTTGATTTCCTTCAATCATTTTTATTCTAGGTGATTCATAGCCAAATATTACAATGATGTCCAAATTTAATATTATCGTACTCTTTATGGTATTGATTGTATGGATGGATTCATGGGAAATAATCACACCATTTAAAATTGAGCGGCTCAAAGTGAATCCATTGTACTCTTCTAAAATTATTTCTAGCAATATCACCTTGATTCTACTTTTCATGGATTTGGAAATTACTTTATTAGCCATGTTACACAAGAATATTGCACATAAATCACTCATTAATTCTAATGTGATTTTATTAGGGACAAGTGTAATGAAGGATTTACTCATATCTTTTAGCATTATTGATTTCTTCCTTGATTCTTCCACTGCAACTAGGAGATCTTTTTTTATTATTCTCCAAAATTTTAAAAAAACTACTAGGTAACCCATATGGGCCTTGGGATTTGTTTAGATCCATTTAGGAAATCACCAATTTAATTTCATCTTTTTAAATGGTGATGCAATGACAAGGAGTTCATCAACCTAATTAACACAATTTGAGTTTTCTCAATCACTTTGGAAAGCTTATAAACCCTCTCTAGGGTTATCTTCTTTGTTACCACCCTACTTGCCTTGTAGGCAACCAGACCTAGTTTTTAGGCCTTACCTCTCAACCACTCTAACAAATCCTCCAACCACTCATATTTTTAGGGACCCTTTAACCCCACACAAAATATACCTCAAAATCTCATTAGGTCTCCTTGGACCATCTTCACTTAAACTGGCCTCTAGCACTGAAAAAGGGCACCAATTAGCGCACTTTTCCAAAGGAACACCCCTCAAATATTGATGCCAACCAAAAATATCATCAGACATATCTTAAACTACCTCCAAAACTCTAGATTCTTTGATCTTTGAGTCAAAAATCGCTCACTATGACCCACCTTCATGAAACCCTCACTTTTCTCCAAATTGGCAAGGGTTTATTGAAAAACCCATCTCCAAACCTCTCAAAACCTTGAAACCACTTCCAAAATTCCTTATTATTCCTGCACAAGCTTAATTAACCATTGATTTATGCTACCCCCTAACTTTACCCACTTTCCCAACCTAAAACCTCACCTTTCCTTTCACAAATGCTCTTCTCTCAACTAGGGCTTCATGCACAAACCTAGAATTGACCTCTCTTGCCCTTGAAAACCTAAAATCATATAAAAATCCACATACACACACTTCTCCCAACCATTTATACCTTTCTCTCAAGCAATCCCTTCAATTCACTAACTCTAGCCTTGTTCTTAAGGCCTAAAACCTACGTTTCCAATAAGGGCGGCATTAAGAACCTCATCAAATGCCTTCACCAACATTATTTTCCTATTATTACACCCTATCCTACTTATATCAGGCCCATTCCACTGAGACACAGCCTGAACAATAGGTGGAATGGCCTATTTCAAAATATCAAACTCTCAAACCCTTATGTAACAGTTACAGACCCGCTTGTGCAAATTGATCCCAAAAACCCTTCAAACCTGTTAGGGAACTCTCAATACTAGTCCAAAACATGTTCAACACATGGATCCACCAAAAAAAAATCAAATTAGAATGGAAATGATCTATATAAGCAAGTATAGAGATTTGAAACAAACGATTTACAGAATTTCTGAGAATAACACAGAATATCAAGAGTCTCTTTATGTGTTCTTCAAACTAAACTTTCAACAACCCACACGTTTGACCCAAAGCATTGAATTTATACTCCTACCATCCTAAATCCACCCAAATAGCCACCTAGCTAACTCCTTAATTCCCATGACCATTGGACTTCCCTGATTTACACTTTTACAACTTTTAATGACAACATTTACAATGTTTGCAATATTTTGCAACTTCCTCATTTTTTCCCACAAAATGACTTCAAAAAAATTATGAGTGGCCTTGATATGGCCTTATTAGACAATTACATGACTCAAACAACCTAACTAGACTCGATTCACAAAAATGGAGGAACAAGGTGCTCTGCACCATTCACCCGACCATGAAATCTTTCCAAGTCCCTTGGAAGCCTTCAACCCTTTGACCTCCAATAACACTTTGATCTTCAACTCTTTGATTCTCCTCCTTGTTCTTACAATAGCTCCATTTTAGTCCTCTTCTTTCCTTATCAACTTGAACCTGCATCTCCATGCTCTGATTTGTCTTCACCAGCTCCATCCATATGCTCCTGCTTTGTTCTTTAGCTTCATTCATTACAAAATAATCCACACTTTGTTTGTCCTCCTTCATCTTAACCCTTGGCTTGACTCCCATCAGTATAATCATCAAAAAAAGGAAGTAGTGAAGGACTTCCTTCCCTCTTTGCCTCTTACCCTTTCTCTTCACAATCATCTTATGGTTCTTCATCTTCTGAACCCCTATGCAATCGGGCTTATCAACCTCTTTCATGGCAGCATATGACTACCCCTCAACCAATTTGGTCATCCAAGGACAACTCTTTGTCCCAACCACAACAACATCTCTCTTCTCCACTTCAATTGGATACTTCACAAACACTTTGTCTTTGGCCTTCTCTTGGCCTATCTCTGTCAACTTTCACCTCTTGTGGTGACTGCAACCTTCTTCCTTTTCTCAACCTTTACCATTTCTTTCACTAATCTCTGCCATTCTCCTTGGCTCACTGTATTTTCTGCCTTCTTGTCTTGCACTGGGCTCTCTACCTTTGTCATCACTACAGTCTCATATTCATTAACTTCTTGTCCCATAAATGGACAATGCACCTTGCCTTCCATCTCCTTTTCTTGACTATCCACACTCTACATCTAATATTCTATCCCAAGGACCTTTGTTCTATCAAGTTTAGAAACACAACTTGACTGTCCACCATCTTCTCCAAACACCATGCTCTCATATTGCTTCACTTCCACCATCTTGCACTCTTTCACTTGCCATTTTCTTTGGCTCTTTTCTCCTTTTATGCTCAGACTGTCTGCCTCTTATATCTATGTATCTTCATACATACAAACATATGTCTTTGCAGTACTTGACTGCCCATTGCATTCATTTACCTTCAAGGGACACAACGTTTCCCCCACCATGATATTTTCACTCTTCTCATATCTTCCTCTTATCTGGGTCTCTACCCCAAGTACCTTTATCACACAATCCTTTCTTTCAGATCTACACACCTCTATCATATCAAATCTTCTCTTCACTATTTTATCATCACATGACTATCCTGTACCCTCTTTTCTTTTTCTTTTCCAAAATCCAATAACTCCTTTGTCTTCATCACACTTTCCAAGCTTGTCTTGAACTTTCAAGGTCATTTAAATTTTGACCTTCACTATCTCAATATTCTTTACCAATCCATCATCTTCTTTCCTTTCCAACTTTGCATCCCTGTCAATACTTCTTTCTTTGTAGTGGTTGCACCCTCAATATCCTTGTCTTCCTCATGTATTATGAACTCCTTGCTGCCCTGCATTATTACTCTTGCCTTCTTGCTTTGTACCTGATCCTTTTCTACCAATGGAATCAAATTAAAAGTAACTCCATCCTTCACAATCTTATAATTATTATGCCTTCCATCATACAAAGAAAATATTTCATATAACCATGGTATCCCTAACATCAAATGGCATATACTCATTGGTACAACATCACACAAGATTCTATATTTATATGCACCTATTTGGAACTCAACCCAATATTGCTCCTTGACCAAAAAAGTATGCTCACTATTCAACCAAGAAACATAATAGGGTGATTCATGAGGAAACCTTGCCAAATACAACTTGTCAACCATTTCCTGAGATACCATATTATCTAGGCTATAAGAATCTACCATTACAATACATACCTTACCTTGACACTCGCGGGTGGTTTTGAAAAGTGCATTTCTTTGTGTTGCTTCTCTGATTTCCTTTGCCATGTTGTCTTATCTTTACAAATTCCAATTGTCCTCTTACGCAAACTTCAACCAATCACCTTCAAAGATCTACTAACTAAGCTTTGATACCAAGTGATGAAATGGCAAGGAGGTCATCAACCTAATCAACACAATTTGAGTTTTCTCAATCACTTTTGAAAGCTTCTAAACCCTCTCTAGGGTTATCTTCTTTGTTACCACCCTACTTGCCTTGTAGGCAACCAGACCTAGTTTTTAGGCCTTACCTCTCAACCACTCTAACAAATCCTCCAACCTACACTCATATTTTCAGGGACCCTTTAACTCCACACAAAACATGCCTCAAAATCTCATTAGGTCTCCTTGGGCCATCTTCACTTAAACTGGCCTCTAGCGCTGAAAAGGGCACCAATTAGCCCACTTTTCCAAAGGAACACCCCTCAAATCTTGATACCAACACAAAATATCATCAAACAGATCTTAAACTACCTCCAAAACTCCAAATTCTCCAATCTTTGAGTCAAAACTCGCTCACTATGACCTACCTTCATGAAACCCTTACTTTTCTCCAAATTGACAAGGGTTTATTGAAAAACACATCTCCAAACCTCTCACAACCTTGAAACCACTTCCAAAATTCCTTATTCTACCTACACAAGCTTAATTGGCCATTGAATTATGTTGCCCCCTAACTTTACCCACTTTCCCAACCTAAAACCTCACCTTTCCTTTCACAAATGCTCTTCTCTCAACTAGGGCTTCATGCCCAGACCTATAATTGACTTCTCCTGCCCTTGTAAACCTAAAATCATATCAAACTCCACATACACACACTTCTGCCAACCAGTTCTACCTTTCTCTCAAGCAATCCCTTCAATTCACTAACTCTAGCCTTGTTCTTAAGGCCCAAAACCTATGTTTCCAATAGGGACAATGTTGAGAACCTCATCAAATGCCTTCACCAACATTATTTTCCTATTCTTACACCCTATCCTACTTATATAATCCCATTGCACTGAGACATAGCCTAAACAATAGGTGGAATGGCCTATTTCAACATATCAAACTCTCAAACCATTATGTGACAGTTATATACCCATTTGTGCAAATTGATCCCAAAAACCCTTCAAACCTATTAGAGACCTCTCAATACTAGTCCAAAATGTGCTCAACACATGGCTCCACCAGAAACAATTCAAACTAGAATAGAAATGATCTGTATAAGCAAGTATAGAGGTCTGAAACAAACAATTTACAAAATTTCTGAGAATAACAAAATATCAAGAGTCTCTTTATGTGTTCTTCAAACTAAACTTTCAACAACCCACACATTTGACCCGAAGCATTGAATTTATATTCCTACCATCCTAAATCCACCCAAATAGCCACCTAGCTAACTTCTTAATTCCCATGACCATTGGGCTTCCCTAATTTACACTTTTACAACTTTTAATAACATTTACAATGTTTGCAATATTTTGCAACTTCCTCATTTTTTCCCACAAAATGACTTCAAAAAAATTATGAGTGGCCTTGATATGGCCATATGAGACAATTACATGACTCAAACAACCTAACTAGACTCAATTCACAAAAATGGATGAACAAGATGCTTTGCACCAAAGGGGCATTTTCAAAATTCATTTTTCCTAGTTGATAATATACACGGAATTTTCTCGAGTATATCTTCTTGGGATTGTTTATTTGTGTAATGAAAAATGTTCAAGAAATATTCAAAGAATTTTACTACCACTTCACTAACTTCTCCATTCTCTCTAATTCCTCTTTCACTATTTATAGTAATTGTGATTCTCTTTTTTTTTCTCTTGATTTTCATAGAATTTTTTAAGAAATTAGTGTTCCTATTCTCATATTCGAGCCAAAATTCCTTGGATTTTTGTCTCCAATGTATTTCTCCACTAGCAAGTAATCCTGCATATTGGACTTTTAGAAATTTCTTCTTAGAATATGTATCTTGATCCATTACAAACTCCTTTGTGATGAATTCATTATGATTTGTCAAATTTACCTCTAATTTTTATTTCTCTTTGAATATATTCTTAAAATGTGTCATGTTCCATGTCTTTAATTACTCTATAATATGGCTTGATTTTTTGTAGAATTCAAATAAATTTATTCCTTTGATCTTAGGTGTTTATGTCCACTAGTTTTGGATTTTTTAAACAAGTCTAGATCCCTCAACCATATATTTTAAAATTAAAAAGGAAAACTTGGAGGTCTAGAGTTAGGGGGGAACTTTAAAAGAAAGAGGGTGTTATTTGAACCCAAGAGTATGGAACATTCATGGAGAAATGGTAGTTGAGACCAATCACCATGAAATAATAAGTTGTGTAGTATTTTTTCTATATTTATGAATTCTTATCTATTTTTTGTCCATGTGAAACATAAATTCTTTGGGGAAATGTCTTGTGGGTGATTGTTATTGATAAAAACTTAGAAATCTATTGTATTTGTGTCATCTCTGTAATCTCCCTTTTTAAACATCTAGGGTTGCATATAAATCCCCTCCAATTAAAATGTATTATTTATCTACTATTTCAAATATATATATTCCCATAACCCCTTCTTTTGTATATACCTATATGCCCATAGACAATAATAAGAAAAAACTAAAATTTGATGTGAATTGGTTCACTTTTCTTACTTGTAAAGATTATCACGCCTAGATGGTTTTCGCTTCCATTGATTTTTGGTTGTATATTGTGCCAAGACCACCTAAAGCTGCATTGGATCACACAAAATACCCTCTCCATGATTTCCACTTTAAAATTAGGGTATTTTTTTTAATGTTATCCATTTTTCTTTCTTGAATTAAGAATATGTCTAGTTTGGACATATCCATTTGACTCTTTAAAAATGTCTTTTATTAGGGGAATTGAGGCCCCTAAAACTCCATGTTAGGAGCCTCGTGGATTACTAGGGAGAGTGAACCCTTTCTCTAATCTCAATTTCAATTGTCCTTTTTTCTATCCTCACTAAGACCAATCTTTCCTTATTAGTTTTCCTTTCCCTTTCCTTCTTTTCCCCACACTTGGGTTGTTGAATGCACAAGACAACTAAGAGGGGGTGAATCAATTGTACCTTAAAACTTTAAAAACTTTCACAAACATTCAGATCCGCATCAAATCAATTATCCTTAATTTATTAGAATGATTTAGCATGAAATCAAATTACACAAACTAAAAGACATCAACACCATGCACAAAGGAATGCCATATTTATGTGGAAAACCCAAGATGGGAAAAACCACGATGATGATTAACTCATAATATAAAGTAATATCAACACTGAATACAATAAGGTTCACTATCGGAGGGCTCACTACCCAAAGAAAGAAAGGCTCACTGCCAGAATATAAGAGAAGATAGAGAAGAGTGTTACAATGAGAAATCCATCTCAAAACAATAGAAAATTCCACCACAACATCACCAACACCTTCGCAGTCTTTCTAAAGAATCGTAGACACCTTTTGCTCACTACATTCAATAATCTAACACATGAAATATTGCATTGTACTTCACAAATTCACACCCTACAACTCTACAATTCACATCACTTGCATCATACTTATCTATCTTATCATCTCTCAACAAATCAGCTCATATTTATATCATCTTCAACCTTTAAAACATTCTCTAAGGTTAGCTATGCACCTCAACCATGCAAATTCAAATTAGGTCAGCACCAAAACATTCCCATGGTGGAAAGGAATGAAGGAAAACCATAACACACCTTAGCTAGGACCTAAATCCACTCATGCACGCCACATCATGCTTCCACAAACATCAAAGGAACTTTTCAAGTAGTGTAAACACCCAAGGTCCATCGAACATATGTTAACACCATTAACACTTAAGTACATGCTTCCTCAAATCCAAAGATAACTCATAGAAACCACATAACACTTGAACATGATCTAGAATATTCCACAAATGCCCTGAAATCCAACAAGTTCCTTTGCAACAACTTTCACTTGAATAATGTACACACCTAGTACACTCAAATAACTCTGTCATATACTATAACTCAAGAAACCAACTTACAAAGCACCAAACCATGAACAAATTAATCTAAAGAAAGATACACTCTCATAACTCTTCTAGATCTACAAGACCTAAAACCACTTTGCGAAGAAATGTGGAGCAAGAACATTTCTCCCAGACACATTTTCAATATATAGTTCACATACTAGTGAACACACCTTCCTCTGTGCAATGATACAACACACCAAATTTTAAATGCAACACCTCTAAACACCTCTAATCAACATATCCAAACTGCACAAGCAAATCTTCAACCTAGAAGAAATGTGGAGCCAAACCAAAACACTACTCTACAACATAAAACACACTACAACACATTGTTTCCTCTTTTTATTCAATTTTCTCAAAAGCACTTGGAAACCAAACACCATAAACATATCACCAACATATTTAGTACTTCCTCGTCACCATCAAGCAAACTACAACATAGCAACTCAACCATACATTTATAGACAAAAGCTTATCAAAGAAACACTAGAGATTGACACTAGTAGCTTACTAATGACAACATAATGAAACCAATCAAAGCATCATCAGGGACAATACCAAATCTAACTCACCACCAACTTCTCATCCTTGCAACAAACTCCTTCTCATATATTTGACACCAATGAAAACACCAAATCTTGTTAACATCAATGACAACACCAATTACACATACTTGCAACAATCTCCTTTTCATATAATTGACACCAATGACAACACTAAATCTTGTTGACATCAATGACAACACCAACTGCACATACTTGCAATAATATCCCCCTTTTTCATTGATGGAAACACATGATGTGAAAAACCATCAACAATAAACATAATAGCTCTGATCCTCAATACTCTGCTCCATACCAACTCATTATTTCTTTTCTTTCTCCTCCTTACATCATACTCTCCTTCAACTTCTTTCATTATTTTCTCAATTACACTATACCCTCCCCCTTTCTCAACTGAACAATTTTCACATTGATCTCTCTCCCCCTTTGCATCAATGGAAAAGGACAAAATATTTGCATCATTTATTCTCCCCCTTTGACATTAATCATATTGCTCTATAAATTCCTTTCCTTTATTGCTCTGCATACTCCCCCTTAGGAGCACACACCAAACTGTATCAATTATCAACCACTACATAATAAAAACACTCACTTATCTTGACTACAATAACCAAAAATGCCACTACCTACTCCCCTTGGAGGTAGCCACCAACATCAGTCCAGATCAAAACATGAATCTTGAGATCCACTGGACTGATGCATCTCTTTATGCATCTAGTTCAAAGGAGAGGCAATAACCCCCAACTTCTCTTGGAGATACTCAAAAGTATCCTTAGGAAGAGCCTTAGTAAATATGTCAACAACCTGATCCTTTGTAGGCACATATTCAAGCTTTACTTCATTCTCTACAACCTTCTCTCTCAAGAAGTGATACTGGATTGAGATATGCTTTTCCCTTGAATGCATTACTAGATTCTTTAAAATATTGATAGTACTTGTATTATCACAAAAGATAGAAATCGGTTCGTCATATACCACTCTAATATCCTTTAATTTTTTCCTCATCCACAAAAAATATGTGTAGAAAGATGCAACTGCAATGTATTATGCTTCTACAATAGATAGACACTTAATCTTGTTTCTTACTTAGCCATGACACCAATCTGCATCGAAGAAAGAATGCACCACCACTTGTAATTTTTTTGTCATATACACAACTAGCCTAATTTGCATCTGTGTAAGCACTCATAGTAAAGCCAGTATCCTTTGGATACCACACGCCATGATCTAGAGTGCCCTTCAAGTACCTAAATATCCTCCTCACTGTTGCAACATGTGAATCTCTAGGATCTTGAAATCTAGCCACAAGACAAACTGCATGCATGATATCTGGTCTAGTAGCAGTTAGATATAGCAGTCCTCCAATCATTGATCTATACTTTCTTTGATCAACCTTAGGAGATTCATAATTCTTGCTTAGCTTGCAACCAGTAACCATAGGGGTACATACTAGTTTAGAATATTCCATTCCAAACTTCTTCAACATTTCCTTGACATACTTTGATTGTGAAATGAAAATATCTTTATCTATCTGATTGATTTGTAGCCCAAGGAAGAAATTCATCTCCCCAAACATTGACATCATAAATTATTTCTACATCTCCTTTACAAACCTTTTACGCATAGCTTCATTTCCTCCAAAAATTATGTCATCAACATATACAACCACAATTAAGATTTAATATTTTTCAACTTTGAAGTAAAGATTGATATTTGCAGTACCTTTATCGAATCTTTGTTGTAACAACTACTTGTCTAACCTTGCATACCAAGCTTCAAGATCTTGCTTCAATCCATATAATGCCTTCTTCTATCTGCAAACCATATTTGGTTTATCTGATAACTAAAATACTTCTAATTGTTCTATGTATACTTCTTCCAATTCACCATTCAAGAAAGCAGAATTCACATCCATCTGATAAACTTTAAAATATTTATGTGTTACAAAATCCAAAAACATCTTGGTAGCTTCCATTCTTGCCACCGAAGAAAAATTATCCTCAAAGAATATTCCTTCTACTTGTGAGTAACCTTTACATACAAGCCTTGCCTTGTTTCTTACCATTTCTCCACTCTCATTTATTTTGTTCTTGAATACCCATTTAGTTCTAATTAAATTCTTGTTTGCTAGTCTTGGGATAAGTTTCAAAGTCCGATTCTTCTCAATCTGCATTAATTCTTCTTCCATAGCCTTGGTCCAATACTCATCCTTGCATGCTTCAATCATTGTTTTGAGTTAAACTTCATAAAGTAAACATAGATTTACATGTTCTTCAATATATTTCCTTCTTTTCAGTACACCTTTGCTCGTATCACTAATGATTTTTTCTTCAAAATGATTCTTTTGCGCATACTTAGGAGTTTTAAGAATATTTTTTAAAGCTTTTTCCTCTTCAATCTACACTTCTTTTTCCTTAACTTTTTCTTCTTCTCTGCAAGTAGACTCATCTTATTCATATCCATCTATTACCATTGAATTATTTTCTAGATCTTCATCAACCTTAACACTTACACTCTCAAAAATCTTTCTTAGTCTCTTGTTGTAGTACCGGTAAGCTTTGCTTTTAGTAGAACATCCAAGGAAGATACCTTCATCAGACCTTGCATCAAAATTTCCTAAGTTTTCTTCATCCCTTCTAATGTAGCATTTGCTTCCAAACACTCTAAAGTATTTGACAGTAGGAATCGTTCCATACCATAGCTCATAAGGAGTCTTTGTGTTGTTTTCTCTTGCTTTCATTTTGTTAAGTACATAAATAGCAATATGAATTGCTTCTCTCCAATAGACTTTTGGTAGATTTTATTCTTTCATCATTGTTCTTGTAGCTTCTTGAACAAACCTATTATTTCTTTCAACCACTCCATTATGTTGAGGAGTCCTAGGGGCAGATAAATGCCTCTTTATTATGTGATTCTCACAAAAAATATTGAACTCATTGGAGGTGAACTCTCCACCTCTGTTAGATCTCAAATATTTGATTTTCATATCCATTTCATTCTCAACCATAACTTTGAATGCTTTAAATTTATCTAGGGATTCTAATTTTTCTTTGAGAGAAGTAACCCATGTCATTCTAGAACAATCATCAATCAATATCATGAAATACATGTCACCTTGAAGAATTCTTACTTTGGTAGGACCACAAAGATCTCTATGCACCAATTCCAATAGTTCGATAGAAGATTGTTCTTTGACTTTGCAACTTCCTCCTGCTTGCTTTCTAACTTGACATTCCTTACAAACAACATTGATAGGTTTTGTAATCTTTGGTAGATCACTCACAACTTGAACCGAACTTATTCTCACTAGGCTATCAAAATTGATGTGACACATTATTTTATGTCATAGACAACTCTCATTGATTTGAGTCATGAAATAATAACCATCAACACCTTTGAGCTGATAGACATTTCCATATGTCCTTCCAAAAACAATCACAGTTCCAAAGCCTTTTTTGATATCACAACCATCATATTGAAACATAAGATTATATCCCTTGCTACACATTTTTCCAGCACTCAAAAGGTTATTTCTTAAACCCTTAACATAAAGAACATCATTAGTGTTATGATTTCCAACAAAACTAATTGAACATTTTCCACATATCTTAGCAGATGTATCATCATCGAACCTAACAAGTTATCCTTCATATTTTTCAAGTTTAACAAACTTACTCTTGTCACTAGTCATATGATTAGAGAATCCACTGTCAATGATCCAATAGTTCTTCTATTTTATAGCATGAAAAGCAGACACCAAAGTGCCTTCAATTTTGAAACTTGCTTCTGAAGCACTTTCCTTCACACATCTCTCACAATTAGCAAAATTAGTTTCATATTTAAAGCAATGAACAAGAATTCACCATCCTCATCATCTCTAGAATCAAACTCATCATCAGATATACTTATATCTTCTCTAACATAATAATTTTTCTTAATAATCTTATCTATGTTCCCCCTATTTTTATTATTCAAAGCTTTGTTTGGATATCTAGAAGCATAATGAACTATCTTTCCACAACTAAAACATGTGAAAGGAAAATTACCACTGTACTTCCCAGTACCCTTTTTCATTCTTCTCACAAAGTTAGCTTCTACATCATCAAGATCCTCCTGATCTGATTCCATAGTCTTCTTTGATTTCCCAGTCTTAAAAGAAGTCTCAACTTTTGCACTACTTGTATCAAATTCTCTCATCTTAAAAGTAGTTAAAGAACCATACAATTGATCTCTGGTATATTGATTCAAATTTTGTAATTCTTCAATAATAGAAACTTTATGACTATAAGATTTAGGAAGAGTTCTAAGTACCTTCTTTACCACTTCTTCTTCTTTTAGTTCTCCACCAAGACCTCTAATATTGTTGATGACTTCATCCACCTTCTGCAAGTAGCTTGTGATGTTTTCATCTTTAGACATTCACAGGGGCTCAAACATGATTTCAAATTCTACATCTTAGCTTGCTTGATCTTATCATCTTCTTCATAAATGCTTTCTAACTTTACCCAAATTTCTCTAGCAGTTTTTAGATTTATAACTTTCACCAATTAAGAATTAGCAAGACCACTTAAGAGAGCATACCTTGTTTTACCATTGTTTTCATAGGCCTCGATCTCATCATCAGTGCTAAGACAATATTCAAATATAGTATATACTCTCTCAACATACCTCCAGATCTCAAATCCAAGAGAAACCAAAAAACCTTTCATCCTTATCTTCCAGAGTGCATAATCTATTCCATCAAATATAGGAGCATCTTTCTTATGCGCCATCCCAGATCTACCTCAAGTAGTTAAGATTTTCTTCCAAGGAACCTTGCTCTAATACCAATTGTTGAATGTACAAGACAATTGAGAGGGGAGTGTGGTGAATCAGTTGTACCTTAAAACTTCAAAAACCCTCACAAACATTTAGATCCACATCAAATCAATTACCCTTAATCTATTAGAATGATTTAGCATGAAAGAAAATAACAAAAACTAGAACACATCAACACCATGGACAAAGGAACATCAGATTTACATGGAAAACCCAAGATAGGAAAAACTACAATGAGGATTAACTCATAATATAAAGTAATATCAACACTAAATATAATAGGGCTCACTGTTGGAGGGCTCACTATTGGAGGGCTCACTACCCAAAATAAATAAAGGGTCACTGCCAGAATAGAAGAGAAGATAAAGAAGAGTGTAACAATGAGAAATCCATCTCAAAGCAACAAAAAAATCCACCACAACATCATCAACACCTTCACAGTCTTTCTGCAGAATTGTAGACACCTTCTTCTCACTACATTCAATAATCTAACACATGAAAGCTCGTACTACACTTCATAAATTCACACCCTACAACTCTACAATTCACATCACTCACATTATACTTATCTATATTATCATCCCTCAACAACTCAACTCATATTTATATCATCTTCAACCTTGAAAACATTCTCCAAGGTCGGCTATGCATCTCAACCATGCAAATTAAAATTAGGTCAGCACCAAAATATTCCATGGTGGAAAGGAATGACGACAGACCACAACACACCTTATCTAGGACCTAAATCCACTCATACATGCCACACCACACTTTCACAAACATCAAAGAAACTTCGCAAGTAGTGTAAACACACAAGGTCAACCAAACCTATGTTAACACCATTAACACTTAAGTACACACTTCCTCAAATCCAAAGATGACTCACAGACACCACATGACAATTGAACATGATCTAGAATATTCCATAAATGCCTTGAAATCTAACAAGTTCCTTTGCAACAACTTTCACTTGAAGAATATACACACCCAATACACTCAAATAACTTTTTCATACATTGTAACTCAAGAAACTGACTTTCAAAGCACCAAACCACGAACAACTTCATCTAAAGTGTTATGTGAGTTTTTCCCCAAGAGAAGATTAAGTTATGAAATAACCCTTTAAAATTAAAATGGGAGATAGAAAAATAAAGGATATTATGATCCTTTGGTTAAAAGAGGTATTAATAAAGCATGTGTAAAAACTCTTTTTAAAATATGGAAGAATAATTAGTTATTTAAATAATTATTAAATGCAACCTTTGTGAAAGGGTGTGATGGTTTGGAAACCACCCCCTAAGGCTTATATAAGAATTTATGTGAGACTTATAAAGTGGTGAAAAAATATTCAAGGATGGAGAACATTCAAGGAAGAAGAAAGTGGTTGGTGAGCTATGGACATTAGGGGAAGGGGGCACACAAAGTGTGTCCAACTCGGGGTATAGCGTACACCCAGGACGGTCTTAGCCAGGGCTTGGTTTGTACTTGTGTTGAGCATTGTTCTTCAGGAACCAACACTTGTGTAGAGCTCAATAGTACATTGTATTCTAAAAGGAACTAGTTCCTCCTAGATGGTTCCATAGCAAGAGCCAACACCATTGACATCTTCCTAGCATGAGAGTGGCTTTTCCAGGTGTTTTTATTCAGATAAGTATTAAAAACTATTGATGCTAATATATACATTATCTACATGATTTTTATGTTAATCTATGTGAATTATATGGATGTGTTATTCAATTTACTATGTTAATTATTTACTTTAGAACCCTTGTCTAATTATTACATATTATGGTTACATTGGTTAATCTATATTAGTTATTCACATCATTTTAGTAATATTACATCTTGTAAATTACCTTAATGCTAAAATTTATTATATAAAATATGTTGCTAACACTTAAACTACTTTAGGAGGAAAAGACATTACATGAAGAAAGATGCACACACTCTCAACACTCTTCCAGATCCACAAGACCTAAAACCACTCTGCAAAGAAATGCAAAGCAAGAACATTTATCCCAGACACCTCTACAATATACAGTTCATGTATACTAGTGAACACACCTTCCTCTGTGCAACGATCCAACATACAAATTTCTAATGCAACACCTCTAAACACCTCTGATCAACATATCTAAACTGCAAAAGAAAATCTTCAACCTAGAATAAATGTGGAGCCAAATTAGAACACTACTGCAACACAAAACACATTGCAACACACTATTTCCTCTTTTTATTCATTTTTCTCAAAAACACTTGGAAACCAAGCACCATAAACATATCACCAACATATTCAATACTTCCTCATCACCATCAATCCAAGTGAAACATAGAAATTCAATCATACATTTATAGACAAAAGCTTATCAAAGCAACACCAGAGGTTGACACCAATAGCTTACTAATGATAACATAATGAAACCGATCAAAACATCATTAAGGACAATACCAAATCCAAATCACAACCAACTGCTCATCCTTGCAACAAACTCCTTCTCATATAGTTGACACCAATGACAACACCAACTATACACACTTGCAATAATCTCTTTTTCATACAATTGATACCAATGACGACACCAAAGCTTGTTGACATCAATGACAACACCAAATACACATACTTGCAACATGGGCTTTTTGATTATAGATTTAGTTTAGCTAAGCACCATTTCAACTAAAATTTCTAATTCATCTTTAGTTAATTCCTCTGTAGTGCTATTATTTGAGATATTCTCTATTTCTTAACATTTTTGTATCCAGCTAAGAGATTTTGTCTCTCACTAGATCCTTTGTGCACCCAAGTATATCTAATTCCAAATTAAAAGTGGATTTCTCTCTCAAGATCCCATTTGTCTCCTTGATTAGGGTCTCCTTTTAAAAATATTCTATAAGTAGGTTTTCCAAGGTAGTGCTTTCCTTTTGCAAATTTTATCTTTCCCTTTACATTTATGTGTGTTCCCACACTATATTAATATTTTTAACCCTTGCATAATTTATTTTTCATCAATTAGATTGTAGCTCCTTCTACATTCATCCATTCCATGTCCTAAAAGGTGGCATTTCTTACATTTTATATGCATAAGGTGGCCACCGCCTTGCATCTAACCTTATACCAATCTTCGATGGTGATGGAATATCCATGTTTATAATAAGATAGATTATTGCATGTATTCCCAATTCTCCTTCTAAAATGATTTCATCCATATCGATGAAGGTTCCTAATGAGTTTCTAATCTTTTTGAGAATTCCTAGATCCCAATATTTTAAGTGTAAATTGTAGAGCCTAATCCACTTAGGGTTTTCTAATGGTGTGTATTAGCATATTGAAGCTCAATTACCAATCCTTCACATAAAACCCTACCCCATCCATAGAAGAGGGTTGTCACTTAGAATCTCCTCTTTTTTAGGAAATGCATTCCACTAGAAATAACCCCTTCAACATCTCAACATGGATTTTATTTTGATATCCTTACCCTATTGCAACTTGCACCACTTTCATACTTTAATTCTCGAAGGCCAAAATATCACCCAATTGATAAGAAGTCCCATGAATTAAGATAGGATAACGAAAACACAAAATTTATGGTTTCTAGGGATATTGTCTTTATTTACTTAAGATCTTTAGGAATGATTATATTTTTTTTGTACTTATGCTAGGGTTTGTTTCCCTAAGGATCTAAATTTTCAAATTTCACTACTTTGGTTTGTTCTTGAACCTTGCATCAATGGCCCTTTTTTGTGCTTCTCCTCCCTTGTCATGCCTCCATTTGTTTTCTCTTTCCTTGCATGATTCAATCTATCTCCAATGCCCCTCTCTCCATTTTTTTGTATTTCTCCACAGTGCAATTACTCTTGTCTACTCTTATTTTTTCTCTTTGCCTTCCCTTGATTTTTTACACTCACACTCACTATATTCATATTAACATACATAAATTTATATTATTATAATACGTCATATAAATACATATTATATACCTTTATAATATATACAAATCAATATTTATATAAATATTTACATATATAATCCTCTCTCTATATAAACATATAAATTTACATTGTACGTGCTTCTTAGAAACCAAGCTAGGAAAGTTCATGTGTCAATGGGAGTAGATGAGATGGATTGGGCCCTAGGGTAACCATTTTGCACCAACATAATAAAACCACCACTACAAGAAGAACAATGAATCCATTCCCACAATAACAAATATTGTAATGATTCACATGAATGGTGTAGAAAGGAAGGGAGCCCAAGTGTCATAAAATAATTAAACTTCAATACACTGATAACCTTTCCATAACACCTATGATGGTTGCCATTAATGATTCCATCCTTCAATTTGATCTTCCAATGGAATAATAGGAAAATGATACTCATGATCATATGTGTCGATGATGATCTCATCCCCACAATCAATTGGTGAGTTAGCCAATCCATTAACCACCATGTTGGTCTCCCTACATGGTTAATAGTAACTTCTCCACAAGAGACATCACCAAGGATATCAAGGAACTCAACTTCTATCTTATGGACTTTTTAGTCCTAACAATATTTAAAATAACAGCCAAATCACCTTCGATTGTAATTTTTGAAACCCAATTTGGAACATACTTGCAAGTCAAATATCAAGGCTTGGAATTCAACCTTGTTGTTAGTATTAGGTATTAATCTTCTGGAGACCAAACATATCACGTCTTTCTAGTACCTCATCACACATGCTACATTAGATTTACCAGGGTTACCTTTAAATCCCCATCAAAGATTAACTTTATCCATCCATTGGGAGGAGGTAGAAATTTGACCTCCTTGTGCGATCTAAGAGACTCAACTCCCCTAGCCCCATTAATAGGGGTATATGAGAGTAATATTATTTATAATATATACATTTTACTTATTATGCCAAAGGTGTTCCATTTATGAACTGAATCAGTTAACTTTTGAGATTAATGATCCTATTTTATGGAGAGACATGCAAGATGATTGCAATGTCTAGAGCCATTGGATCATTTTCCTTTAATGGGATTTCCTATTTGGCAATATCACAAAAAGTAAAATGGTCAAATTTGATGCTCTTTTAAATTCCAAGAGTTTGCAGGTACTATTTTGCTCAAGTGTGTGTTTTAGTCATAGGGAGGAAATTGCTTACTACATGAAGATTTATTGAAAATGATTTAACATTTATATAAATTTATTATTTGATTATATATTTAGTTTATAAATAAAAAATATATTATAATTATATTTACTATTATATATTAAATTTATTTTATTATTTTATATTTATAATACTAAATATAATTATATTATATATAGTTTAATGTGTATTATTTAAAAATATTATATATTATATTACATTATATTTATATTTAATAATTTATATTATATATATAACTATAATATTATTATAAAAATGAATTTACATTATATAAAATACATCACAACACAATGTGTGGAAAATATGTTTTCATGTGTACTCAGGTTTTTCCTTCTCCAGTTGATCCAGACAATGAAAAACTATGTGGATGTTAGGACTTTAAGGTTTTCATTAAGAGTTCTATTAACTCAAATAATATTTTATATAATATAATTATTATATCCTATATAAATTCATTTTAAAATTATATATAATATGATTATATTTATTATTATATATAATATTTGATATAATATAAATTGTATCATTATTATATATTATATTTATACAATGTAAATTACTAAATTTATTTTTAAAATTATATTATAGTTATATTTATTATTATATATTAGATTCTATAATAGAAATTATTAAATATAAATATGGTATATTTTTTATATACTATAAATTAAATTAATATGTAAAAATTTAATAGCTTTATCAACCTTTTGTGATAGTGAGAGTGAGAGTGAGAGAAACAAAGAATGTGGGAGGGGGAGAGAGATAAGTGACAAAGAGAGATAGGGAAAATAAATAATGAGAGAAATATATATAGAGGGAGAAGGAACGAGAGAGAGAGAGAGAGAGAGAGAGAGAGAGAGAGAGAGAGAGAGAGAGAGAGAGAGAGAGAGAGAGAGAGAGAGAGAGAGAAGGGGATACAAAGATTTATAAAGAGAGAGAGATAAAGAAGAATATATATATATGTATGTATATATGTATGTATGTACATATATGTATAATATAAATATATATGTACACATACACATATATACTTGTATATATATACATATACATGCATGCATACATACATATACATACATACATACATATGCATACATATATTATAATTCACCTTTAAGGCCTCTTCAATGTACCTATTGCACACTTAAAGAGGAAAATAGATAGAGAGAAAGAGATTAAAGAGAGAGGAAGATAGAAGGGAGAGGGAGATAGAGATAAGATATAGAGAGGCAACATGAGAAAAAAGAGAAAGAAAGGAATACAGAGAAAGATATGAGGACCAAATGAGACAAAGGAGAAAGAGAGGCATATAGACAAAGAGAGAGATAAAGATAATTAGATAGAGGGGAACAAAGATAGAAATGGAGGGAAAGAGAAAGGGAGAGGGAGATACAAAATAGAGGAGAGAGAGTCTAAGAGAAATAGAGAGATAGAGAGGGAGACAAAGATATATAGAGATATAAAGATACAAAGATAGAGGGAAAGATATAGAGGAATAAAGGAGAGAGAAAGAGATAAGAGAGAGAGAAAGAGAGAAGAGGATAAATATAGATAGAGATAAAGTCACATAGAGAGAGTTTAATAGTGAGATACAATGATAAAGAGAAATATGATATAAAGATATATATTGAGGTAGAGAGATCGAGAGATAAAGAGGGAGAGGGGGAGATAAATAAGTATAGAATAAGAGAATAGAGGAGAGAGAGATAGGGAGAGATAGAGATTGAGAGATAATGAGAAAAATAGAGATATATCTCTTCCTCTCCCTCTCTCTATATATTGAGTTATGTCTCCCTTTCTCTCTCTCTCTCTCTCTCTCTCTCTCTCTCTCTCTCTCTCTCTCTCTCATTTCTACCTATCTCTCTCCCTCTCTCCCCCTCTTCTCTCTCCCTCCTCTACTTTTCTCTCTCCCTCTCTCCCCCTCTTCTCTCTCTCCAAACTCTACCTATCACTCTCCCTTTCTCTCCCTCCCTCTTTATCTCCCCCCTCTTTTTATCTCTCCCTCCCTCACTCCCTCCCTATCTATCTATCTATCTATACCTCTCTCTAACTTTCTATTTTAATATGTATCTATCACTCCCTCTCTCCCCTCTTTATAAATCCTTATATCTCTATCTCACTATCACTCTATCTCGCCATCTATATTTATCTCCCTCTCCCTCTTCTTCTCTATCTCTCTATCTCTTTATCTCTCCCTCTCTATCTCATTATCTCCATCTTTATCTCTTCCTCTACCTCTTTATCTCTCTATATCTATTTCTCTCCTTCTATCTTCATCTCTACCTCTATCTTTCTCTCTCCCCCTCTATCTCTATACATGTCTCCGTCTCTCCCTCTCCCTCTTTGTAAACCTCTATATTTATATCTATTTGCCTCTCTATGTCTATCTCTCCATATTTCTTCTTCCATCTCTCCTTCTATCTCTATCTCATTAATTCTCCATCTCTCTCTACCCCTATATCTCTCCCTCTCTCATTCTTTCCTTCTCTCTCCTTGTCTATATATTTATCTCTTCCATTTGTATCTATCCCTCCCCCCTCTCTCTCTCTCTCCATCTCTATCTTCCTCTGTATTTATATCCCTTATCTCTATGTCCTTACCCCCCCTCTCTCTAGCTCTTCACATCTCCATCTATCCCTCTTTCTATCCCTCTCTCTCTCTCCCTCTCTCTCTCCCTCTTTCACTATTGTAAACATAACATGAGCTTGTTAGTAGTTGAGCTTGATTATCTTTCCGATTCAAAAGTTTTGTTTCAATTGGGTTTGGATACCTATAATTGGATGTATAGTTGATTTGAAGCTATCACTTCTCCATTGACACCTTTGTTGCACAAACAACATTATTTGCTAAATCACCTACCAATTGACCTCATGTACTACACAAATGTATGCAAAAAATATACCAATTTTTTTCTTAATTGACCTTCCGTACCTCTTCGACACGACCATTGCACACCAAGGTGCAATTGATAGTATAACATATATAGATATATTATTACTTACATATATACATTATATATTCATTATATTATATAATCTATATAAATAATATATATAATATTATTTATTTTAACTATATATGCATATATAATATATGTTACATATATGTAAGTAATATTACTTTCACATGTTCAGTCTTTATGTTATGTATATGGAGCCATCACTCAATCTAATCCACCAATTCTTCATATAATTTATCCATTTTTTATATAAATCTATATACAAATAAAATTATATGCATATACATCATACACACATATGTGTTTGTGTGTACTTATATACATATATACATATATACACATGCATATTTATATATGTATATGATGTATATATATTTATGTACATACATATATGTATGTTATATACATAAATGTATACATATATACACATACATATATGTATATATATGTATATTTGTATATGTATATATACATGTATATATGTATATAATACATATACATATATGTATGTATGTATTTATATGAATGTAAACGAATATGTGCGTGAATTTATATATATGAATTTATTTTACTTAAGAATTATGTAAAGTATCTTTTTGAAGATATAAATACAAACTATAATATGCATATACATACATACATATATGTGTAAATATGTATATATGTATAGATATGTGTATGTATCTATATATGTAAATAAATATTTATTTATACGCGTACACACACATTCTTAAACCTTCAAAATTTATATATTATATAGAGGTTTACATATACATTATTTTATTTGTATATAGATATATTCTCTTAATGCAGACTTATAAAATATGCATGTTATATGAATAAAAAGATGGACGAGATCAAGGGATGCATAAGTTTAATCCTAATCAAAGAACATGCCTCCTTGCTTCTATTTATCAATAATAACTCTTCATATATTCTCATGTGTTCATGTATGAAAATTTATCTTGACCAACATTTAATTATTTTTACACCAAAGGCATTCCCTATATGAATATTATAGGCTGACTTTAATGATTGATGGTTGAGAATATGGTAGAATGATGGTTGACCATTGAAATAAAAAAATAAAATAAAACACGTTATATAAAGAAAGAAAGCAAAGAATCATATATACTTTCTACATTCCCACTAGAAAATATGTTTTACAATAAAAAACAAAGAAAGAAAAAAACCATTATTATTATATTTTACAAATTAAAATAATAATTATTATATTTAAAAATATATATTTTACTACATTGAATTTACCTTATCTAATTAATCATTGAGAATTAGATATTGTTTCTAATTTTCCACTAATATTTAAAGTGTATAAATCATATTATAAAGGCATCTACGATTGAGAATGTGTTAGCATGACGCAAGACTATTGAAAAAGATCTAACCATTGGATGAACCCAATATAAAATAATCAAAACTACATTTCCACTAGAAAATATGCTTCACATTCATATTATAAAGGTCAAACAAAAAGAAACAAAAAACCAAATTATTATATTTTACAAATAAAAAAAACTATTATATTTTACAAATAATAAAAACTATTATATTTTTAAAAAACATATTTAAATACACTACTGAATTTAGCTTATCAAAATATCATTGCATTATAAGAAAAGAAAGTAAAGAATTAAATATTGTTTCTAAATTTTCACTAACATTGAGAGTCTACAAATTATATTATAAACATGCTAAACAATTAATTTAATGTTTTGAATGTATACTCAATATTATTCAGTTTCAAACATTGTAATAATATATATACTATCATCACTAAGAGCTTTTATTTCATTCCTCCACAAAACAAACATTTATTTCAAATTTCTTTTTTTCTTAGTTCAAAGCATTTCACAATTACATTCAAATTCTAAATTAACAAAAAAACAAGCGTACCTATTGCACACCAAAATGCATTGCTAGTTTATTTACATATGAATTAATTATAAACAATATATAATATAAATCAAACAATTGTACACAACCCAACTATTGATCCCTTTCCCTAATTCCTTTAACAAAAACTATACCAGCAATTGTACCCAACCCAACTATTGACTCCTTTCCCTAATTCCCTTTTTCTTCAATTTCTTTTTTCAATTTATTATTATTTTTATTTTATATAAAAATTTATTCCAATCTGATAAATCTTCACATTATTTGATGAATTGAGCGATTCGTACACACATGAAAATTACTCGTTCATGAGAAAAAACACATTTTTACCCGTTCTGAGTAAAATCCCAAAGCTATGAGAAGAAACGACGAATAATTCCAAGGACATGGACGGTCTCATCTTCCTCCCTCACCTTGTGTTTAATCTCTTTCCTCATCTCGTGTTTGTGGCCAAGAAGGCAGCTCATCCTTCTGTTATGCCTCCCTCTCCCTCGCCTTGTCTGCACAACACCAATGGCAACGATGAGCATACTGAACCAGCAACACTACCATTTCACTGCCATTACAAAAGCATTTTCTAAAGGAACAAGGCCCTCTTCTTTGAGTGGAATCTCCTTCCCTTCCAATGGCCTCCGCTTGGATAATCATTCCCACCAGGTCTGCATATTCACTAGCAGACTGTTGTACTAAATTTCAAGATTAGTGAGAGTTTTCAACCGGGAAAGAAAATTAATTGTTTTTATTTTCCTGCAGTTTAAGGCCTACAGATTATCAAGTTCTTTTAGAAGACCGGTGCGGGTCACCGCCATGTCATCTTCAGCATCACCAAAGAAGATATTGGTCATGGGTGGCACCCGTTTCATTGGAATTTACTTGTCACGCCTATTGGTGGAGGCGGGTCACGAGGTACGCTTAACTTCAACTTATTTTAATTCCTAGCGCACTTCAGCGGTGTGGATTTATTGCTATGAAGTATGGAGTTATTCTCAACTGCTGGATGTCGATCATTATGAAGGCTGGGTAAACTGTTTTTAAAATGAAACTAGATTAATTGGCTGCATTCATTTAAAAAAAAAAAAAAAAAATTAGAGGTTGTTTGGAGTGATTGCAACTGGCAAATGTTTTTGTCCATTACAATTTGGTCCCAATAGTACTGATGCTATTGGTGAGGCAGACTGCAACTGGAAAGTTTGAGACAGAGCAACTTACCCAGATTTAAAATGGGCCACATCAACAGTACATACTCATTCCTATATGCATGGAGAAAGCCTGCACTCTTGATATGGGCAATTATGAAGGCTGGGTATATTGTCACATCTTGAGACTCTCATTGTCTTCACCCCCGAACCAAAGTCCCATCTACTCTGGTTTTCGAACTTGTTGGATGAATTGTAACTGGCAAGTTATTTGGGGATGACTCTTTGATCCCATTTGCCATTTGGGTGAAGTAGATCCCAACTGGAATTGAACCCGGTGGACAGCTTGAAGCATGATAACTCCCTCTACCATTGAAATAGGTCATATGAAAGCTGGGGAAACTGTTCCAGCTTGAAAACTGCATTGTTATCACCTTTAAGTTTTAACCCAAGGCTGCATTGATCATGATTGTCATAGTCATTTCAGAGCTTGTTGGACTAATTATAACTGAAAAGCTTTTTTCATGAGCTTTGACCCCTGACCTGATCTAATTGTTAAACACCGCCCTAAATTGCCCTGCTAAGTGTTGGATCATTTCTCACCTCTGATGAATCCTGGTTCATTTGTCTTGGTCCTTAGTTTCTTGTTTTAATTGATTCCATTCTTATGAACTTTTCCTTCTTAAAGAAACCATGTTAAGCCCTTTCCCTGCTTCGGCCTTTTTTTTTGCTTCCCGGATTTAACCTTGGCGTTCCCGTGCAGTTAGTTTGATTCTCATGTTTGCCCACATTTCTACTTGGTCACCTCATCCATGTCTCAAGCCTCGGAAAACCTCCAGTCTGGATGCTTTGTTTGGTCCTTTCCCCCAAAACTTTATTTTAATTTGAAGATCTTATCTTACAGCTGTCTTTATGCATATGCAGGAAATCTTTTTAGGGAATTCCCACATCATGTGACTTCTTGGATTCATGTCAAAGCAAGCCATAGAGCCCTAGATAGAGATAAGAAGGACCCAAAGCTGAGACTCTAAGACTGCCCACTATAAGATACCTTAGAAAAAGATCTTGGGAGTAAATCCTGTTAGGCCAAGTTGAGTTAGCTTGGTGAAATGGGAAAACTTGTATCTGGTTTGCTTTGAAAGGTCAAGGTTCACTAGTTGTGTTTTAACTTTTATGGCTACACCATGTCGTGTGGTCAAACAAAGTCAAACGCAAGAATCTTGATCAACAAGTCACATTAGGCAAGTAAGACCAAGATGAAGAATCTATGGGTAGATTCAAGGATGCTCAGGGTTGTCAGACTGCACTTGCTCACAAGCCAGCAAGAAAGTAATGATGGGAGGTGCTGTTGGAAAACACTCATCTATAGGCTGGGGCAAAGGATCAAGCCTTGGTGCCGGCAGAGTAATAGGCTCTTTAGGCTTGTTGGCAAGCTCATCAAATAATCCAAGAAAGATGTTAGCTAAAGGAGGGGGATGAATTCCTTCTTCTCACAACTCCTCAATAATGTTATAAGGGATCCCAGGGCACATGGATGTGCAGGGATGCAACAGCAACCTAACTAATGTTTCTTGGATTTCTAATCTTTAAGTAATTTTATAGTGTAAGAATATTTACTAACTATTAAATGCAGCGAAACAAAAGTTGCCTAAATGAAATACAACTAAATGTATGCAACTTCTAAATGCAAGCTACCTATATCAATGTTACAGGGATGCGTTCCCCCAAATCCCCCTATTCTGAGATGGGGATGTTATTGGGACACAGGGACTTGTGGGGAACATCTTGCTGCCGTCCCTCAACCTCCACTTCAAACTCGATGACATTTCTAGGACATCCCCTTCAAGGAGGAGACATTTCCGAGATGCCCCTTGATTTGGGGATTGCTTGGAGACTTTGGGACATCCCTGAGATGTCCAGGGGACTGCTAGGAGCCCTCCTACTATCCTAGAGACTTCTAGGCATCCTATGTATTAGGAAGAAGAAAAAGTCCATATATTTTTAAAAAAGTGTTTCTGAATTGTGTCTCACAAACCTTAACCCTAATGGCCTATGGGCCCCAGTCAAACCCTAAACACTCACAAAAAACTTATAAATAGGCCTTTAAGCCTCATTGCAAATCACTCTCAAGCTCCAACGACAAGGTTCAAAGTTGCAACAGCAAGCTGCAAGAGTGAGAAAGTTTGCAAGTGAGGGCATTAGGATTTAAGAATAGTGAGTAAGAGGAAGAGCAAGTGTGAAGAGTGGCAATCCACTGTTGAATTAATACATTATTCAAGCCTCAAGGTAGGCTTTGGCCCTTCACGACTGTTTTTTATTTTTTTCATTGTTCAATTTAGTAACTAATTTCTAATTTTAATTGACAAATTTAGTAATTAATTTAGGCCCTAGAAGTTTACACTTTACATTGTTACAAATTTCAATTTAAAATTTAGTTTTAAAAATGAATAATGATCAAATTTTAAACTTTTCATTTTATCACAACAATATTTAGGTGTTCAAATTTATTTGTTAAATTATTTACAAATGTTTCTTTTGCAAATTTGCATAAATATTTGATTAGACATTTAAAAATTAAAATTTACATGTCAAATTAGGATTTTATCTTTTGTGTACCCTTTGCTTTTGCGCTTCATGTTACTTGAAGTAAGAAAACAACAAAAATCCTTGTGTCTTGAGCCTGTGCATAATTTATAATTTAATGACATGTATGGTAACCATAAATTTTGTTTCTTGTAGTGCCACTACAAGTTCTTCTCATAGCATGAGTGATGAAGAGGATCACAAAGAGCCTATGGGGGTTCAATTAGAGACTTTGAGTAAAGATGTAGTGGGGGAGGGGGGTGTGGGGCAACTATTACTATTGTTAGTGCACATTTTAGTTGCCCTTCCAAATTATTAGAGGATTTTGCCAAGGGTCCCTTTGATAAGAAGTCGCCTTTAAAACAATTTGCCACTAAATTGGAAGTAAAACTTGTGTCATCAATGGGGGCACTAGGCTATGGAGATGTCATTTTTGTCAACTTGAATTTCAAGGTAGCATTACAAAAAGTTAATGCACACCTCCTTTATATCACTGGCAAAGGTGTAGGAGTTTGTGGGGGATTTCCACTTGATTAAAGAATTGAAATAAATAAATTGTGGGCTTATGCTGGTGACCAAAGTCTTGTACCTGCCACTTTGCCATTGAGGGCTTCTACTCCTACTCCTAGTAAGACTAGGAATATCCTAGATCCACAAGTTTCAGCCTGTTCTACTTTTACTTATGCTTTTCCATCTAGTTTAAGGGCAGCTACAACAGAGCCTAAGGGGAAATCTAGAATGATTAGTAGTGATGCTACAAACACGGTGGTAGAGTTATTCAATGTGTAGAACAGAGATGAGGCAAATGATGCCATTTTCAAATTCTTCTTTGCCAATGGCTTTCCATTCCATGTGGCTCACTTTCCTTATTATAAGCGGGCTGTGGCAAAAATAATGAGAGCAACATCATATGTGCCACTAGGGGAGACAAAATTGAGGACAACAATCTTGGATAAGAACTGTTCCAATATTAATATTCTAATGGAGAAAATGAAAGGTACCTGAGTCATTAGTGGGTGTAGCATAATCATGGATGGGTGGATGGATATCAGGCATTGTCCATTCATCAACATTATGGTCACATATTTAGAGCACCCTTATTTCCTTAGGGCTATTGGCTGTTCAAGATGTCACAAGGATGCTGATTTTTAGTTTCAAATCCTTAGAGATTCTATTGAGGAGATTGGGCCCAAGAATGTGGTGCAAGTAGTGATAGATGTAGCATATGCATGTAAACCTACAAGGAAACGGATTGAGGCAGTCTACAAGCATATTTGGTGGATTCCTTGTTGCATGCATGGCATGAATAATGAACTCAAGAACATGGAAACAATTAGATGGAGAAAAGATGTGGTTAATGATGCTAGAGATGTGCAGATGTTTAGCTGCAACCACCATACTTCACATGCACTCTTTAGGACCTTCTCGAAGGAATTTTTGAAACGTGAGGAGACTAGATATGCATCATAATTCATTTTCTTAGAGATAATGCTTGAGTTGCAAGAGGCATTGTAACTAATGGTCATGTGAACAAAGTGGAATTGGTGGCCTGATTCTAAGTCAGAGTAGGGGAGGAGGGAGAAGGAGGTGGTGAAAAGTGACACTTTTTGGGCTGATTCAAAAATACATTTTTGCCATAATTACTCCAATTTTCAGAGTTATTAGATACAGGGATGCAAATGCACCTAACCTTCGAGAGGTGTGTGAGTGCATTGACAATATGCTTGGCCAAATGAAAGCTATTGAACAAGAGAAATACCCCACATTAGTTTTCTACAATGAGCACATGCAACCAATCATTCATCATTGATGCGAGAAACTCAACACTCCCTTGCACATGGCTGCCTATGCATTGAGCCTCAAAGTGGTGTATGCAAAGGCTAGGAAAAATTACTCCTATATAGGATGTTGAGGTGAAGACAAGGTTCATGATGGCCATTCAAAAGATGTATGATTCTACACAGGCCAACACCATTCATACAAAGTGGAGAAAATTTGCTACTCTTAGGGGATATTTAGAAGAGGCTGAGATGGATAGGGAGACTATGGCACAAGAGGATCCGATTCTATGGTGGACTATGCAAGGGCCTAATATTTTGATTACCACACTAGCCATTTGGCTGCTATCCAAGGTTTATAGTTCTTTTGTTGTTGAGAGGAATTGGTCTACTTATATTTTCATCCACTTTGTTAAGAGGAACCGACTTACCTTTAGGAGAGTAATGAAGCTTGCAGCTGTACATAGCACCTTGTGTCTCATTGACTACAACATGTTTATTTACAAGGAGAGTCCAACGGCTCGATGGGATGTAGAGCTAGAGGAGCCATCAAAGGTTGTTGATGTAGCATAGACAGAGTTAGTTGATATTGCTTTGGAGGATCTTGAGCTTGAGGAGTCTCTTAGTTCGAATGATGAGGAGCTTGGCATGGACTTTGGGGATGAGTGGTGAATTGAGGCATTGGGCCATTTGCCAATTGTTTTTTTTTTTTAATTTAACCATCATTTTGAATATAATATAAATATATGGATATTCAACATTCTCATTGTTCATTCAATGCAAATATCAAATATGTTTGAGTATTTCAAAGTTTCATATGTTATTCCTTATATATATATATATATATATTCCTCCCATTGTCCTCAAATTTAGGTCCTTTGGTCCCCAAAACTTGTCCCCCCCATCCTATGTGCCCCCGTCTCGAGACTCCATGGAAAATAGTCCTATATGCTTGTCCCCTATATAACCTTCACTTCAGCAATTTATTGATTAATGTAGGAGAGAAAGCAAACAATGATTTGATTGTTTAAATGATATCATAATTAATGCTATGCAATTTAGAATGCAAACTAGTATGCAATTAAATTATGATTTCCAATCAATTAATGATGATAGCAATGTGCATATACTTCAAAGGGAATAAACACTAAAATCTAAATACTGCTGTCCTAAAGATAAGATTCAGAAGTCAGTAAGTACAAGATTTGTTTTAATGCCCAAAATGAAAGTGTGATCAATTGTTCATTGTATGAACAATATAAATCAACAAATAAGGCTGTCAATGATATTAATCAATATTAAACGACAGAATAAAGAAGGGACAGCAAGATAGATGGCCTTAGAAGGCTGCAACAAAATATATAAATTGATATTCAATGAGTGAGGGCTTATACAATGATGTAGCAATCAAATTTGAGCATGTAAAGGCTGCAACAGGTGTAGGGTAGCATGTAAAGGAGCCTTAGGAGGCTGGAAATAACCTGCAAAGTGATCAAAGATGTATATAGATAAATTTCCAGAACAGGGGACAGTGAAATAACAAGAGTCTTAAGACCTTGGAAGGTCTGATTTTGAAATGATAAGGCTGGAAATATAAGATTCTAGCAAACAGGATGATTAGCGACCTTCAAAATGATAATAGGGGCTAGAAATGCAGATTTCCAGCAAGAAGGAGAAAGAACAGAGTCCCCAGATTGACAATGCAGACATTTAGAAAGATCTGAAATGAACCGGAGGAGCTTGAAAACCCTCAAGAACCTGGATCAAACAAGAAACAAGAACAAAACACACAAATAAACACACAGACACACAAAAACAGAACATAAACTAATCTTAACACAAAAATCTAATCTAAATACTAACAAATTACAAATCTAACTTTGAATTTGAAGACACACACACCCTTATCCATATGTCTACAGATACAAAGTCGATTCAGCTAAAATTGAAGAAGAAAATTGTGAATGAAAACACACAAATAAACACACAGACACACAAAAGCAGAACATAAACTAGTCTTATCACAAAAATCTAATCTAAATACTAACAAATTACAAATCTAACTTTGAATTTGAAGACACACACACCCTTATCCATATGTCTACAGATACAAAGTCGATTCAACTAAAATTGAAGAAGAAAATTGTGAATGATGTAGTGTCACGTTCCACCTACAACCAGTTGCTTCTCTGGGTTGAATAAGGGCAGAACCTCTAGAGAGGGACAAGCTAGGTTGAAGAAAGGCTTGTTGAAGTTTGTAAGGAAAAGGAGGCAGGTTGGAGATGGCCTAAATGGTGGAAAAGTTGCAGAGCTAGAGCTTGAAATTGGTTTGAGGATGAGAGTACTTAGCAAATGAAATGAAAAGGGGGTTTAAGAGGTGTGGGGGCTGGATGAGGAGGCATTACAAGAAGATTTAGACAATATAGGCATTACAAGGTGAGCTGGGAAACTGAAATGACACAATTCTCTTTCTCTCTCCTTTTATTTTTGGTCCAAATCGCAAAAAACTGTTGGTTTCAGCAGATGAGTGGTTTTGAAATTGCCATGCCGGAAAACAAAATCATTAGGGTGGTTGCGAAAGTTGCTATGGCAGTTTTGAAGTCGTTGTGTGGTTTCACTACTGCCACCTATTAAAAGTAATGATTTTTCCAATAGATGGTGAAACCAGTAAATTTCAAGCATGGAAAGAACATAGACATGCAAGCTAAGGCATAGGGGTTCTAAGGACATGCTAAGGATGACTAGAAAGATGACTAGGTGGCAAACTAAGGGATGGATAAGTGACTGGTCCAGGGGCATAGCAAACTAAGGGGTGGATAAGTGACTGGTCTAACTTGAATACGCTACAAAGTGCTTTTCATGGAATTCGCAACATCATTGGATGGAAATATTGACCTAATGCATAGAAAGAACAAGGACATGCAAGCTAAGGCACAAGGGATCTAAGGCATGTTGTGGATAACCAAAAAGGTGACCTAGGTACATAACAAACTAAGGGGTGGATAATCAACCAATCTAACTTAGATGCACTATAAAGCACTTTTCATGGAATTTGCAACATCATTGGATGGAAATGTTTACTTGATGCAAAAGGTGCAAAAATGGGTACTTGTAGTCTTGCTTTGGTCGTGATGATTCCCCTAGTTTGGTCATAGCTTCTTGTTACAGTTAGGTTGCAAGAACCACTTGGGATTTGCATTTCATTCATGCTCAATTTTTAGTATGTGAAAATTAGTTGTGATGGTTTGGAGCAATTTATTTCTATGCTTTAGTTGATTTTAGCCTTGGGTATTGTTTCTTTGAGATAAATTGAAGTTGCCAAGTGTTTCAATCTTAGGGGCCTTGTATTTTTTGGCCTTGTGGGATCTTGTCAGGTGTTGTCATCTCAAGGTGCCCTTTTTTTGGTAGTGGTTTGTTTCATTAGATGTGAAGCTAGGGTGAATAGAAATTTATAAATCACCAAATCAAGATGTTTTTTGCACCAAGGTTGGCCACCCTTGGGCTTGTTATGAAATAACTTGCACAAAAGAGGAAGATAATATGAAATATGCTGCAAATACTTGATAATAATATGTCACTTCGAGGGGGCAACCTCCCAATCCACTTCGAGGGTTATACCTTTAATAGTCTTCACCAATAACTCAATACTCCACATGATGATAATAGCTAACCTCTATCTCCTATATATACCATACTTATGTCAAGGATATCACTAAGATCGACTTAGATAACAACATATAGGCCCTAGGAATATAATAATGATAATATGATTTATTTAAGAGTTAAGGTAGCTACAAGCCAACTACTCATAACCCAATACACACTATAGGGTTAGGGGCATAGCATTCCCCCCCTCTTTACAAATGCATAGACCTCCATGCTAACTTTTTCTTCTTCTTCTTCTTCTTCTTCTTTTTCTGCTTCAGCTTCCTTCTTGTTCTTCTTGTTCTTGGTCTTGTTCTTGTTTTTGCTTGTTTTCTGCTTTTGTTCTTGTTCTTTCTCTTTCTCTTATTGTTGTTCTTCTACTTGTTTTTTCTGGCTACTTTTTGCTGTGAAAAAGTTCCGGAAAAATAACTTTATAATAAATCACACAAATAAAGTCCAAATACTTTCAAAATTTAATTGTGACTTTCCAAGGTCTAGATCACAATTACCCAGAAAAATATCCAAGAAATTAGCTTATTTTCAGCCTTGAGACTAAATTTATTGGAAACCCTAATTCTGCAATAAATCACTTATTTTTGCTCCAATTCTTTTGAAATTCTAACTATGGATGCTTCAATAAATTCTTGAAAAACCCTTTAAAAATCAGGAAAAATTCACCTAGATCTAAGAGATATATTCTTCCAAAAAAAATTTAGTAGAAAACCTAATTCTATTACAAATTGCTTAATTTGGCTTCAATTTCTTTGAAATTTTATCGTAGATACCCTATATATTATTGAAAAACCCTTTAAAAATTGAGAAAAAAGTCACCTACATCTGAGAGATATGTTCTTCCCAATAAAAAGTAAAAACACTAATTCTGCAATAAATCACTTAATTTGGCTCCAATTTCTCTGAAATTTTTACTATAGATGCCTTAATAGATGCTTGAAAAACCTTCCAAAACAAAAATAAAAATTCACAAAAATATGAGAGATATGCACTTCACAAAAGAACCTCCAAAATTGAAAATGTGATTTGCGTTCACGGTGCCAAGATCATGCTTTGATACCATTTGTTATGAAATAACTTGTACAAAAGTGGAAGAGAATATGAAAAATGCTGCAAATACTTGAAAATAATATGCCACTTCGAGGGGGATACCTCCAATAGTCTTCACCAAGAACTCATACTCCACATGATGATAATAACTAACCTATACCTCCTATATATACCATACTTATGCCAAGGATATCACTTAGGCCGACTTAGATAACAACATATAGGTCATAAGTCGACATAAATTACCAAATAACAATACAATAATGATAATATGATTTAATTAAGAGTTAAGGTAACCACAAGCCAACGACTCATAATCCAAAACACACTATAGGGTTAGGGGCATAGCAAGGTCTTTGCTTGTTTTGGTCAAGAATTTGTCTCAAAAGGGTTTTAAATCTGGTTTTTTTATGATAACTAACATTAGAGTTCCTATGCTTACAAGTTTGGGAGGTCCAATTAAAGGTAAAACTGAAATGGTGCTAGGTTCTAGTTTAGTTGGCTTTGGGTCTAGTGTTGCTTTACCCCAAAGATTGCTTAATCTTATCATTTTCATGCTCTAAGGGATTTTGGGCCTGAAGGGATATTAATGTGTGGTTAATTTTGGGTTTCACATCTAGTTTGTTATGACTTTGGGAACCAAGTGTTTTAGTGAGAAGGTGGACTTGTTCATAGCTATGCTAGGTTCTATTTTATTTCAAATCTAGGAGTAGATTTGCACCCCCAATCAAGATTTATGGTGTCCATTTGCTTTGAGGAACTTTCTGGGCCCAAAGTTTTATGATATTAGGTTTGATCCCATTGTGGTATTTGTAATGACTATGGTTTTAGGTCTAGATCTTCTTCGCATCACTTTAGTGCAAATTTTATACCTTTGTTGCTCTAGATTGATAAGGGATGCAAAGTTTTATGCAACTAGGTTAATTCCTAGTTTGGGTCCAATTTCTACTAAGATATCTCTGGGATGTTTTATGGGGCTTGTGGTAGCATTGATGGATGCAATAACTATTGCTTTCTAGCCTTCTAGGTAACTTCAATCTTATGGCTTCTAGGTGGCAACTCCAAGTTAATATCCAAATATTTGAGGATTGATCTAGTGGGCCCACCATGTTTTCAACAAATTATGCAAGCCATCAATGAGTTTCAAATGGTTTCTAGGGATTGTGCCATGTGGAAAATTTGGTGATTCATCAATGGTTTGAAAGGTGCTAAAGGGATGCATTTATGCATTCATGGTACATCATGTGCCATTTGCTTACCTTATGGGTGATCTCGACCATTGTTTCCGTCAAGTGTTTGTACTATTCATGTCATTTCTCTAAGCAGCCTCGGGAGATTTGTTTTCTTTGTGTCTTCACCCATGGGTGCCAATTGCATGTAGTAAATTTGAGAGCCAATTTCATGGATCAACCAGGGATTAATGACAAATGGTCCTCTTGCTATTAGAGGAAGTGTCTTCAAATCAATGCCAAGGGATAATAGGGAGTTGTAGCCTAAATTATGTAGGCCATGCCATGATTTGGTTGATCTTAGGAAGGAATGCACGTTATGATATTTGAATCTACTCACCACTAAAGTGAATGAGGTGGACCCAGAATGACACATGCACTGTGCCCTAGTTGATGGTGTGGATTGGATCACTCCTACTCTTCCACAAAAGTGAGCTAAGTAGTGGAGAATCCAATTGATTACTCTCTTCACGTGGAAGGAGAGACTCATGGATAGTAGTGGTATGGTCATGTGGAGTGGGGGTCACATCAATGGGTTCATTCACCTCATGAGGATGGAGTATATGGTGATGGACTATGGTTTTGATTTGTGGAGTTGGAGGTGAAACAATGGGTGTGTTTGGTTGTTTTCCAGTGAACTTTTGTAGAGGAGTTTTAATCCTAATGTGGAAAGGAGGATCATTGGCTCTAATCCTATTGAGTTTGTTGCTGCAAAGAGATGAAAGGTGATGAGCCTTTGTTCCTCAAGCTCGATCAGTTCTTCCAAGGGAGTGATTTCTCTTATGCAAAATTCTTCCATTGCATATCTCCTCGTATTTTCTTTGTGAATTTGTCTTATGATTTCTGTTTGATTATCGATTTCCTTCTCTGTTGGGGTTTCTTGAATTGGTAGGTTTGTCCTAATGTTGTCCACAACCACCTCCATCCAATCTTCCTTGATCTCTGGACACATTTGGCATGAAAGGCCAAGTGAGATAGGAAACTTAAAATAGAGAGAGTTTTGGCACTTTTTTGTGATTGCTTGCTTTGTTTGAGTAGTTATGCTTGCTTGGTTGATGGTTGGTTTAATTTTTGTTGGATGCCTTGTGATGATGTTGCAGCAGATTTGGAAGCTGATTTCATGGGGCAACTTGACATTAATGAGTAATGGTGCCCCTGTTGTTAGAGGAAGTGTGTGCAACTGAATGCCAAGGGATATTGGGGGATTGCAGTCTGAGTTAGAGACATCGTACCATTATTTGGCCAATCCCAGAAAGCGATGGGTACATCTTGGAAATAAATGCTCTACCAAGTGATGTTTGAGAAACTCAAGTCATTTCCGCAAGAGTGCAAGCAATAACCAAACTGATGTGGTATGATAGGATGATCAAATTGATGGATTTCTCTGATTTCTTGGTTGCCACAGTCATTTATCGTTGTATGGGCAGGGTGACAACTCTTTTGATTCACCATTCTGAGGGCCACACTGGGATTAATTATGATTGAAATGAGTTGTAGGTTAGGGAACTCCACACTTGAAATATATGACAGGAGGACAAGTGTCATTCACCCGTTGAATGAACATAGCTTTCTTTGCTATAAATATTAGTTCCCTACTTTAATTATGGGTTTTCTGACCCTTTTTCTTTTTGACCTCTTGGCTTAGGGCTGATCTTCTGGCTTCTTTTGCAATTGGGTGTCTCTTGTATGGACTATGGTGTCAAATGCTGCATATTTTAGTTTGGCAGTGTATAGAGTTTGTTGTTTGTAAATCTGTGAAGGGTTTGTAATTGGGAAACTTCTCAATAGAAAGTTCTCCATGGTTAACACTGCATCTCTGGGAGTTGACTGTCTTAGCACTAATAGGATTACATTTGCTGATCTCTTGTTAGGTCTAGATTAGTCTTTGTTATTAGGATCTAGTGACTGAATATAAAAACATTTTTAGACTAATATGAGGGATATAATGGATTGATTCACTGATGACTAAGTAATATATTCATATCTGATGTCTCTTTCATTTTTGGGTATGGTTCAAAGTCAAAACTCAGCTAGTTTGGTGAGATTTCTATGGCATGTTCTTGTTCACCAGCCTCAATTAAAGTGAAAACAACTATTTTCAGCTACAGTTGATTGGATACCTGGTTGATTGCTGTCTAGGACAAATCTGCAGCTAGATGAAATTTATTCTTGGGTAGATTCCAATGAGGTGGGATTTGAAAAGTTCCAGCATTTCCCTGAACAGCCTGTTAGCCTTTGACTTTGTCACCAATGATTAAGGCACCAGTCTCAAGCAGACAAATTGATGAAAATGGTGAAATATTTAAACATCTTTAGTTGTAGATTAGGTTTAGGTGCTATCTTCAGTCATAGATTAGGTTTAGATGTTCTTTTTAGAATGCAAGTGCTCTTGGGAGATTGTATTTGATATCCATAGATAGCCATCCCAGGGAATATCACTAGAGTTGAACCTTGCTTCCTTTGAGTGTTCTATCTGCTGTTTGGAGATCCTGGGTCTACAAGTCTAGTAAGCTACGGTGAAGGATAATTAGTGACAAATGATAGGGTTATAATTGTGAAAGGGTGTAGCTAAGTTGTGTGACCTTGTTCCTTCGAATTCCTCTTTAATTGTCCTATTGGATCTCAAGGAAGACCCCCTTGGATTTGCAGAGCCAGAAGCTCGTCAAGGACTCAGATACATCTGTATCTGGATCATGAACCTTGTCTGATGCACTGATTTGACATTCCCTGGGAATTGTGCATTGATGATCTTCTAGAGTAATAGGGGTAGTAGCCTGGAGCACTAACACTAAGGACACTGATTCAATTCTCATGAGTTCCATACATGGTCCATTTTTTCTGGATTCTTTGCTATTTATTCCTTAGGAAGTCAAAAATTTATTATCTAGATTGAGAGGTTCAAGGTTTCTAAATTTTTGGACTAAATGCTATTGACATTCATTTGATGTCTGTGTTCAGAGGTAACTTTGGTTGTCTTCTTCATTAACAGGTAACTTTATTTACTCGTGGCAAAGCCCCAATCACACAACAACTTGAAGAGGAGTCAGATCAAGAGTATGCCGAATTTTCTTCAAAAGTACGAGTGTGAATTTGGTTGCTTTGTGCCTCTTTTTTTTTGGTGGATCAGAGATGATTGTATTGATAGAGTAATGATAGCATTTCATAAAAGAAGATTTGCATTTTATCTCTCTAAAGAACACTACGCTATTAGTATTAGATGTTCATAAATAAATATTAGTCTAGTTGAAGCCGCCTAAAGCACATTGAGTGTGTGCTCTATCTCTGTTTAGGTGTTGCACATTAAAGGAGACCGTCAGGACTTCGAATTTGTGAAGACCAAGCTTTCAGGGTCTGGTTTTGAGGTTGTTTATGATATAAATGGTAAGTGCTTCCACTAATTAGGTTGTGATTGTTTCTTTAGATTATTATTTGTTCCTTAATGCTATCTTTGTGTGAAGTTTTGCATGCTAATTTATTTATGTCAACCTAGTTAATTGTATGTGGAACCTTAAGGTAACATCAAACCAGGTGGAGCATGAGGTGCATACCCACTATTATATATAAGCTTTTTTATCAAGTTGTTTGTCAGTAGTTAAACATTTTGTAATTGTCTTCTGAGATTATTCAAAGATTGATGTATAACTTGCTCCAAGAACCTAACATCATTTTTGCTGTTGATTTTATGAAAGAGTTCTGGTAATGACCATTCTCTTAATGCTGCCATAAAAGCAGAACAATCTTCTGTTGATGACTAGCACAACAAAAAGTGTCTGAAATAGAAATTTGACTTTTCCATTAACACTAGTTTGGCAGTTTCTGGTCCTGATTATCTGACATAGATTGTATTGAGGAACAGCTTCCTCTAAAGAAGTATTGTTTGGGATTTTCATTGAACAGGAAGAGAGGCAGTTGAAGTTGAACCTATCTTGGATGCTTTGCCAAACCTTGAGCAGTATGTACATTTTTCCATGTTTCAAGTTTAGAGATCTTCTTTCTGTATGCAGCCAGTATATCATTGCACGATGTCTCATTACCCAATATCCTTCACTGCAGGTACATTTATTGCTCTTCTGCTGGAGTTTATCTCAAATCTGATATGCTCCCACATTTTGAGGTGATTCATGAAGTAGACATATCCTTCCAACTTTTGTAACCAAATTGTTTGGTTACAAAGGTTTCAAAGTAAATCATCATTATGTGTCTTAAGAGCAATAGGATTTGTAAGAAACAAACTTCAGGAAAAGTTGCATAAATGCAATATTCATCCTTTTAATTCTTAAAAACTAATCTTGTATTTATACAATTTTTCCTGGGGCCTTTTTCTTATCTAAATTATGGATTGCAGAAGTTTGATGTCTCTGACAGCAATAGAATTATTGCCACTTTTCAAATGTCCCCTACAGATTGATGCAGTTGACCCTAAAAGCAGACACAAGGGAAAGCTTGATACAGAGAATTTGTTTTCCAAAAGAGGCATCAATTGGACATCTTTACGGCCAGTTTACATTTATGGACCACTCAATTACAATCCTGTTGAGGAATGGTTCTTCCACCGCCTAAAGGCTGGGCGACCAATCCCAGTTCCAAACTCTGGTCTTCAAATTAGTCAACTTGGCCATGTTAAGGTCTGCAATTGTTGACCATCACCCTTTTGTTTCTTTAAGCATATATCTGAATAAATTCAGTAGTCTACATTGAGTGACATATACTTTTATTGTTAAATATATCAGTTTTTTGTTTTTTTGCCTTAGGATTTAGCCAGTGCTTTCTTGATGGTCCTTGGGAATGAGAAAGCTAGTAAGCAAGTCTACAATATTTCTGGATCTAAATATGTCACATTTGATGGTTTAGCCAAAGCGTGTGCAAAGGTAACTAATGACGTGTTTTATTAATTTCATCCATTAAGTTTCAAGTTGTCACCATTTGTTTGAGAATCTATGCTTAGTTTTGGCATTTTTGTATGGTTGTTCCTTTCTTCAGGCTGCTGGTTTTCCTGAACCTGAGATCATCCATTTCAACCCAAAGGAATTTGATTTTGGAAAGAAAAAGTCTTTCCCTCTTCGAGATCAGGTGAGTTTATAGTTCAATTACTTAAAACATAAAAACACAAATGGCTCGTCAATAATGGCCCAATCCTACATTGGTAAGAATTGTGAAACATGGTTCTAAGGCCTTATATGTGCTCCAAATGCTTTTACAATGGTAAAAGAGCTTTTAGAAGATGAAATGCTTGTGTGCTAAGTGGGTCCCCTTACCTGAGAAAAAATGTGGGGATCAAATCGCACAAGCTTAAATCCAAATTCAACAGATTAAATTTTAACATTTGTAGACTAAATAACCAATGTTTCTTGGCTTTCTGATTTGCAAGCTCAGTATAATGGACTAATGTCAATCTCAGTATTTATGGACTAATATAAGCATTCATGTGTAGCATTTCTTTGCATCCATAGAGAAAGCTCAAAGAGATCTTGGTTGGAAGCCAGAGTTTGGCCTCGTGGAAGGTCTTGCTGATTCCTACAATCTAGATTTTGGGAGAGGCAAATTCCGAAAGGAGCCTGACTTTTCAGTGGATGATATGATTCTGAATAAGACTCTTGTACTGCAAAGTTAGTCAGTTTGTAGTTAAAGCAAGGGATAGAGTAGGAATAATTCTATTCATAGCTTCATTGTTAACCACAAGAGAAATAGCCAAGAGAGATGATTTTTGAATGTCAGTGTACCAATGATCAGATTTTCCAAGGTTTATATCAGAATGATATTCATATTTTAAAAGGGCATACACATTTATCTCATAGTAGTGCATCAAATGAGGTCCCCTACAATAAATTTTACTTGCTTAATAAATCACCTTCCTCCTTTTAATGAATTCTGTTTAAGTTTCGATTGTTGTGGATGTTATTTCAGCTTCTTTTTGTCTCTAGGAAACATGATTGATTGATATATCTTGACACGGTTACAGATAAAGGTCTAAAGCATCATTCGCCCTTGAAAAATAGTTCAGGTCATCATAAATTTTGGATGTGGTAGGTGAGAGGATCACTAAGATTCTAACATCTTAGTTTGAACTTACAAATTTTAAATTAACTGCAGAGTTCAATGCAATAGGTTGTTTCTGTTCTGGGTATTGTGATTTCATCATGTTTTATCTCATAAGAAATTTCCTTGATTTTCCTCTAATGTAATTTATTTTGTTTTCTTTCCAACAAAAGTTGGGAGTCTCGGGTTCTCTAGTTGAAGTATACCCCTCTTAGGGTTTTGTATGCATACGCTTTGTGTCTTGTCTTGCCCTATTATAATACTGCTTTTCTTTGAGGACAGTCTGGGATGTCTTAGCATTTAAAATTGACATTTAGTTTGCACTTTGGGAAAATTTCTTTTGAGTATGGCCCATAACTAGATGTGCTCTTTGCTTCTAATGGTATTGAATAGTTTGATAACTTATTATGGTGGCCAAATCTCATTTGAGCAATCATTCACCATTTGGGATAAATATGCTTTGCAGCTGTGTGGTGCAAAGTTCAATAACGTCCATAATAACCAAAGGCCTTTTTAAAAATTTGCATTGTGAGTCTTAGCATTTGTCAATGCTATTGTCAAAATGATGTTGTCAATTTATGTGGAAATATTAGTGGTTCTATCTTGGTATTCCTATCACTTTATATTTCAAAGTATGGATATATTAATGTGATAGTTTGGTTGTAGTTGCCTAGTCTTCCTATCACACTTTGGTCTTTTTAGGACCAAATTGTTAAAATTCTTTGGCCATCTCATTTGTCATGATCGTAATAATTTTATTCAGACCAAACTAAAGACTTAAAAAGAGTTAGTGGAATTCAAGTGTGGAGCCTTCGCCCTTCCTAGAAAGTGTTTTATATTAACTTTCCTCACATGTTTTCATTGTCAATCTTCCAACTACAAGATCACAAACCATCACTGCAGAACTTACAAAGGCAAGGATGGACGAGGAAAGGAAAAAGTGTACAACAATTCACACACTGCTAGAATCCCATATCAGCACACACAAAAGTACAAAAAGTGATGTGAATGCTCTATACTATTTTTTTTTTACAATGGTCAAATTTGACCAAAAATCTTAAAGGCCATATAGTGAAATTGAACAACAAATCCTCCAGGTGGCCACCACATATGATGCTCTACAAGATATGGATGGCACAATTGGAAACCCTACATATTCAACTACAAGAAGTGCAAGATCAATGTGAACAAATCAAGGGTCAATTCAAGAAATTAAGGGTAGTGTTGAGTCTACAGTTATCTCACATAATTGGTCTCATCCACAATGCACAAAAGGTGGCACATTAGATTTAGATCACTTCCATCATACTAGAAGTAGAATTTTTTTTGACACAGGCCAATGCCCAGATTTATCTCCTGCAACAAGCCAAACTTCAATGGGATAGAACCCTCCCATAGCTAAAGGAGATGTACAAGCACATCTTTCCAACCAAGTAGTTCAAATTACATGTTTTGAGGACAAGACATAGTTTTGAAAGGGGGGATGATGTTGGCAAGATAAGCAATAGAGCAGGGATCCAAAACAAAAACAAATCCTACCGCAAACCACCACAAAAGGGATGCAGAGTTCAAGGCCATCTGGAAAGGATACATTTTGTACTTGGGACATGTCCCAACATAAAAATATATGTATAAGATAGGAAATATGATGTGAGAAAAGGATAAATATATTGGATATATGAGATAGACAACGTATAAAATATGAATGAATGGAATGATGAGAATGTAATAAAAGATTGAATATATCAATATACAAAAAAATTGTGAATATTTTATGATATATCATGTGATGTATGATGAAGTATTGTTCATGATCCCTAATAATATATTCAATATAAATATTGCTTCCAATTCCTAATTATGATACTTCTATTGTTATTATGTTTGGGGTATAAACACAACATATAGATAATACTTGGGGCTCAGAAATCCGGTATGTGATCCCCACTTTTCTTGCTAACAATCATTAATTCTTTTTGCATCTTAGGGAAAAGGCTGGGATTGATCGGCCTCTACTTTTGGCAAAAAGGATTTGCATTGAGATGAAGGGGAATAGTATGCTAAAACAAATCTTATCTATATGATTTCAACTTATCATACAAATAGGAAAATTATTTCTTGAATGTTAATAGTGCAATCAGTATTATTTTTTTCAATAGCCTTTGATCTTTTATTGACGGAAATCATTTTAAGTTCAACTTTAGTCACCATATTTACACCTTAAATATTCCTTCCATCAATTCCCTAGCTTCCACTTTTATAACAATCAATATTTTCAAACATTCTTTCCAGGTCTACCAGCCCCTTGGGAATTTTGTTAGTTTTCAATTGCACTACTTCATTTTCTAGCAACATGTCCTTTCATTTTTCAACTTAAAATCTATTGAGTACTATTGAACACTTGTTAGTTGTGAATGTTGTTGGGTATGCTAGGCCTTGTGAGGAATTCAATACTAGATCGATACTTGGAGGAAATTGACTTCAATAAAACTTAGATGCCTCACAACTAAGAAATCAACAACAATATTTTCAAACCTATCAATCCAATCTAAAGTAATTGAATCAAACATCTCAATGGTGTCCCATATATCATTCTTTTATAATTTTAACTTTTCATCCTTTGATGCATAAACACCCCTTACTTGTTGATCAATCCACTCTAAATATTCAAGGATTTTTATGCACTTAATATCATCCTTGCAAGCAACATTTAATCCCAACAATAAGGCTTCATATTTTGTAATATTGTTAGTATATTTGAATGTTAATTTGAAAACACATTCGAAGGATTTGACATTTAAAAAATAAGAATGAGTCCAACCCTTGAAGTATCTTTAGAATATGCACCATCAAAGGACATGGTACACAAATCATTTATATGTATAGTATGACTAGAGAAAGTAGGAGACTTGGTAGCCTCAATATTTACTTTTTCACCATATCCAATGAAGTGACTAGTTTCAATATCAAAATGATGCACTTCATTAGTCTTGTACCTATCTTCCACAATTGTTTGCACCATTTTTTGTTGGTGTAGCCTAACTTCCTCACCCTTAAATGGGATAGTAACGTAAAATAGATCCATTTCTATACTACCACCCATTGAGGCATCCCGTTTCTTAAAGAGTGGCATACCCTATTTGTTTGAATAGTCAACAACGATTATATCAATTAAAAAGGATTTGTGTAGGGATACAATAAATTGAACCTCCACATTGTTCATAATCCCCACCATATTTACCTCTCTAAAATCCATGGAAAAAAATTACAATAAGATTTTAAAACTCTCAATCCGAGATCACTCATAACAATGGGGTATAACATTGCTTGAAGCATCAGAGTCCAATATTCAATCATGAACAAGACAATTATTTATTAGCAATGTGGAGTAGAAAAGGTCAACATTGGATTAGGGTTTAGATAAGAAAATTTATAAATATACTTCTATGGTTTCTTTCTTATCTTTTGTATTTGCAACAATGTAAAGATGAATAATAGTTTGATCCAACTCTTTAATAGTTGTGAAGTAAGACAACACCCTATCTTTATGCATTAATATTTTGATTTGGTTCATGACTTGTGTCATATCTATAGGGATATAATTAGGTAGGGATGCATGATGTACAATAATAATATCATCATCATTATGAATATAAGGTATGACTAATTCATTAGGCACATAATCCTTATCTTTTGTTTCATTTTCTTTATTTTAGCTCCATCGCCCATTAGATGGGAATGATATTTCTATACTTTAATGAATGGATCCCATTCTTTTCAGGCATCATTTATTCCTAAAGGTATCACACCTTGTTTACCTTTCAATACATATTTCCTCTTTATTACTTGTTGCATTGGATTTGTATTCCTTTTTGTTGTCCTATTCCCAGGATTGAAACTCTAGATTTCACCTCCCACTTTACACTTGTCCTTTTTTATTTTATTTTTATTCACGTCCTCTTTGTATTACAACACTGGGATCAAAATTTGGAGAGAATTTCCTATTTCTCAATTAATAACCATGTTGAACTCTATCCTTGTAGCCTCAATAAGAATTTTTTATATTAATATGATAGTGTACGACCTTTATATTTATGCCTTGTGATTTATTTTAGCTATTTAAAATCATGAACTAACAACTCATACTATATTGGATTAGTATTTTGATCATATTGAACACATGATCAATGTAATGCCCTAAATTTGCACGAAGGGAAAAAACACAACTATCAAATTTTTTTTTGAAACAAAGTTACAAAGTGCTATCTAAGACATTAACAAACTATAACCATGTACATGCATGGTTGTATGCTACATGCATTGAGGAGCATTGCTCGTGTAACATCACCATCGACACGTCACCCGAGGGTGAGATGAGAGGAGAAACGATTTGGGTGCACAGAGTCCATCGTGCTCACCCTTAACGACATCTGGTTGGCTCTAAGATGCAGGGTACACTAAGTTTATGGAATACCCCATTTACTAAAATATTGACAACCATGGGGTTAAATCACATTCTAAAGTTATCACCATTACAATATTGGGATAATTATACCAGGGTTATAGCTTGGATGAAAATCCTCAATTTAAAGTTATACTATAATAATGGTAATATCCCTTTCCCTTAAGCAACATCTATCTTTTAATCACCGAGATAACTATTTTATTTTATATTATCTACTCGAAACAAAATGGTTGACCATAATAAAATTTTGTCTTACCAAATTTTGTTAATTCTAAAAAAACTTTGAATATCCTATAATACATATTATCGTGGGAAAAAAATATATGTATACGTGTATACAATAATAACATTTCCACATTTATGTTTGAACTTATACAAATATATAAAAATCATTAGAAACAATTTAATTTTTATTTAACAATTAAATTATTTATATTTAATTATATATAAATTCAATAATTTAATAATTAATATAAATTTAGTGATGATGTAAGAATTTTCAAATGATAGTATATAAAAATAATTCTCATTTATTTAAAACCTTTAACTAAATTTAAGGAAACAAAATCCCATTTGTTTCTCAATTCATGGCACGCCATCCTATATTCATTTTAGAATCTTAAAAAGTTTCCATTTAGAATTCTTTATATATTTTAGAAACTTTACAAGTTTATAGGTCAACACTTCTATATTTTTTTTTAATATAAATTATTCATTTTTCTATAAGGAGATGGGAGACGTGCCAATTAAGTTTCCTTTGTATTTTGTTTTAAACTATATATAGATATTTTTTTATTTTGAACTTAGTACTACTTACTTCATGTTCCTATGCGGCTGCTTAGCTTATTTTGGCTAGCAGCCACTGCTCAACTTATTTAGGAGTTATTTATGGAGCTGATGGCCCCATGAATGCTTAGTTTTTCTACTTATTTTTAAGCAGCCAACTTAAATTTGTATTAATAGTATTAATAATAATTTGTACAATGAAAAATTAGAAAAACAAAAAACAAAATCAAAAATTAAAAAAGAGGGAAAGAAATTTTTGGAACCACGTGGATGTTTAGAAATATGCAATTGCTGCTTATTTCCAGCCCCCCTTTTTTTTCACAGCTTATTTTCAATTCCTAAACAGTAGCTACTCCATTAAAATAGGAAAAGATTCCAAATTATCCTTTCCCAAAAATAAAATTTATGCATGGGAACACCCCTGCTGCTTAAATTTAAGCAAAAAATAGAGTTAAGCAATTGCATGGGCACATGAGGTTAATGTGTATAATATACTCAGCGCTTTTACTTGCATTAAAGCAATATAAAGTAATATTTCTTTTTTCATTCAATGAAAGGGAAATGGTAAATACCATCATCATTGTTGGGCGAGTTGGTATAGGAATTAATTTAAATGCCTGTTTAACTGCACTAGATGCTCGAGCTATCAGTTTCTCGTGAAGAGTTCATTCTACTTTCTAGCTTCTTTCTGAGGTGGCATTGAGCCAAAAGGTTAGCGGGCCTAGCACTCTTTGGATCAATAGATCCTCAGTCTTTCTTATACCCAATCGAATTCGGTTGAATTTGAATACCCAAAAGGCTAATTCAGAGACCCAAGTCGGGATTGAATCTACACAAAAAGAGACGGCAAAAAGGTTCAATACAAAAGGATTCTCGAGGGTCCCAGACGGGCAGGCATTTTCGCAACAGAAGGATTCCCGAGGGTCCCAGTGCGTTGAGGAACAACGAACGGAAGCGGGCTCGACAGGTAGTGGGTCGGCTGCTTCTTGGAAAGCAGGTGCGACAGGCAGGGTCAACACACGGATTTCAGGCTTTTCCTGTGCGGGCAGTGGGTCCGATTACTTTAAACAAAGGTCCAGTGGGTCAGGTCAGTGGCTGCAAGGTGCTTTTCTGTCTCATTTTTTAATTTTAAAATAGGGTTTTCTCCCTTTTGCATTTGTATTTCCAATGGATAGCACACAAGCAACACACATTGAAAATGAAACCTTTGGTGTGGGAAAACAATTTTTTTTGGGAATATGAAAATTGCTCTTTCAAATAAAATTGGCAAATGGGTGTGGGTAAATGCAAAGCAGTATAAAGGTATTCTAAAACGGAGAATATCTTTGGTAAAACTGGAACATACAAAAAGGAAACAGATGCAAAAAGGGAAGGCTATAGCTAACACTCAAAGCACAAAAACTCATAAAGTAAAGATTATGGCAAAAAAAGCAGGGGTGCAAGCTGCTACGGATGCATGTGATGGAGATGGTGTTTATAGTTCCATCTCAACTCCTCTTACTTGGTCTGCACATCTATATGTGCAAGAGCTTTTAAATGTTAAAAGTCGGGTAGAACTATTGGAAGTAAAGGACCAAGAAACTGAACACAAGGCCAATGGGTGCATGGCGGTTAACCAAGCTCTAATGGAAGAAAACAGGCTACTAAAAGAGCAGGTGGCAACATTGCAAAAGGTCTTAAAAATAGGGCAGTTGGAATGGCAGGGTATGAAGCAGGAATGGCTATGGTTGCAACAAACAATAGAAACAATCTCAAATATGGCATGATAAAAAATGGAAAATAATGAGACTCAATCTTTGAAGCAAGCAAGTGGCCATTTTCTTGAGAAAAAAGAAAGTAGCGGGGAATTCAGCTCAAAGGGCACCAATTCATGGACTCAAGCAGTTAAAAGTCCAGCAGATGGGTTAACAGAAGCAATGGGTAAAGCAAGTGAAGAACAAGCAAATGAGACTAGAGAAAGGCAAGAAAAGGCAAAACACATAATCATTAAAGGGGTTAAGGATTATGGCAGGAATGAAGATACATACAATCTTTCAAGCGATTTTTTGAAAGACATGCTACAATGGAGGGGTCAAATTTTGCAAGTGAAAAGGGTTGGAAAGCTAAGAGAGGGGAGTTGGAGGCCCATCAAAGTTACTTTGAGGAGCTTAGAAGAGAAACACCAGCTGTTAAGCCAAAAGGGGATTTTGAGGGGCTCCTATTTCTTCTTAGATGAAGATTTAACTGTCATGCAAGAGGCAGCGAGAAGAGAGGAGTTGTTCAAAATAAGAACAGCTAGAGGAGAGGGTAAAAGGGCATGGCTATATAAGGGAAAAGCAATCATTATCGATCCTTTGTTGCAAATTAATACAATGCAGCAAGGGCATAACAAAGGAGATGTAAGGACAACAATGGAAACAATAAATGGAACACAACAAAAATGGTTGAAAAAAGCTAATAATTCGGAGATGAGCCTTTGGTCCCAAGGTAAATAGCAAGTAGGCCCCCCCCAGGAAAAACTAGAGTTAGTGTACTGGAATTGTAGAGGCTATCCGTGGAGAAGAGGACCTGGGTTAGGGCCGATTGTTGATGGGAGAGACATTGTATGTCTTGTAGAAACACATGAACATGAAGGTTGCAAGTCGCCTATTTTTGAAGGCTATACGAAATTTTCGGTTTGGAATGAGGAAATTGGTAATGGCAAGGGGTATGGTGGTATTATGGTCTTAATAAGAGAGGCTTGGGGCAGAAACATTCAGTTAGAAAAAACAGATCCAAATAAACAATACATATGTTTTAAAATCTCAAAAAATAATAAACTCATATTAATTGCAGCATGTTATTTTGCTCCGCAAGGGTCAAAAACCTTCAAAAAGAATGGCCTAGATGGTAAGGACCCGTATGCGTCTCTCAAAAAAGATATTTCCTCTTTCTCGTAGCAGGGAGAAGTTCTTCTAGTGGGCGACTTTAATGCAAGGACAACCAATGAGCAAGCATGTAGCTTGTGAAACAAAGAAGATAACAATCCTCTTTGGTTAACAAAAAAAGACAATCAGCTTTGGGCAAGGTGTTTGATGGATAGAGGGCTCATCAACCATTTTGGGGAAGAGTTACTTGCCTTCTGTGGAATTTTTGATCTAGTTATTTGTAATGAAATGAGACATTGGATGAACTCTAGTAATTTCACATGCAAAACATATAATGGGGCAAGCGTTGTTGACTATGTTATTTGCTCGCAAACCCTTGTTTGCAAAATAATGAAAGTTGCGGTTGAGGAACCCAGGGAAGACTTAAAGTCTGATCATAATCATATTTGTCTTTGGTTGTCCTGGCCTAAAAACTGCCAATCTATGAAATAGGAACAACTTGATCATCAAATTGAAAAAAAGGACATAATTCTATCAACACAAGAAAATTGTAACATATTTATGAAAACTTTAAGGCAGTTAATGCAACAAGAAAGGAATCGAATGCAAGGTTTAAAAAGTCATCAGCTAACGCATAAAATTCAAGAGGCTCTTGTTGGCTGCAAAAGGGCAAAGAATAAGAGAAAAAAAGTAAGTCAATTTCCAGCAAATACTTGGTTTGATGAGGAATGTAAAGCTGCACGGAAAGCAAGCATGCAACTAGGCAAAGAAAAAGAAAATACAAAATTATATAAGAAAATGGTAAAAGTTAAAAAAAAGGTTTCATGAGCGCTAGACGGGAAGAATTGCTCTATCTTGGGAAGAACAACCCAAAGCTCTTTTGGAAAGAGCTTTAAGCAAAGAAGGAGGAAACAAAGAATACCATCACCGCAGCTCAATGGTTTGAATATGAAAAACACTTATATGAGCAAGATGTAGAGAATGAAAAGCCTCCAAGGGTAAACACATCAACAAAGCTTTTCACTTTGCAACAAGTTAAAGAGGGTATCAAAAAGTTGAGGATAGGAAATGCAAGAGACTTGGTTGAGCTTCAAGCAGAGTATCTAAAGTGGGGGGTGGAAATCATTGCTCCTCACATTATGCATATATTTAACAACATCATTCAATGTGGGTTTCCGAAAGATTGGATAACTAGCTTAGCCATTCCCCTATTCAAAAGTGGGGATGCTAACAACCCATCTAATTATCGTACCATCATGATCAACCCTTTGTTTGCAAAATTGTTTGGCAGCATGATTGAGCACAGAATCAACAAATGGGCAGAAATTAAAAATAAGAGAGCAAAGGGGCAAGCGGGTTCTAGGCCAAAACACTCAACAATTGATCATGGCATCACTTTAAGACATATCATTGAAAAGATCTGGGAGGAGAAAGGGGAAGCCTTTTGTTGTTTTGTGGACTTTAGGAAGGCTTTGGACACAGTGCCTAGGCAAAAGTTGTGGGATAGAATGAAAGATCTTGGCATTCCTGAACCTTTTAGAGTTGTTGTCCATAGGCTTTATGAGGATGTTAGGGTAAAAATCAGAACTCAGGCAGGTACTTCAGAAAGCTTTAGGAGCGACATTGGGGTTAAACAAGTTTGCCCTCTTTCTCCTACTCTATTTGGCCTTTATATCGATAAGCTTGAGGAGTGGTTGAATTTGAAGGGTGGAGAAGGGGTCCCCTTAAGAGTGTATGTTGTAAAACTTCTTTTATACACAGATGATCTTATTTTGATTGCGAGATCTGTTCAAGGGTTGCAAGCGCATTTGGCTGCTATTGAGCATTTCTGCAAAGATGTTGGTATGCAAGTTAACATTAGTAAGACCAAGATCATGGTATTCTCTAAGAAGAAGAAAAAAAACAGTTCAACTTTTATTTCAAAGGGAGTATCCTAGAGGAAGTAACAGAGTATAAATACCTAGGAATTGACTTCAACAACAAGTTATGTTGGGAAACTTGCAGAAGGAAAAAAACTCTGGGAGGTTGGAGAGCGATGTTTTCTTTTCAAAATAGATGCAGAGAAGTAGAGTTATGGGATTGGAAAACTATTCAAATATTGTTTGGGTTGCTAGTTATACCGGTGGTCCTTTATGGGTGTGAAATTTGGGCTAGCAGCACTTCGGACATAAAATGGATATAGATAGAAAGAATTCAAAAGTGTTTGATCACAAGCAAATTCAAACTAAAAGCTTCGGTTCCCTATGAAATACTTCTTGCTGAAACAGGGGCAATTCCTATTGAGGCCATAGCTATGGTGAGTCTTTTGAGATATCTAAAAAAGGTTGAGCAAATGGAAATGCATCAGTGGCCAAATGTTGTTTTTAGAGGTGTCTTAGGTGAAAGAAAGAAGGCATGAATGAATCAAAATTGTAAGTGGATGAGCAAGTGGAACATTCACTTGAACGAGTGTTCTAATAATAGTAAGGAATTAAAGTTGTATGTGGTTGAAATTTTTTGCAAGATTATGTGGACAAGGGTGGTTGGGAGAAAGAAAAAGTATTATGTAGAAGAATTTAATCCCAACTTGGACCATCAACAAAAAGCATATATAGAGGAAAATATTCCGTGGAGGTCAAAGATTCTCATAGCACAATTGAGGACTAACTCGCATCGTCTTCGATGTGAAACGGGGAGATGGAAAAGGCCAAAAGAAGTTTGGGAAGAGAGGGTTTGTATCTTCTTTGCAACAGGGCAGGTGGAAACATAAAACCATTTTATCCTAGATTGCAAAGCTTACAGTGACATCAGAGGAAGCTACATAAAGGGGTTAACAGTAGGAAATTTTCAAGATCTATTCAGCATGGAATGGGTGGGCAGAATGGGAGAGCTCATTATCAAATTAAACGACAGGAGAACTACACTTCACAATGCTAAAATTGTTGGGGTCACTGTCACATAGGCCTTCTTTTGGTCTCGTGGACGTTAAAAGTCTTCTATTCTATTCTATTCTATTCACAGATGGTAGCGTGAATAAACATTTGGCTGTGTGCACAAAATCTCTGATCAAATTCTTCGGTAAAGGTTTGTGATTAATATTTGATAATTCATCTAACTGGCAATTAATATTTGATATTTGATCTGAGTGGCGATCAATATCTGATATAAGAATCTTTTGACAGCTGGGATACTTAATTTGTTTGTGCATTGTTATCATTATTATCTTTATTATTATTATTTTGCATCAACTTCTTGGTGATACTATTAAATTTGGGTCTACTAATTAAACTCATTTCTTGAGTTGTGATATGAACGACTCAGCTATCGCCCAACAAGGAATTAAAGACATTTATTTCTTGCAGCTATTCTCATTATTTAAATGCTAGATTGCCCTGAGAAACCGAATCATCTAGAACCACACATACACTGGATTTTAATTTTGATATGCTCCTGTGTGAATTACTATTTTTTAAAATTTTAATTCAGTTGCAACAGGGCGTAGCAACTGCCAACTGACTAGATTCATGTGGTGGAAAAGAGAAGGTTGAACCAGAGGCATGGGTGGGAGGGGGCAACACGACACAGCTGAGATTATTTCTTTTCAGTCATCCTTTGTTGTTCCATTATTCCTTCTGCTACACATTTCTTGCTTTCTTGCCAGGCAGATTTTTGAAGGGTGATCGAGGGCAGATTGTTGATCAGATATGGTTTATTTATTTATTCTGGCATAGAGAAATGAATCTGGCAAGAAGGGTTAAGGATATAAGTTTCATTCTCTTTGTTTATTTATTTTTCTCACAGAATTCTTTATTCTCTTACTGGTTTTTTTTTTTCATATATAAGACTTAAAATTATTTGCTTGAGAAAAGAAACACGATAGCACTATTGAATCAACTCTTAGTCATTTATCTATGGTAACAAATGCAATGCAAGATATTCGATTACACCATTTTATTTGCTTTCTATTTTAACCCAGAAGCTGAAAACCAAAGACTGCATCGAGATCATTGTATTTCTTTTGATGAAGACAAAAAATTGTTCCTATGCTATTTCTTTCAACACTTAACTTGGTTTTAGGAAATGATCTATGCCACAGTTTATTCTACAAACAGAGAATGTCTCTATAATACTAACACATTTCATTACTATATTAAATGTAATGATATATGCAAGTTTTTATTTTCCTCTTGTTGTTTATAAACATCACAGTGCATCTGAAATAATATTCACACCCATTCTAGTATGTCCCTATTTTGCTCAACATAAAAACAAGTACTATATTTTCCTTTTTGAAAGGTTCGAATAAACACAGAATATTGGGTTACCTGAAATCTTGAAGCTACTTAGATTTGCATAAATTTTTGTCACAACAATGAAACAAAACCACAAAAAATGAATGGACATGGTCATTTCCTTCATTTTTTTTTTCAAAATAGTAAATTGTTACTCATTTTCAATACGATACAACAAAGACAACAACTTCAGTTTCACCATATTCACATTTGCATAGACTTCAACTAATCTATATTAAATCTATTCACATTTTTTTTCACAAAAGGTAATCTTTTTACTACCACTTGCATAATCTACTTATAGTAATTTCATTTTGATATTACAGTTACAAATAGAAAACTTTTGCAGCAGTTTCTTAGAACTGTTACATTAACACATAGGGAAAAATCTCACTTGAAAGTTACAACATAAAGCCTTGTTTCCCAACAACATAGATGGTATTAATTTTGAATATATAGTTTCATATTTGCATTCAGTTACACATTTTTCTTTGACAACCTTTCAAACTCAAACATTCAACCACAACAGATTTCAATTGAAAGGATCACATTAGTCCCTTTCTTTTTCTTTTGCAAGGAGAATACAACTACTTTCAACTATTAGCTCTCAACAACCTGCAAGAAAACATACAAAACTTCTTTCCATGGCCAATAGGGAGTGCTCACCTCCCAACCTTAGATTGGAAAACCAACCACCCCCGAGCTAGGAGGTAACCAAGCATACGAGTACACACAACAATAGTGGAAAGCAAGAAATTTTAACAAGAACTCACAACAAGGTACATCTAACCAAGATTGCACATATACTTAGGGATTCTTCATGAATCCAAAGATGGGGATAGAGGTGGACATCACTTCTATATGGGGAGACCTATTAACAAGTAGAAATAATCAACACCACAATTTTTTTCTTCTTCTCAAATCCACCCATTCATCAAAGCCCTTCATATCATACATCCTCCATACATCAATCTCTCAATACATCATAACATCGTGGGACAAATTTGGGTACTCATACCCCTTTTTTTTTTTGCCTCTCCTTCTCAAAGGAGGAACAATCCCCCCATAGAGGTTCCTACACATTCTTATCCCCCACAAGGATGCTCTTCCCACATTGGGTGATTTTATCCTATACAACCCCAACCCAACACATGCAAATACAAGGCACATAAAATAAACAACCAATTCACATAAACAATCTTCTTACATTTCCATATACAAAGGGTAAAAAGAAGAGACATGCATACAAGTAAGGTAAAACCTACCTCAAATCCAAAGCCAAAATGAAGGTAAGTTGAAGATGAACTCTTTATCTTGTACTCCTCCAAGCTCAAGCCAAATTTTCCCTTCCAAAGCATTCCAAGCACAAAGCCAAAAAAGAACCCTTCCTTTGGGTTTCAAAAGCATTCAAATAGGAGTCAAGGGTTGGAAACCCTTGGAGAAGAGAGTGACACATGTCAATCTCCTATCCACTCCTATGGACACACCTCTCCACAATTTCTTGGGGAATTGAAAGGCCAAAGAGTGTTCAACACTCAACAAAGCTTTCAAATCTCATAAATGAGATTTTGGAGCCAACACTCCAATCCCATCCCCAAAATCCGTCACCATTCTTAATGGCCAATTAAGAAGGGTCACAACTTGCTATTTTCAAAAGCTATGGGTTTGATTTGACCCCTAACCCATAGGTAACCATCCTTAGGGTTAAATTAGGGTAAATTAAACCATTCTAATGATTAATTCAATCTTTTTAAACCCTCAAAAAGAAATGAAATTCAAACATAATAAAAGAATTTCCAAAATGCCCCAAAATCCTAATCAAAAGTTTGATTGACTTTAAAAAGAAACATAATCACAAGATTCAACATTAAATCTTTTTAATCACAAATAAAATACAACACAAAGAGGCTATGGTCCATTCTCCAAATGGACTATAGTGGTTTCACTTGGCTAATACAATCGAATACCCTTGGTTACTCCAATCCCATTGGCCATGGGCGTGTACCTGCACACTCAATTTACAAATGTCAAAATATTCAATGCATGATCATTAGTAATTAAATCAACCAATTCATATGCATATATTTAACACAATCTAATTCTGAATCAATAAATTCAATATCCATAATCATTCTTCCTCTAGCAATAATGTATCCCATCAATTCATATCTAATCATGGCATGATAAAGAAATCACATCCTTACCAAATTAACTTTAGCATTCTATCAATTCCATCTCATAAAACAATTATCCATTTGTATCATGATAACCAAATCATATGACTATATCAATAAAATAAGCATAACGTACATATAATCATCATAGCATCCCAAACATAAAAACGCATAACATCAAGTGTCTGTGATCATCCCAAAATAGTCCAAAACATATAAGGTATCAACATAATCAAATCAAAAGATAGTCAAATGGGTGTATCAAATGGTAGGCCTTACAATCAACATCTTCTTGATAAAAAAATTCATACTCTTCATGTGCTAATCCATATTCAAATGCATCCAACTAGTCAATTTCTTCTTGATAATAGTTGGCATACCCATCCTCATATGGTAGTTCTTCATATTTTTCATCATGAATGGAAGCCATGAAAATTTATATATCATTATGAATATAGTAAATATCACACCACATAGATGTGTCTTGATAATTCACATGATCTCCCCATAGAGGATTTGAGATCATCTTATTTTGCTATTCAAAATTCCTTTGCCTGGGACCATTTTGTCAATCATATTGTTGTTCTCTTTAAATAGGCTAGTCATAGTTGCAAGGCATGTTGTGTAAATTATCACCCTCATTAAAATGAGTTTTTTATTTGAGGTGGAAACCCTTTCTCATTCCTTGCTACATTATATGAAAATATTTCCCTACGCCCATTAGCTTTTCAAACTTTTCATTAGTAGATAGTGTCTTTCTTGTAGATTTTTTATGAAGTTGAGATATCTTGATATCACCCCTCTTAAATTTCTTACCTAAAACCCTCATATTAATCTTTTTGTTGATGGTAGTACCATGTATTTCCCTAAGATTTTATGGATTCTTGTCTCTAAGGAAGTATTCAATTTTTGTATCGAATGCACCACAGTAAAGAACAAGACACGTTGAATCACTGAGTCTCAAATTTAATGTTACTTTACCCATTGTCATGATGAATCTACTATTAAAATATACCACTAATTTTTGTAAGAATTCTTCTAGGATAAACTATGTATATTTTTTTGTATCAAAATTTTGGATCGCACTCAACAATGCATCAAGTAGAGGAAGAGTAAAGAGAAGGATTGTAAAGTAATTTTTTAATTTTCTCCAAATTATTTCCTTGTCTCTTTAACTATCTTCCTCTTCTTGATGATGGATTGGTGAGTTCAATCCAAAATGTCGATACAAAAAAAATCTACATAGTTTATCCCATGAGAATTCTTACAAATATATCATGGACTGTGGAAAACTTATGTCAACTAATACGATTAATTCATTCACACACTTCTTGAAGGTTATTATTTTGTGGATGGAAAATTTGGATTCAATACTCCCCTCCCCATATTATGATCTAAAAATCCTCATGAACTCTTCCCATGTGTCAATGCTGCCATTAGGAATACTCTTGTATCACTCCTTTGTACTTTCATCTAGGGAATGCACGAATAGTTTTATCATAACATTTTCATCCTCAATCTCATATTCATCCATGGCATTGATAAAGTGACAAAGATACTATTCTCTCGTTATAGAATTATTACCCTAAAATCTTTGTATCTTTCCCCTTATTTCATGCATAATTAGATTCGGGTTACTAGGGATACCAACAAAGTCTAACTGTCTGTACTAGTTTTGAGAGGCTCTCTTATTAGGGGAAATCTCTAATAATTCCTTTTATATTAGGGTTTCGCATTCATAAAATTATTACTATATTAATTCACATGTTGATTTGGAACATCAAGGACATCATGTTGAATGGGTGGCAAAACATTATGATTATGTCGATCCTAGCCTAACTATTAAGAAATTTCTTAGAGTTGTCCTTGTAATTGTATTTGATCTTCAATTTCTCTTTTCCTATTTTTGAGATGATCAATTAAAAAATGATTTCATCTAATTCCATTTCTTTTCTTTCATTTTCTAATTGATTATTTGCATCTACATTAAGAAAAGTAAGTATTTTCTTTCTCTATTTTATGGGAAGAAGTAAGGGAGTTATGAAGCAAACTTCCCCTTTGGTTTCTTACTCATTTTGGTGGGGGAATATTCTCAATATCCTTTGTATGTATCTCATAGGATATACCTTTATTTTCTAATCTTTTATTTTCTTGATTCCCAAGTGAAGCATGATTGTGCCTAAGGGTTCTCCTATTACTTCTAACTCTATTATCTACTAAATCATTTGATATATACTAATGTTGGTCCCTTCAAATAAAGGATTGCATCTCCTCTACCAAATGGACCAATTGTTACTAAATCAAGGATATTTAGTATAGATAGCCTACGTGGATATTTTTATTTACATTGGGCCCATTTTTCTCATATTAGCTACAAAATCTTCATTTCCACATCAATCTTCAAATCTTTGTTCTCTTTCCATGACTGAAAATTTCTTTATAAATTAATTATGATCTAGGTCTCGATAGAACTTCCACTCCCCTATTAGGAGAAATATAGTTTCCTTATCAACAAACTTTCTAAAAAAAAATCAAGAATCGCAGACTTCTTGGTTGTACCTAATATTTATTTACTAAGGTCTTTAAACTATGAATATATTAGTATTATCCCTAGCAACAACGTCAACTATTAGGTCCCAAAACTAATCCATTGAAATTCTAGAACATATTGTTATCCTCACAAATAGGGATGTCATTCATAAGGGTAAAATACGGTTCATCAAAAAAGAAAGGGGTTTCAACGCTAATGAACAAGAGTGGATAAGCTCTCCTACACTTTGGGCTCATCTAGGCCTTGGAGGATGTTCATAGAGACATCCTAATTGGAATTGAAATGCTGAAAAAATATTATAAGGTATTGTTGATGGTGAAAATGACACAAACAACGTTAAACAAAATATTTCTACTCTATTTCTCTTGAAAAAGAAAGACAACATATAGTAGCCTAACTCCCAAGGTCCTGGTAGTTGGTTCTCACCTGTCTGGTGTCACTCAATTGGTCCATGCAACTGTAATATTCAAGGGGCCTTTTTTGGTGATAAGGAATGCAAGCAACAACAGATTCATCAATCTATACTTAATGAAAGGGGGTTTAAATAAACAAAAAAAGATAGATCATGGCATAAATCAATAAACCATGAATAAAATTCTCTAAACATCCAGACATATGTTTCCAACAATGAATGCTCCTTCAATAGATCAAGAAAACCATAACATGATGCAATTTATAGAACAATCCATACTATTGCATACACTTACAATGCTTAGTTTAACCATCACAATCACTCATCACAATACTTTTAAGATTTAAAAAGAACAAACTCTTCGTTCGTTGCTAAAATCATAGATCAACAAACATGTAACAATTCCATTCATAGACAATTTAATGAAATAATCTTTGAAATCTAGTTCCTTCTATTGATTCTCATCAAATAAGAAATATTTATGCACAACAAACTCACTGACATACAGACCGATTATGGTTCATTAACATCATCCAAGAAGTTCCATTTCAACATAAAACTATATAAAAATTGTATCTAAATCCAACATCAACTAAAACAAGTATCTCTACTCAAAGCTGTAAAAAAAATCCTATCTTCTATCATCAGGTGGCCAAAGAACAAAAAAATGACCAACCCCTACAAAAGAGGCAGAATGCCCATTTTATAGAAAACCCGCCCACGTGAACCAAAGCTAGGGTTACGAAGAAGGTCGGCCACCAACCAAATCGGCCCTGACAACCAACAATAACCCGTCGTCTAGCATTGAATGCATCAAGTGCCCCTTCAAATTGATCTGGGATCACACAAAGGTCGTGGTACATCCCCTCGAGCCACGCCCACCATCAATGCGTGTGAAACACGAGCTTGAACACAAGTCTCTGATCGGATCCAAGCTGGGCAAACGAATGACTCGGAACGATTCAAACCAGGCTGAGCCCTCCATATCACATCTACCCACCATCAATGCCCCATTAGCTCAAAGCAGAAGAATGGAACTGCACACACGAGCCCAACTTGCCCTCAATGGAAAAGTGTACCCAGGTGAATCCCACGAATCTCGTCATATCCTCAAAAGATGCACACTCCATCTCCTCATTCATGATAGCACCAACCTGCTCGATCCAACCTGCAGACGAGAGCCATAATTAATGCTCAATACATCATCAAAATCCAAGTCGGTCCATTAGAAAACCCACGGCAATAAATCCAAGCAAAAACCTAGGTGGAGGTGGAACCAGAAACAGGTGGAAGCGGAGCCAAAATAGGAACAAGAACGGAGAGGAAAACAAGCAGAGACCGAGCCAAAAACAGGCGGAAGCGGAGCCAAAACAAGAATAGGAATGGAGAGGAAAATAGGCGGAGGTAGAGCCAAACCTAGCGGAGGTGGGGACGAAACCAAGATGGGACCAGAAGGAAAACAGGTGGAGATGGAAACAAAACCAACCCCGACGGAAGCGGAGGAAAAATAGGAACAGGAACGAAGAGGAAAACAGGCGAAAGCAGAGGCGGAGCCAAACCTGACGGAGGCGGATGCGAAGCCTAACTCGACGGTGGCGGGGATGGAATTAAGATGAGACCGGAAGGAAAACAGGCAGAGCCGAAAACAGAACCAACTCCGACGGAAGCAGAGGCAGAAAGGGAACAAGAACCGAACTGTGAACTTTGTGAAAGTTCATAGTTAAGTTCCATCCCAGTTCCACCTCTGAAAAATGAAGGAAAAGTAAAATCAAAGAAAACCTAAGGGAGGAAACCAACCCTTAGGCCGAAGATGAGCAAAGCAACGAAGAAAATGAGAAGGTGGGAAGCGGAGGCAGAACGGGAATGAGAACTGAACCGCGAACTCTGTGAAAGTTCAGAGTTAAGTTCCATCCTAGTTTTGCCTTCAAAAAATGAAGGAAAAATCGAAGCAAAGAAACCCTAAGGGAGGAAACCAACCCTTAGGACAAAGACAAACAAAACAACAAAGAAAGCAAAAGGGCGGGAAGCGGAGCCAGAACGGGAACGAAAACTGAATTGTGAACTCTGTGAAAGTTTATAGTTAGGTTCCATCCCGGTTCCGAAGAAAAGGAACAAGGAAAACAAAGGAAAACCTAAGGGAGGAAACCAACCCTTAGGACCCACCCTAAGCCCAAACGAAAAAAACCAAAAGGCGTAGGCGGAGGTGAAATGGGAACAGAAACCGAACTGCGAACTCTGTGAAAGTTCAGAGTTAAGTTCCATCCCAGCTCCGACTCCGGCAAAGACAAACCAAAGAGACCAACAAAAGACAAATGGGACCGAGACCGGAATGGAATCCCCAAAACAAGTTTCAATTTGATTCTGTTCTGGTTCTAGTTCCAATAGATCAAAAAGGAAAACAAAGTGTTGGAAGAAAGAAAACCTTCCAAACTTTGTTGAAAAACAAACAAGGACAGAAAACAAAAATGTGGACCCATTTTGACCAAGGAAAAAGATGGGGTGGTTATGCAAGGCATAACAGGTATGAAGTTTGTAACTGTATTCAAGGTATGTTTAACCCCAAAAACAATTACTAGGCTAAAGGAAAATCAACTACTCTAAAAGCCTCACATATAACTGATGTGATCATCATTATAGAAAATACAAGATGTGGATGCATGAATATGATTCATAAAAAAATTATGCAATAAGGTTCACAATGATATTTTCCTATTCATATTACTAAATAACAAGATGCACAAATTCTAAAAATAATTCCTACACTACTAGTGAACTATTGATTCTAATAAGGGTGTATGGAGGGTCAAGTTTTCAAAATCGGTGCCTTATGTGGGTTACTGAGTTATATTAAACCATAATAATACATAAGAAACAACAACAAAGGTATGATAAACAAAAATCAAGTCTACTTAAGAATCCTTCTCCAAACCTACAAACATTCATATGTAATAATAAAATTACCATTAAAAATACCAAATTTTAATATAATAAAACACTTAAACTTTTATCATATGCAAATTACATTCACACCAACAAATGTGGTGAAAAAAAAAAAAGGATGAACCTATCACTCCTCTTTTCTCAAAATTATCTATTTTGTTTGCAAATGACCAAGGAGACAATAGATTACATATATATGCTACAATGAGCTACATTTTTACAACTCCTAAATTGCACTACCTAAATGATGAAAAAACTAGAATATTTGAAACCCCCATAATACTCTTTACAGTATGGTAATTGTGAAAATAATGATGAATAAACCTTAGAATATAGAATGAAATTTTATTTAAAATTATCACAACAAAAACATAAACAAGGGTGGGAAGCTCCAAGGTGTAGGGAACTCCCAAAGATCTACAACCAACCAAAAAGAGGGCAAGAAGATTAGTAAAATCTCAAAATATTTTAAAGATCTTAAGTGTGATATAACCTTGAATCATTCATATAATAGAGACTTAAGACAATTGAATATACTCATAGGGCATGGAGGGAGATGTCCCTTTGATAGGAAAAATGTCCACTTCATTCATCACAAACTGGTTAAGACACATTAGAGTATGGGTCAAGTCCATAAAATAGTGGGAAGCATCCATGGGGACCACTCAAACTAATTTTGGTAGCCGATACATCTTTCCAATGGTGGAAATAGTGAAAAAGTGCATCACATTAGGGTTTCCATGTCAAAGTTGGCCTCCAATGTGAAATAGGACATAATGGTGCTTGGCAGAGGTCTAGGTCATAAGGGACCTAAGGACATATGTGGAAATGCATGACCATGGGAGCAAAGAGGGACATGAAATGTGTTAGAATAAAATAGGTAATCATCTCATTAATCATTAGGTCCCCTTTTTAATTTAGCATACTTAAGTTAAATTTAAGAGATGTGCTTTTTTATTCTTAGGTCATGTTCATTTTTGTCTCACAACATAGAATTAGGACACATGTCATGATATAATTTAATCCTGACCCAGGGTTTCATCTAAGGTTTTCTTCTTTTTTTCCTTATTATAAGGATTCATTATTGTATATTGTAATTATTCAGATGATTTTTTGGATCAATAGAATTATCATGGCTTATATAGAAAATCAATTGTTTTTTTCTCTCTTTGTGATAGGTATTTTAACTTTGCAAATGATTTAAGGGAGTTGTGGGGTTCAACAATCAACTCCAGTATGGTCTCAGAGCACCAGATATGTGTTTTCATATCTATTTTTTGAGACATTCAAGTTTGATAAAGAAAAATGGATCATCTTGGAGCAAAACAAACCTCACCGTTGTATCTAGAACATCCAAAAACCTTAAGATCACGTATCCAAATGCTTAAATTCAAGTAGGGGAAAATCATACAAATTTTTTGGGGATGCACAAATTCCAAGGTGAATTTTTTTGTTTGACTACAAAACTATAAATTATGTATGGTACAATATAGTGCATGTGTTAGAAATTAGCCTTTCTTTATGATTTTTTTTAAAAAATCTTTGACACTAGTGAAAAAGGTGTTTTTTTGGTGACTTTTGACGAAACCCGACGTAAAAATTATAGCAATATTAAAAAATATTCTTGATGGTGTTTTATTCCCTTAAGTTTCATGGACATTGTGCCAATTTTTTCACATTATTAGGGTTTTGTTTAGCTAGCAGGTTTTTATTTCCTACCAACAGAGCTCTTGGTTTGGCCCTTGCTAATCAATGACAAACATAGTGATGGAATCTTGACATTAACTGCCCCACATACCACACCGATAGCTCCCAAATTAATTTTAGACAATGTGACAATTTTTAAAAGTTTTTTGGCCATTTCTATCATGAAAAAGCATTTTTCTAACAACACCAATGACTAGAAACCACCCCTCAAATTGGTCAACGGATCCCAATCCACCTTTCCTCATCCTCAAAATGGTTTTGTGACTCATATAATTGTTTTTCGATAATGGGGCTAATATTTTAACCAAATCGAGCATATTTTGATAGGTGATGCTAGCATGACATTACCCTTGTATCACCCAGTAGGCCCCCCAAACCCTAATTTTTTACTAAAGGAGTTATTTTTTCTTTTTATCATAATTTGGGAATACTATGTAAAAAAAAAGCAAACAAGATATTATCAAAACATTGGTTCCAAGTAATTTATAGTGGTGTAGGTGTTATTATCTAATTTTTCTTCTAGTATGTTTTATTTCTAGCTAAAGTTAGATCTTCATTTTTGGCTCTCAAGCTCATAAATTTTTGCTTGGATCTTTGATTTTTGTGATGTTGGAAAGATATTTCAAAGCTCTTCACATCTATCCATGCACTTTTTCTAGAATCTACACTAGGAAGTAATTTATTTGGTGCGTCTCTATTTCACATTTTGGTTGATTGCTTGGACATCTTGGCACCTGGAATTTTTTTTTTTGCATGAGATGAATTTATTTGAGATAATTTATATGCATTGATGTTATTTTATTTTATTTTATCATTTGATAAGATATCATTAGTTTTTATATTCATTTTTATGTGATGATCTTGGAAAAGAATAATCACGAGTCTTACCAAAATGACATCCTAGCACATCTCAAGTGACTTAATCTTTTGTCTTATTTTTATGGACTCATACCTAAACTGAACACACCACAAACTAGATCATCATGGGTTAATATCATTGATTGTGTTGTAGGATTGATTTGTTCTAGTGTTGATCTTGACACTATGTGTGATGTACCAGGCATTGATTATCCATGTAGACTTTGGGAGATCTATGGAGAACCTCATATTTCTCCATTCCAAGATGATCTTGTTGTACACGATCTCATTCCCCTTGATGATGTAGACAATATACCCTTTTATAATGATATTTTAGAGCATCTTGAGTACATTGTAGGTCTCACATGTTATACCCATACATAGACATTTCTTATTGCTTCCACTCTTATTGAGATCACATCTCCATCTTATGTTTCTCTTGTTGAGATACGTATCACTAAATTCATGTACCTCATAGTAATTTAGTGTAGAAAAACATGCATCCTCTTCCAAACACAACTACCTAGGATTCATATCTATTAGACATATCATCTTTGTTTGGGGATTCCTATATTGCAGATTTGAAGGACTCATTTGAGGATATTTATCTCCTCTTACATGATATCCCATCATCATTGAATTTGGATCTTATTCTACATTACTCTCCATAGGATTATGGGTTGGCATCACTTGATTCCATCATGTGAACATTTGAAAAAAATTAGAGACACATTTTGATTTGGATTCCTTATTCATCCAACTTATGGGAAAGGCCTCTCGAATGACCATTGAATATGTTTCTTCCTAGGGGATAAATATTTTTTGTAGCTACTTCTTTATGGGGGATTCATATTCTCATTTTCTCTCTTATATTGGGGGAAATTTATTATACTTATGTGAAAAAAGTAGCCCTTTGGGGTTGTAGAGAAGGGGGATTCACTACTCCTAAGTCTCTAAGACACCAAAGAGTCTATAGGGAGAGAATTTCCCTAAACTACCTCAAGACTACCTCGACTTTAGATAGAAAGAACAAGCTGAAAAAGAAGGGAAATCTAGACTCTATTTTCCTTATGCTTTATGATAGGGGTTTACTGAAAGCAAGTGAGTGGACCATAAAGGTCCCAGATTGTGGACTGATCGACTCTTTACCAAATGACAACAACGTGTTTCTCAGACTTCAATGCGCCACGCTGGAGTCTCAGAGACACATTGGCATCCTGTACGGACATAGGGTCAAGTTGTAGACTGAAACACATAGAGTCTACTGACAACCCAAAATCTTTGGTTTTACAGTTTAACAAAAATATATGGAAATGTAGAAAATAGAAAGAATACTATAACTAATAAATATAAACTATTCTAATATAGAAATTGCGAAGAAAGAATAAGAATGTTAACTTATTGAAGGTCCAGTTCTCTAGCAAGCTCCTCACGAATGAATCACACACCTACACACAATAATAAGAAAAATGTTGGGATTGTGTTTTGAGGTTTGCCTCATTCAAAACCTCATTTTGGTGTTACCACCTCCATGCACAACCAATAGACCACAAGATGTAGAAAAGTAAAGAGAAATGAAGAGAACATACACAATCTAGTAGAGAACACGAAAATCTAAATGCTATTGTACAAGTAAGATAATGCAAATAATCAAATAGACACAATATCAGCTTCCTTTCTACGAGCTCATGAAGCTAAGAAAGGAAGAAGAAGAATGAGATCACCACACCAATATAGTAGAGCTATGACAACTTGCAATAACAATGGTGTTGAAGCAGAAAGACGGTGTAGGAGTGAAGTATGAAGCTAATAGAAGCAAGAGAGAGTGATGGAGAAGAAAGAAAGAGTGATAGAATGTTCAAGAGTTGATCAAATAAAGAGAGAGAAGTAGAGAGTCCAATAATGAGGTTCAAAAGGCCAATTTGGAGGCAAAAAGATCATTCTCGGCAGTCAAGATTTGAAGAGGGATGTTGCATTCGTAGTTGACAGAGAATCATAATGCCTCTAACGTTCCTTGGTCTGAGAATTTTGTCAGGATGGAAGGGTGGTGCATAGACGTTCATGTGGCATGTGATCATCCCCAATATAAATTCCCTCATCGACACAAAATGACAACATTTGGGAAAAGCAAGGCACAAATGCAGTGATAGTTTGCATTATCAAACTTGTAAATCTTAAATGAGGGTAAATTAATAGGAATTTGCACAAGGTGAAAACATACACCATTATATTTCCCCCCCGCTTTAGTGAGCATATGTGTCACATATTTGAGCTAAAGTAGAAAGAGGTTGAAGAGAATATACCAAAATCATAGAGGAAGTAGTCCTTCGATTTGGCATACCTTGATGCGAAGGAGGGAGCTCCACCAAGACACAAATATGACACAAGTATTTGATCCTGCAAAGCTAGTTGTGATATCACCACAAACATGTTAAGCTGCAGATAAAAATGTTAGGTGGAAAAGAAAATCATAATAGACACAATTTCATAAGACACCATTTGACACAAGCTGAATAATAAGACATAGTCAGATCAAATAAGACACAAGATACAGTTTGATCAGATGATAAGCCCTTAGTTGTTGCAAATTGTGTTGCAGGACAGTCACAAAAAAGATAGGTCTAGTCAGGCTACCCCCAAGCTAGATGCCAAGATATAATATTTCTGACACCAAGACACGAGACATCAAATATCAGATAGAAGACACAAATTTCAAGACACTAAATAATTATTTTGAGAAGAAGGATTTCAAAAAGGGGGTTCTTTTGGTAGGGAACCCTTCAAGACATTAAGACACCAAGGGGTCCTTTTGAAATGACACTCCTTTTGAAAGATAATTTTTTTGCAAGTGATTAGGTCACCAAGGAATCCTTTTGAAAGATCTTTCATCAAGGAATTTGTTGGAAAGAGTACTCCTTTTTCAAAAGGAAATTTTTCAAACTCTTTCTTTTTGGAAAGAATACTCCTTTTTTGAAAGGAAAATTTTTACAGTCTTTCACTAAGGGATCCTTTTTGAGAGAAATTTTGTCCAAGGAGTCCTTTTTGAGAGAATAAATCCTTTTGGAAAATGAGGATTTTTAAAAAGGGATTATTTTGTTAAGGAATTCATTGTAAAGCAATATGACACCAAGGAATCCTTTTAAAATAATTCACTTCATTGTAATTTAGACAAGCATGATAGCCTCCCTTAGGATGGTGTGTGCTACATAAAGGAGCACATGGAATCCTAAGGAGAAGAGGAAGATAAGAGTTGATGTGGCACACAACACATAGCAAGATTTATTTGTGGTATGTTGTCACAACACAAGGGACAACACATTGAAACCACAACATCAAGAAGAAGAAAATGAGAGATGAAGAAATCAAGAGATAGGGGGATTTGAGAATTCAAGGTCAGAACTATCCATAGATATAATATAGTATTATTATGAACTGTTACCAATCCCCAAATTGCTCAAAACATGAAGACAAAGTAAAAACAAAAATTGGTTCAACATGGAAAAGGCCTAAATTCCCCCAATACTTTGCATCGTCCTCAATATCGAAAAGAAATATTACAACACATAAAAGAGTGATGACACAAATAGAAGAAGTGTATGATAGATTTTTGTGCCTGCATCCAAGTACCTATCAAGGTACCAAGGGTCCTCCAAGAAGGATCACAAACATAAAAAGACAAGCATAGGGGAACACAAACACAAATAAATATAATCCACATATGTAGAAGAGGCACCACCCTAGTCCTCATTAACCAGAAAGTCATCCTACTCCCAATCTAGATCATTATAAGGGGAGGGAGGATGAGCCTACAAGGGTAGGATAGAAAGGGTAGTACCCTCTAACTCATTTGAAACAAGAGCTAAGGAATAAGGCCCCTCAAGGTCTTCTTCATCGATTTCTTGTGAAGAAAACGTCATCGATCTTGCAAAGATTAAGGACAAAGATGGGATATCATCCACCAATTTGAACATGTACTTATCAAGAGTGCCTTGTGTCAACTTAAATGGGTAAGGACAAATCACCCAAGAGTCACTACCGACCTCAAGAAGATGGGTGGTGACCAACTCGAGGGAAGAAGGGGTTACCTCCATCATGAGGACAGTGCAAGCCAAAACATAACTAGAATATAAAGAAGGGGGACTATTCTTACGACCATCACTGGTGGTGAGGTCATCCTCCAACTTATGCTTCAACGAAGGATGCAAGATCCCCACTAAGGAAGTAGAAGTGAAGGAGAAAGTATAGGAAACCATGAAAGACACCACCTTTGTATTGGGAATTTCAACAAGCTACAAAAAAGGAGGATTTTCTAGGAGGGACATTAGAAGAGGAGGCTCCACTGAGGGAGCGATGAAGACTTGCACCCTTTTTGGGTGAGCATCATCAAGACCCATCAAAGGATCTAAAAGCAAGACATATTTGATAGGAATTGAAGTAGAAACAACAAAAATAAGCAGAGCAATAGAAGAAACAGGAGCAGAGACAACATGTGCCTCCCTAGTCTTCTTGGTGCTAGCATGCTCCACAACTAGAGCCTTTTTCTAGCACTTACATTCACATGCAAGTTGGTTATGTCGGCTACGAGGACTAGAGGACACAACCTAAGAAGAGGTTGGGGGTTGTTGCTCAGCTACAAGAGAATCCTTCACTACCATCACCGATGTAAGAGTGGTCTCTTGAGTAGGAGTGGGAGGAGGAGGCACAGGAGAAGAAATGGCATCAAGAGCATAAATAGACACAAGAGCCTTGACAGTGGGCCTCTTCCCATTCTCTATGCAAGGGATAGGTGGAAGAATATTCGGAGGCCACAAAGGCTAAGATGTAGAAACAACCTCACAGGAACACTTCCCCTTGCCATATACAGTGGGTCGGGGAACCATGGGTAGAACAAGAAATTTAAGAGCCTGGCACTTCGCCTTCCACCATGCGGGCACCATTCCACTTCCCATGCGAGGAACAGGAATAGGAACCGAAGATACCATTATGGTTCAATAAGTAGAGGTAGATGAAGCAAAAGATACATGGGGATAAGGCTCTAGAACAAGAGTAAGCTTCTCCTTCCCTTTTGACAGGGCCAAAGAGACAGCTCAGTGTTGCACTATCATGGAGGCCTACACAAAAATAATGTAGGGAGATGCAGGAAAACTAACTTTTGATGTCAAGCCCCTAGTCTTAAATTTAACATAAGCTCGATATAACAAATCTCTCATTGGAGGTAGAGATTTGAATAGGGGTGGCCAAAAGTGATCCAGAGAAAATCCCCCACGTGACACCAGTGGTTTATATCCAGTGTCATGAACTACATGCACTATGCCCTCATGGGAGAACTTTACATGCTTTTGGACTATAGAGGTAATCCCATTCATAGAGGCTAGCCATGGAATTCCTATCCTTACCCTGAACAAGTCAGATTTTGGAATCACAACAAATGATACATCTACAACCTTAGGTCCTACGAGGACTGACAAAGAAATAGTGCCCATAGGGGCAACATAAAGCTCTTCATGAGTACAAAGAGTGGCATGTGATTCATCATACTTTCCTTATGTAAATTGTTAATGATTAAGGTTTACTCCATTATCACATTCATTTGACTCGTCGAATCAACCATGACACTAGTCATGATGTTACTATTAATCCAAGTAGTAACATACAATGGAGAAGGCTCCTTGTTTAGTGGAAAATCATGTGAGCTAAACGTTATGTCAGGAATATCACTCACATTCTTGATAGGAGGAATACATGTGAATGAGACCATGTTCACATATTCATATAGGACCAAATTAGAAGACGCGGAGGACTACATGACCAGATTGTCAGAATGAGAAGGAAATGGATCAATGTAAATGTATAGATGGTTGTTAGCCTTGGTTATAGATTTATTGGAGATTCGTTTCCTTCCATTGAGATGGATAGTTCTTTCATCAATGAGGTCTTAAATCTCATGACGCAGGTGTACACATCACTCGGTGTCATGTCTATGTACTCGATGGAATTGACAAACTTTTGTGCATTGTACCACTTAGGATATGACTCGAAAAGAGGCTGAATTTTTGGTAATGCTAATTTTTTATCTTTTAACAACTATTTCAAAACACTAGTATTTGATTCAAATAGTTTTGTAAAATTTCTATTATTCCCTATACCTTTTCCTTGAGGAGTAGAGACTAGATTTGCAATGGCCTTATTCTTTCTTCCATCACAAAAAACTAACACTACTAATTGATCATCGAGACAGGAGTGCGATAATGAACCCCCAAATTGAGTGATTTTCTATTGGTACTCACACGGTCATGCATACAAATGCACAAAGGAAGGATACTTCATCAGGGAAAACTTTTCTTACCATGGTTTTAGTGAATTCCTCATGAAGGCCTTTTGGACATCAAAATCGGGTAGAGGATAGGAGATCTGAAAAAACAACACTTGATAACGAGTGATGAAGTCAGTAACCTTTTCATTGTCCTAGTGTTTGCTTTAAATGGGATCTAAGAATATCATCTTCGGTTTGATGTTAACATGGAACTATCTAAGGAACTGATTCACCAACTAATCAATTGAGCAGATATAATTTTATAGCAAGGAACTATACCAGTCAAGAGCAGCATCCTTAAGGGAACGCAGAAAAATATTTGCCATCAAAGCGTCATGGTGGAAGAAGTCAATGCATGGGGCATTACATGCCAACATGTGCGTCTGAGGATCTCCACAACCACTATACTTTTCAAAATTTGGAATCTCCATCCCTTGAGGGATAGGAGTGTTCAAGATGGCAATAGACAAAGGGCTATGATGATAGAAAGGTTGAAACATAAGCTAAGAGGAAGATCTAGATAGGTTCACCAACTGGTTCTATATTTGTCCCATATTTTTCAATAAAGCATTCAAGATAGGATCATAGGATGAAATAGGAGCAATGAAACCACCACCAAAACCACCAACCCCCATACCAAAAACAACCCCACCACTAGGACTATTATGGGTTCTAGGATTATCACCAAAAATTAAAATGTGAGGAGTGATAGAACTGAAACCTAAAGGTACCTTATTCACTTTAAAAGTGTGGTTCTACATAGGCCCAAAGGCGGTGTTAACAGAAGGAGCAATCTCAACCATACATACTGAAACCTTAGGTATCCAGACTTCCAGCTGTGATGCAACAATCTCAGAGCCAAGATCTTGGGCGGTGCCCAAGTTAGAATTATATGCTCGTGCATGAGTATCCATAATATTTGCAAGACCTCAGAGAAGTTCTACACCTCTATGATCCTTATCTAGCATGGTTCTTAATTTGTTAACAATAATAGTTGATTGAGAAAGACTTTTATCTTTTTCCAAATACCGCTCAAATTCTCCAAGCTTTCTATCTAGGGAAAGAACTTAGTCTGTAGGGACCTCAAGAGCATCCTCTTCCTGCATAGAAGAGGTGTTCGAAGAAGCAAGAGGTGTAGAAATATGAGGGACAACTTCCCCAAATGGACTAGAAAATCTAGTAGACATTATTTAAACTATTTCCTCAATATAAGGACCACTTTGACCAAAGGTTACCTTCCTAGATTCCATTTTATATGTCATAGACTTCTTCTAACAATGTGCTGTTAGGTCATATATTGGGTCATAAATCTCATAAAGGTTCATGACACACAAATCTATAATGTACCCAAGACTCGAGAGAAGAATTTCCAACTCACAAAAATGAAAAGAAGGATGTTCACGTCAGGTTCACCAAAATGTAGAGAAGGGGGATTCATTGCTCCTAAGTCTCTAAGACACCAAAGATTCTATGGGGAGCGAACTTCCCTAGACTACCCTCAAGAATACCTCGACTTTAGATAGAAAGAACAAGCTAAAAAGGAAGGAAAAATTGGACTATGTTTTCCTTATACCTTATGATAGGGGTTTACTGAAAGCAGGTGAGCAGATCACATAGGTCTCAGATTGCAAACCAACCAGCTCTCTGCCAAAGGATGACAACGCATGGCTTGAAATTTAGTTCATGGAACCAAAGTCTCAGAGACATGTTAGCATTCTATAGGGATAGAGGGTCAAGTTGCTAACTAAAACACAGAGTTTATTGACACCCTGAAAGCTCTAGTTTTATAGTTTAACAAAAATATATGGAAATGCATAATACAACAAGAAGAATACTATAAATAACAAATATAAACTATTCTAATAGTGAAATGATGAAGAAAGAAGAATAATTTCAGCTTATTGAAGGTCCAGTTCTCCAACAAACTCCTCATGAATGAATCACACCTACACACACAGTAACAAGGAAAATGTTGGGGTTGTGTTTTGAGGTTTTACTCTTTCAAACACTCATTTCGGTGTTCCCACCTCCACAGAAAACCAATAGACCACAAGATGTAAAAAAGAGAAGATAAATGAAGAGAACAGACACAAGCAAGTAGAGAGAAATGACAATCTAAATACTACTCTACAATTAAGATAATTTAAATAAGAAAATAAACACAATATCACCTTCCTTTCTACAAGATCATGAAGCTAAGAGAGGAAGAACAAGAACGAGATCACCACACCAATGGAGTAGAGCTATGACAACCTGCAATAACAATGGTGTTGGAGCAGCAAGACAATGTAGGAGTGAAGCATGAAGTTGATAGAAGCAAGAGAGAGTGATGGAGAAGCAATAAAGAGTGATAGAATGTTCAAGAGAGTTGATCAAATGAAGAGAGCTTGAGAGAGTCCAAGAATGAGGTTCAAAAGGCCAATTTGGAGGAAAAAAGGTCATTCCTAACGATCAAGATTCGAAAAGGGAAGTTACATTCACAATTGAGAGAGAATCATAATGCCTATAACATTTCCTGACTCGAGAATTCTGTTAGGACAGAAGCGTGACATGTAGACATCTGTGCAAAGCGTGGGCATCCCCGACAGGAATTCCCTCACCAGTGCAAAACGACGAGGACACGTGGAAAAAGCACGAAAAATGCGGCAGGTTTTTACATTATTAAACTTGTAAAGCTAAAATGAGGGTAAATAAATGGGAATTTGCATGGTGTGAAAATTTATGCCATTATAGGGGTTCATATCAAATCCTTTCCTTCTTTCACTAGTATGCATTTATTTCATTTTCTCTCTTTTGGAGAGTTCTTTTCTCATGAGGTTTTTTCTTTTTCTTTGATTATGAGAGGTTTATTTTTTGTGCATGGGTACCTCATTAGGCCTTGTAGTTGAGACCCATCCATGCATCCATTCATACACTCATCATTAGATTTTTAATCTTCTCTTTAAGTCATACTTAAGGGGGGTGTTAGAGTAAAATATATAATTACCTACTTAATTAATCAATTATTGGGTCTATTTTTTTACTTTAGCATACTTAAGATAAACTTAGGATATTTTATTTGTATTCTTATGTTATGTGATTATTTGTCTCATAAAATAGAATGAGGACACATATCATGATCTAATTTATCCTCAACTAGGGTTTCATCTAGGGTTTCTTTTAAATTTCCCATTATTATAAGGATTCATTATTTTATATTGTAATCATTCAGATGTTTCTTTGGATCACTAGAATTCTCAAGACTTGCATAGTAAATTAGTTTATTTTTTCTCTTTTTGATAGGTTTTTTTATTATAGGTTATTTATAGGAGCTATAGAGTTCAAAAACCAACTCCAACAGAACATGGAAGAAAATAGAAGGTGAAAATTCCATGTAGGTCACCAAATTTTGATGGGATGCATGTGTCATGGGTAAACATTTAAGAGGAAATAGGAAACAAGAATTGAGGAAGATCGGGGATTGAGTCTCAAGGGGAAACTAGAAAAAATGAGGAAGGCTTAGGGAATAGGGAGAGAAAGGAATTAGAATCAATGCTCAGGGGGATGGGAAGGAGGAGTGGAGGTCAAGTCACAAAGAAAACTTGGCACTAAGTATTATTGCCAAAGTCTATGGTTCCCTTGGAGGTCTAGGGTCTAAGGGTGGAATGAAGCAAGAGGTAGGGAAAATGGAAAGAATTAGGGCATGAGGGAATGGGAATTGGGGAGAAGAAATCCTATAGGAATTAATCTCATAATATGAACCAACTAGTGGGAGCTAAAAAGGGTTCCAAAATCACCTAAAATTTCCAGAAAGTACTTGAAGGATTGAACCTATATTTTGTAGGAAAATTCACTAAAGTTTCTAGCTTTGCATCAAGTTCATAACTAGCCTGAGAATATTGACAAACACACTAAAGCACCTTTCAAATGCATGGACATAATTTTTTTTTTAATTTTTTAATTTTTTATATTTTTTAATTTTTTATCATTTTAGAAAACTTAATCACATGAGGGGAATATGGAAATTATAAAATGGAACACTTAGGCACTTTTTATGAGGGAATTTCCATTCAATGTTTCTAAAATTGGATATTGATGATGGACATGTAGGGTCAAGATATACACAAATGATACATGACTCAAGGAAAATTTGGCAACATCAAATTGAGTCCCAACATAACCCATGTTAGTTATCCTTTTTTATGAATCAATGGACTCTTGAATAGATATATAACATGGGGATATTGGGGGAAAATCCTTAGGGTGCTCCTTGTTAATATATTAAAGTAATCATGTGATAGACTATGTATCCACTGGGTCATGCATATCTATCAAGCAAGCAAGTCTTCAATAATAATCTCACATGAATTTATATCCTAGTCACTACCCATCCATCTCTATATCAAGTTCTATTATAAATTCCTTGTTAGTCAAATTAATTACCACTGATGTAGATGCATCAAATATCCCAAGTTATCCCCATCTCATATCTCTCAAAAGCATCAATTCCAAAGGGAGAATCACTCACTGATAAGGTATAATGTACTGAAATATCCACTTCATTTTAAGATAAGGGTAACTAAAGGAAATTATCTTACACTAAGAAATACCATAGTGATATTTGTAGAACAAGGTTAGTATGTCAACTCCCCATGCATAAATTGTGCCTTAATCTATTCATTGGATGATTAGTTCCTAACACCATCTAAGCATGGAAATATTATTTCCTCCCAACAAGTGGGTGGAAATCAAGCTAATCAAAACTTTTCATATGGGTATATGGAACATGAAGTAATATATATAAGTTAGATGCTAGGTTTATCCTTACATTGATAATCCTTCATGATAGTTTCTCATGCTAGCCTCTTGTGCTTTGAATCTCTCAAATGGTGTAAGTCATTCCCCTGAAATAGGAATGGAAAGTTTTATATTTAGCATCATATTATAATGAACAATGAATATCCATGCCACTCTAGCTAAAACAACTCATTGAAGAGTGGTATAATATATGATAATAATGTATCTAATGTTCCTATATACCAAGCCTACTAATTTTTCACATTCTACCATATGTAGGTTTCATACAAGGAAGAAACACTTTGTGAAACCTTTAAAAAATCATAAAAATTGAAAATTCAAAACCCACAAAAATATTCATGAAAAATCAAAAAACTCATGAAACTTGAATAAAACCATATATTTAACGATTTTAAAATAGGTAAAAGGAAATTAAAAAATAAAATAGTCAAAAAAATGAAATTAAAATTTATTAGTGTCAATTAAAGTAACTAGAAGGGATTCCAATCCACACGAACGGAAAAATGGGTGATGCGAAAAAAGCCAGCGAAGCGGTTCATGAGGGTGTGGTAGAACAGAAGGAAGGACACGAACCGGGGAAGGAGGTCGAAAAAAAAAGCTGGGATCAAGAGCTGTGACAGGAGAAGAAGCAAAGGCACAACACGCCAAAGATGAAAAGTAGCCAGCAACATAAATCAGCACTAGAAAAGGTAGGTAGAAACAAGGAGAAATGGAGCAAGGAAATGGACAGAACAATCCCCTTTGAAGAATTCAAAGAAAAAATTAACAAGGGATGGAAGGCTTACGGCAATCTCGACTGGAACAAGGGTTCAGAAATGCATAGGCCCCAATGGGTGATGGAAAATGGTGTTTGGGTGGACAAATGTCATTCGTACTATCAACAATAGGAACAGGTTGTGATAGGTCATAGGCACAGGAGCAATAGGGCCTGGTTAGGTCAAGGACCTCCATGGGTGAGACCCAATCGCTTTGCGCAAAGAAGGAATCTAGAATTCATCGGTGGTGGGAGGCGGCACCCCACAAAATCGAAATGGTGGTTAAGGGAAAAGGATGGAATGAAAAGAGACCTAACCAAAAATTGGTGCCAAATGGATTCAACCAAAGCCCCATTACCCAAAGGATTAGAGGAGACTACCAGCACAAGTAGGGGAATGATGAATAAAGGTAAGTCCATAACAACCTCCACACCATTTCTAAATGTCAATAATGAAGCAGTTAAGAAAACTCGTGAAATTATGCAAAATTCTAGAATGTTCACAAAATGGGGGGGAGAAGGACATAAAAGTTGGAAATCCATGGAAGATTGGTGTAAGTCAAGATGGGGGGAAGAGACAATGGTAAATGCCTTGGAAAATAATTGGTTTTTGATTAAGTTTTGTAGCCAGGAAAGGAAGAATAAGGCTCTAGAATCAGGACCCAATTTTCTAGATGGTGCCCAAGTTCACCCTATGGAATGGAGGTCAAATTTTGACCCAAGGAAAGAATGGGTTGGGGAAAGTGCAATATGGTTAAGGCTTTACAACCTGCCCTCAGAGTATTGGTCAGAAAAAACCCTAGAAGGAATAGGTAAAATTCTAGGCAAACTCCAAAGTATCGATAGCATCTAGATGGATAGAAAGAAGGGACCTTATTTCCAAATTTGTGTAGCATTATCTCAAGGGATAGAGGTGCCTAGAGTGATAGAACTCATATCAGAACCAGGTTCTTGGAGGCAGGAAGTGTTCAAGGAGGACACCCTGCATTTATGCCCTAGATGTAAATCAGTAAAGCACGATAAGGAAGATTGCACAGAAAAATGGGAGATCAACAACTCCAGGGCATCAGAAAAGAATATGGAGTTGGAAAAAAATAGAAACAAAGTAGAGGGGAGTCAAGCATTGGAATTCAATGAAAAAGAAATGGTGGATTCAATGCTTTCAAGAAAATTGGTGTACGATCCAGGTAGGAAGTCACCCCTAGACTCCAGCCAAGAAGCAAGCCAATCAGCTTGGTGGTCAGTGCAAGATATCCATGGAACCCATGCGGAAGCCGAAATTCGGGGGGAAGATAGTTTTCCCCATCTCACAAACATTAGGCATGAAAATCAGCTAGTAGTAATAATGGAAAAAGAAGAGGAAGAATAGAAGATGGAAGCGAGCCAAAAACCACAAAATCACTTATCAACAACAAGGTCCCAAAGGAAGGATCGGTGGAAAATCAAGAGGCTGGGAGTGTGGACTCAGATTCAGAGTACGATGAAAGCTTTGAAGACTATCATGAGGGTATACTGGCTGAAAGAGGAATCGAGCAAATACCCTCAGTAAGAAAAACTCCAAGGATAAACTCAAACAACCAAAGAGGTCATAAGCCCAATAAGGAGAAATTAAAAGTGGCAGGGGCAGCCAAAGGTCAAACCAAACTAGGCCAAACAATCCTTAGAAATGGGAAGGGACTTCCCCTTCCTGAGGAACAATGAAAATCTTAAGTTGGAACACTAAGGGCTTAAATGCCCCTAGTAAATGGCGCCACTTCAGGCGCTAGATAGATAGTGACAAGCCAAACATCTTAATAATTCAGGAGAAAAAATGGAGTAAGAAGGCATAGGAAAGAAAACTGAAGTGGTGGAGAGGTTGGGAAGGTTTTTGTAAAGAATCAATAGGGGCATCTAGGGGACTTGGGATATTTTGGAACCCTACCTCAGTATGTTGCAAACCCTTGGTGGATAAGCAGAACTGGTTAGCTATCTCAGTTCGACTATATCAAGATAATTCAGAATTCAATTTGATCAATGTTTATGGCCCTATTGCACCAGTAGATAAAAGGCTCCTTTGGGCAGAAATCTCCACCTTCCTATGTCAAATAAAAGAAGTTAAAACTATAATTGTTGGGGACTTCAATGCTACTCTAAACAACTCAGAGAAGTTGGGCGGACTACAAAACTTGATAAGATCTCAAGTAGATTTCCAGGAATTTATAGATCAAAATATGTTAAGAGAGATAAATAATAGGAATGGAATATATACTTGGACCAACAGAAGATCGGGCCACTCTAGAATAGCAGAAAAAATAGATAGGTTCCTCATGAAGGGAGAGTGGATTCAAGGAATTAACTTGTTGGAGGCTTCTATTCTCCCTTGGAGTGGCTCAGACCATTTCCCAATACAACTTGTTCTCCAGCCAGATAATTTTAAAGGGGGATCTCCCTTCAGATTTGAAAAAAATTGGATGAGGGACCCAAGCCTTTATGAACAAACATCATTATGGTGGAAAGATGTTTGGATCAGAAACCACTCACACCTCTTCGCCTTCCAAAAGAAACTTGCTCATATCAAAACAAATTTGAGAATTTAGAACAAAGAACATTTCAAAAATATCTTCGAAGAAAGTGATAAGATAGAAAACGAGCTCAAAACCTTAAATGAGAAAATAATCAAGGATGGCATGGGGCAGGAGGAGTACCTAAGGGAGAAAGTCTTATTAGAAGCCCAAGCAGAATATCTAGCAAGAATGGAATGTCAGTGGAAGCAAAAATCCTAGGAACAATGGCTCCAAGAAGGAGATAGAAACACTAGGTTATTTCATAACTCAACCTTGGTTAAAATAAATGTGAACGAAATAGAAAATTTGGTGAGAAATGATAGGTCTCTTGCTAGAAATAATCAAGAAATCAATCAAGAAGTTGTGGGGTACTTTGAGTCACTCTTTAAAAAAGAGGATCAGGGGGATGTTGGAGTAAGGGAGGAGTTCATCAGGAGTATACCGAAACTGATCTCAAACAATGAAAATTTAGAACTCACCAAATCTATAAGTATGGAGGAAGTTAAAAAGGAAACTTTCCAACTAGGAGCAGACAAATCCCCGGGCTCGGATGACATCCTTCTTCCAGACTTACTAGGAAATAGTCAAAGAAGATCTGGTCAAAGTAGCAGAAGAGTCAAGGAAGAAAAAAGCTATGTTAGGAGCAATCAATCATACCTTCATAGCACTTATCCCAAAAAAGGAGGCAAACTACATGGGGGAATTTAGGCCAATTTCCCTTTGTAACACAATTTAAAAAATAATCTCGAAAATCATCGCTAATAGGCTCAAAAAGGTAATAAGTAAAATCATCTCAGAAGAACAAAGTGGGTTCATTCTAGGTAGATCAATTGTGGAAGGGATAATAGTGACTCATGAAACAATGCACTCAGCAAGGAAGTTAAGAATACCAAGCATGATTCTGAAATTAGATATATTAAAGGCTTATAATCGGGTGGATAGGCAATTTTTTTTAGATGTACTAACTAGATTTTGTTTTGATAAGGAAATAGTTGGTTGGATCAAACGTTGTATAAACGGCCCAAGATTTTCAATACTAATAAATGGAGTAGCCCAGGGATTCATTGATTCTACTTGGGGGATAAGACAAGGTGACCCACTTTCCCCATTTCTTTTTATCATAATGGTAGAAGCCCAAGGCAGAAAGATTTGCCAATCCAGAGAGGAAGGCTCTTGGAAAGGAATTGAGGCAGCACCTGAGATAGGAGTGAGTACCCATCAGTAATTCATGGATGACACCATCCTCTTTGGATTAGCCACAAGAATGGAGGCAAGGAAAATCAAAGAAGTTTTGAACAATTACAGCAAAGATTCTAGCCAAGCCATCAACTAGAGAAAATCAGAAGTCTTCTTTCTCAATACCCAACCTAGCCTCCAATGCGTCCTCACAAGAATCTTGGGTATCAAACCAACTAGCCTTCCAGGGAGATTTCTAGGAATGCCATTATTCACCGGAGCTAATCGCACCACCTATTGGGAGAGACTAGTAGGAAATTGCAAAAAGAAAATAGATCTATGGAAAGGTAAATGGTTAACATTAGCTGGTAGGCTTATCATGGTTAAAATAGTTTTGGCAGCAATCCCCATCTACTCAATGTCCTGCCTAAAGATCCTTGAAGGTATCATCGATTAACTAAATCAAATTATGAGAAATTTCTTTTGGAATGGTTTGGAGGACCTAAACAAAGTACCCTTATTGGCTTGGGACAAGGTATGTAAACCTCAAGTTTTAGGTGGTGCAGGAATTAGGCAACTGAAGATAATGAACTTGGCTATGGGGGCCAAACTAGTCTAGCAAATGTACACAAGCAATCATAAATGGGTCAGAATCCTGAGGAAGAAATATCTTGACTCAAATGAGCCCATAAGCATAGTCAGGGTACTCAATCCTCCAAAAGGGTCAGCAATCTGGAACTTTATATGTGAATGCAGAGATATTATTCACAAACCTATCTCCTGGGAAGTCCATAATGGTAGAAAGGCTTCATTCTGGGAAGACTCTTGGGACGGACACGCCAAATTAAGAAATATGTTGGAATTGAAGGACATCAAGGAAGAAACCATCAGAGTTTGGGGCCACAAGATAAGTAATTATGGGGGAGTTATATGGGTGAATGGTGTTAAGAGTTGGAGGTGGAAAAACCTAGACACACTCAATGCCCCTGTAGGACAAAAAAGGGCCCTGAAAAGGATAATGGAAGCTAGAACTTTCCCCGTCAATGATGGGGAAGATGTCTCGTGATGGAGTGCCTCAGCAGATGTCAATATAAGGTAAAACTAGGTTACAGAATCAAGGAAAAAAGGGTGGAGAGGAAATCATGGCCAAATTCACTATGTTGGGGGAGAGATGTCCTACCTAAATCCGAAGTGTTTTTATGGCTAGCCTCACAGGGAAGGATATTAACCCAGGACAGGCTATCTAAGTTAGGTTTCAAAGGACCTAGCAGATGCGTAATGTGTAAGAATTGAGTAGAATCTGCATCCCACCTCTTGCTTACCTGCCCCTATGCGAATTCATGTTGGAAACACATCCTCAAATCTCTGGATTCCCCACCCCTATCTCTTCAAACCTTTGGGATTGGTTAGCCACATCGCCAAATAAGATACATAGAGGGGTATTTGGCAGAATATGGTGAATAATTCCATCCACAGTATGCTGGGAAATATGGAAGGAGTGAAACAGACGCATCTTTCAAGAGAAATCAATGGGGAGAGATCAATTAGTAGGTCGATTGAATAAGGCAATCGTAGAACTTGCAAACAACGTAGAAAAAAACATTCCTTACCCAAAGAATGTATTCTCCAACAAAGATATTGAGCTTTCTAATAAGTTTGATGGGCTTCATATCCCCCCATTATAAGTACTCTAAAGGCCCCACAGAAGGCTGAAATCAGGTGCGAAACAGTGTGGCAGAAACCACAACCAGGGTGGATTAAAATAAATTTTGACGGCGCCTCTTTGGGAAATCCTGGAGTAGCTGGCATTGGTTATGTGGCACGTGATTCTGAGGGGAAGGTGATCACTCAAAAGAAAAAAATAAAGGCCATGCAACAAATAATTTGGTAGAAATAAGAGCGGCTCTGTATGGAGTTGAATTAGGACAAAAACTCAGAGCATCAAAATTGCATCTAGAGGGAGACTCACTAATTATAGTAAATGCCATAAGATGTAACTCCACTCCAAATTGGATACTAAGGAGATGGTTAAGCCCAATACGGACTTTGGCATCATCCTTCGATGATTTTTGTGTCATCCACATATACCCTGAAGGTAATACCTTGGCTGATAGCCTGGAAAAGCATGCGGTAATAGAATCAGAGTACAGCTCGGAAGATGACAACTAAGCCAAACCCGTGGGAAAGGTCTCATTGACAATAATGAAGAAGCATTGGTAACGGCATCGAAACTCGCAAATAGAAAGCTAAGTGTGCTTGGGGTTTTGTGCGATCATCACAAAAGGCAGCCAAAACGTCCCTTCAAAATCTTGCAAATCGCCTCAAAGCGAAGTATAGTCACATCAGGTAAGTGGCCTCAAGAACGAAGGATTGAAGTAAAGGATTATTCGTGTGAAGCATTGGTTCTTTTAAGGAAGGTATGAACCAGAAAACAATTGGCTATAAGAATAGCTAGTTAAGTGGTAAAATCACAGTAGTAAAAGCATTTGGAAAGGTTGGCGTTAATCAATGGATACTCCAGTGTGCCTGGAAAATACTACCACCATGGTTCCTTTCCAGGGGGAAGTAACGGATATTAGGCTTTGTGGAATCCTGACAGTCAAGGATAAGTTGATAATTCATGCAGTGAAAGAGGTTCTGGGGAGGGAGTTTATTTTGTCCTTCCACAAGCAGTGACTCAACACAGATATACCTGAAATGTTTCTGGCAATTTCTCTCCACTGGGGAATGACGAAAGCAAGGATAAAATATCTTTGTCAACGTGTTTTCAAGCATGCCTACCTGGGGGAGATTGATGTTGTCTTGGACAACATAGATGAGCAAGGTCAAATACTTATGCCACAACATCACTACCTAGTAAAGAGGAGCGGTGGGAGGCCAGTTCCAAAATTCCCTATCTTGTCTACAGTGGAGCCAGAGGCACTGTCAGAGCATGATGCGGACAAAAACCTTAGTTTCCTCTTGATGGCAGCAGGGCTCATAGAGCCAATGTCAAAAGAATCTCTAGGGAACTACATGGCTACGGAATGTTTTGATGTGGATAGCGATGTCGAGGAGTTCTCTGGACCGGCTCTCCCGATTCTCCCAGATTCAGGGGAAGATTGGATAGCGGATGATGGTCGGGACGTAGAGGACATTGCGAATGGCCCTTCCCACAAAAATACAAAATGGAGTGCCCTGTGAAGAACCGTGCGGTGCATGCAAAACAAATGCGCAAGGATGTGGTGGCTCAGGGGTTAGGACATGATGCAAATAGTCCCCTCTTCACTACTCTGCGTGGACCATGGAAGCTGAAGGGAAGACAAGCCAAGTTGTCATGAAAAATGATTAGATTAGTTAAATATTTACTGTTCAGAATAAGTATCTAGGACATTATAAGCTAGGTTGGTAGGAATGGAGCAATATAGTATGTCTACTAGGAATGTATGTTGTGTTGAAGTTCAAACAGTGTCGAAACACTGCCATGTAATATTTTTTGATCGATGATATATATGGTGTTGGCCATACCAGCTATTAACCTATTAAAAAATATATATATTAGTGTCCCTATTAATAGGGGTGACTAATCTAGGGCCTTTAGAGAAACTTATAGGATAGCCTTGTAAGGAAACAAGGGGTAGATAAATGAACTTCCTACACTGATCTCAAGAGAATAAGTGTAATTCTTTTAAAATCTAACCTAAACCATTACAAAAAATAGAAAAACACATATGATGGTTATATAACACTAGTATTTTTATGTGGAAAACACTTTTGGGAGAAAATACCACATTCAAAAACCTACTCAATGTATTATTCCAATCCAATAGAATATTACAACACATTTGCAAACAAATATTTCATAAGATTATTACTAGAATAAAATCTCAAAGTGATTTCGATGGCATTCCAATAACTACAAATTCATGCATCCATACAACTTCTCAGGTGCTCAATCTATAAACAAATGGACAAGCTAGAAACAATTTATAATTTACAATAGCATGTGTTAAACACCCACAAGGATGACACCATATTTCCTACCACCTTTGTATATTATCACTAACAAGATAAAAATAGCATATTCTCTTGCACTCTTAAAACTATCATAATTGATTATTTTATCCTCCCAACATGGATGCCCAAATTTTTAATATTCTCCATATCAAAATAGGCACTTCACGATAAACGATATATCCTTTCGTAGCTAGTCAAGATTCAAAAGTAACTTCCTCTATTCTTGGTGCACAAGCCTGGTTAAAGCATCATTAACATTAATCAAAGTTTCAAATTTATCTATTTTTAACCTTCCATATTTGACCATGTCTCTATAAAACTACGCTACACATCTATATTCTTGATCCTTACATAAATGGTTAGATTATTTACTAAATAAATCATAATTTGATTATCATAATAAAGAGTACTTGCACCCTATTACAGACCAACATCTAAACATAATATACTACTTACTCATCCAACTTATTACACCAACATTTAAAGTAAACAAATATACATTGGTGGATCTTTTTTATCGACATCTTCAACCCAATCTAAGTTCACACAACCATGAATATCTAGGGAATGCTTGTCTCTTATAAATTTTATATGATAACACATGGAATAATTTAAGACACCTCAAAATATCTCAAGGATATTTTAACTACATCCCAATAATTCAAATAAACCTTTTGAGAACTCCCACTACTTGGTCAATGGCTAGTCTAGTAGAGACCATCTAACATACATTAAACTTCCAATTACACTCTGATAAGGTACCCTTCTCATATATTTCATCTTTAATGGAGAAGTAAGATATTTTGTAATAAATAATTTCATTCCCAAAGTAATAGGAACACATAATGGTGAAAATATTGCATGCTAAATGTCTACATTATTGAATTCACATGCTTACTCTAGCCAAGCCATAAATTTTTGTTTTCTCTCTCTTGTTATCTCCATACCAAGAATATGTTTAGCCACACCTAAGTCTTTCATTTTATATATGGATGTAAATTGAGACTTTAGTTCTAAAATCAATTATTTATATTTTTTAATGATAAAATATCATCAACATATAGTGAAATAATTATAAAATAATCATCATCATATTTATAATAAACAAAATGATCTAATTTAGAGTGTTCAAATACTAAACTTAACACAAATGCATCAAATTTTTGGTACCACATCCTAAGAGGCTTTTGAGGCCATACAAATATTTCTTTAGTTTATTGTTGATGCAATATTTTGCATGTAGCAGCAGTCTTATGGAAAATTTAACTATTGGGGGACATTATGCGCTAGCTAAATAACCTCTGAGATTTTATCGAAGCTGGCTCTTCGCTTAATGGGTGAAGTAAAAGGTAAGGGAGATTGCGAGAAATGTGAAATTTACACTACAGGCGATGCGCCAAATATTTAGACAACTTTATCAGAGCACAGTGCATAATGCAAAGGCCCGAATCACTAAATTGCTGTTATTTAAGATAATTTTCTCAAAAGCACTTGTCATGCAAAAATACCCTCTAATTTGTATAATGTAATCAAGCATAACTTTGTATTAACACAGAAGAGTAGTAGAAACATGATCTGTATTCATTCCAGCTATAAGAGGTTACAAAAACTGAAGAACAGGCATTCATACAAAATGAAGATAACAGCACAGGTCAATAGTTCCAACAAACGCTTAAAAATAGAAAGGTTGAATTTATTTGGCACAGTCTGAAGTCTTTGAATTAGAAGCAACTATTACACGAGGCTTACTTCCCAATGCTTGGGGGTTTTTTATAAACTTAATCAACAACCTAATAAAAGAAAACTAGGCCCCATATATTGGCCATCCCACCGCCTGAAATGCATTATGAAAGAGCAAACAACGCGCGGCGATCTTTGGCCCAGATTATCTCGAGCTGCCACAGCAAACATCCATCGATCAGCAACATGCCAGCAAGGCCATGATACAAAACAAAAAACCATGCAGCAACAGGAGAGGACACATGACAACGGGAAGCACAAAAGATCCATTGGCATCTCCAAGGTAACCGGCACAGGAACAAAAACACCACGTGTCACCCAGACGGAGCTCAGTAGAAAGTAGCAAAGGCGTCCAGCAGAAAGCCGCGAGAGAGATCCACGTGGAGCACTCCGAGAGCAAAAAAGTACGAGGTGGGCCCAACTCGAAAGATAGCCAATGCAAGCCATGCGGCACGTAGTCGGAGGCTGCAGAGAAGCGAAGCAAAGGAAAAATGAAAAGCTTCACGAGGGAGCCACGTGGAGTGCTCCGAGGGCAGTTAGCATTTGGAAAAATAAGGCACAGCAGCAAAGGTAAATATAAAACTACAAAGGCCTTCGGCAGTTTTTGTTGAACAATTTGGTGACTCATAGGGGCTTTTCGCTCGTAGAAAGGAGAACCCCAGAAACCTTTGGCTTAGCAACAAGAATGTTCACAACCTCGATAGGGCAGCCTATAGATTGGTCCATACCTCATTTGTCAGTGCAGAGAGAGCTCGCAGATGCTCGTGAGCCAGTCTGAGATCAATAATTGCCTTGAAAGGCAATCCGCCTGATACTTTAATTTCCAATTCCAATTGGAAGAAAAGTTATGCTAGTTGATGCACGATCCCCTCAATCTCCTCAGCAGTCGGAGATTGATCAAAAGTCTGGAAGACAGAAAGATCCTACTTCTTCTCTTCGATCATTTCAATAATATGTTCCACACCCGCTACTGCTTGGTCTAAAATGAAAGGCGAAGGGAGACCTCTTTGAGTCAAATAGGAAAAATTTGCCCACATGTCGCTGGTAACCTGGTTTAACCAAGCTCTGCAATCTGCTACCTGTTGAATGGCCTCGTGCATGGAGATGAGGCTACTTGCGCCCAAAGTTGTCGTCATTTGATCATTGATGCCCACGCTACTCAATGCTTCATCTGAAGTAGTATACAACTTACCCAATAATATTCTAGCCTCGAGAACCTTGTCAGAAGTTGACTCTTGAACCTGTTGTATCGATTCACTTACCATTCCACAGAGGCTAGCCGCTTGCGCCATAAACTTTAGAGTGGGCTACAGGGTAAGGCACAAAGCCTTCACCTTGTCCCAGTATGATGCGTGTAGCCCTTTGGCAATTTCCAAGGAGCTCATCCGAGGCGCAAGGGGTTGGGTTCTTAGGGTAGCCAATTCTGTCTCTTTGCTACCTAAACCTACCACTGCCTCTGCCAAGCTTTTATCCAATGCAGACATCTGCTCCTTCAGGGTAAAAACCTCATTTTTTTTTCTGCCAGGGCCAATTCGGCCCGCTTAGTCTTTTGGACCTCCAACTCCAAGTTGGTACTCACTTCAGCAATCTCAGTAGTGGTGTTCTATCGGAGCTCTCTCATGCCCTCAGTTAGCAGGTTAGACTTAGCTTGGAGTTCTTTTTCTTCTTCTTGGAGCTTCTCTTCATTTGTTCGGAGTAGCTCAACTTGCTTCTCAAGAGTCGGAACGACCTCCTCGCCCAAATTCTGCAACTCTTTGATTTTATCTTCGAAGGTACCCCTCTCCTTCTCCAGCCGACCTATTTTGTTCACTTGGGCTTTGAATTTGTTTACCCAGATGTCAACCTTCTTTTTTAGCTCTGCAATCTGATCATCCTTCTTCTTCTCCTGTCAGTTGAGCTTGAGAAAATCAGTAGTCACTATTTTTTGAGTCTCCTCCATCAGCTCAACTTTATCTTGCGGGCGGGCCTGCCGCAAGTCTAACTTGACAGCATTCATAGAATAGTCACTAGGTTGCATCTCGCTTACTCCCTTGATCACATTAAGAGTGATCTTCACAAACATCAAGGAATTCTAGCTTTCATTGAAAATGATTTGCAAGTGGGGCTCCGCCTGCCTGGTTGCGTCCTTCTCTCTTCGTTTTTTTATCCGGTTGGCGCGGGCACTTTTATTTGCATCGACCTGCGAGAAATATTCTTGGGCCGGGATACCTAGTCCACCAGCAAAAGGATGCTCTTGAGGGACAGCCAGCGGGAAAGATAGTATAGTTGATGCATCAGAGGTCTTGTTGGGTTGCATTATAATAGCCGAGGAGAATGGCGGGATGAATTGGCCACTCGGAAGGGATGAAAATGAAGTGATGGTGTAAGGAAAAACTGGAGACGCACCAACCGTAGCACTGGGCCTTGGGGATAAAAATTGTTGGCCTACGAGCCCGGTGCTGACACCAAATTGTGCTCCAAGTAAAGTATGGAAAGCAGAGGACACATAAGGGAAAACGGGAGGAGCAAGATCGGAATGATCGATAAAACTAGAAGCGGAGATGACTGGCGTGGATGAGACAGCAGGGGTAGACTGTGGTGAGACCAAAGACATAGAGGAGAAAGAAGAGGGAGGAAAGTTTACCTGATGTTTCGGTGGAGCTACAGATGTCTCGACCACTTCCTTCGCTGGCTGCTCTTCCTCCACGCCGGCCTCTTCGGTACGTTGTCGCTTCTCCTCCGCAAAATCATCGAGGTTGAGAATGACCCGTCTCTTACTACTGGTGGTTCTTGGATTTCATTTTGATTTAGAGGAGGCGGTAGGCATGGATGCTAGTATGCATGGCTCTTCCTCCTACACAGGTTGTTTACTAGTATTTTTTTCAAGTACTGGATTCTCAGCGATGGCGGGGGAATTCTGAGTTACTTCTTCCCCAGATTCCGTAGTAGCCTCCTCTCCTCTATATTGCTACACGAATGTTGAACTGTTTGAAGAATTCTCAACATCCGAATGTTCATTTTCCCAAATGTCATCAAACTTCTCATCAAGGGCAACTTCGTTGTATAACTTGCCAGCTACCAGAATCTCCTGCCGGTATATCCAGAAAGCTTGCATCTTTTCGGGTGCCCAATTGAGTTTCTTTAATTGGGTGACCAAAGGGAGGTTGATCACGAGCTTTGGGTTGACCCTCCCCACAATGTGATAGAAATTCAGCCAAGGTGGTTGACCATCCACTATAGGAAAATATTCGAGGCCTACATATCTACTTATTTCCCTCTTCGAGATCCCTCTGGAGGTCCCAGAATGGCCGAGGTGAATGCGAGATCTTGATGCCGATTTTCAACAAATTATTTTCAGGGTTGTAATTCTAGGGATCATCTATTAGTACCAGCCCGAGGTGACCCAACTTTGAAAGTAGAATCACTGAGGTATCGATCTGCGGGGTCCTCTTCTTAACCAGCGACACCGAACCAAACATGATTGGCAACAACAAATGGGAGGTTAAGTGCTTTCCTCCCCAATAATCATCATCAAGGGTACATAGCTGTCTCATTACCTCCAGGGCCAGCACTCTGTCGGAGAGGAAACGAGGAAGCCGAAAAGGTTCTCGAATGAAACCTGGCATGCAGAGCATGGTGAAATCCGTGCCAAAAAACCAGTTATAGGGTGGAGTTAACTTCCCAAGCCAGGACCTCTGGTAGGGTGATATGCGTTCGGTCATATTTATACCAGCCTTACCCAGAGCCCTTATAGTCGAGGCTATGAACGCATCTGAGAATGCATAATAATCGAAGGTTTTTGACATGATGGGGGTCCATGTCAAAACCGACTTCCTTGAGCCACTCTCATCAAAAATAGATAGGAGCATAGATGTTGAAAAGTAATCCGAATTTTGGTGCAAAATTAAGTAGGCCAAGAAAGATGAATACCTGAACCTAGAGCCGACCCCAAATTCCTTTAGCTGCAGCCAAATGCCATCGCTAATAACCTTTGCAAAATCAAAAAGTGGGTTCTCACAATTCTTCTTTAGCATAAAGCAGAGGGACATTTGAAATTGATGAACCTCTTTGTCTGAGTCCAATCCGCACACCATCGCCAGCATAGAAACGGCAGATTGTGCCACACCTCTCAGAGCTTTCAAACCGAAAGGAAATTTGGGCGGGGCCGAACTGCTCGGATGTTGAAGCTCAGAGCGGTAAAACTGTGGCCCTAACTGGAGCTCTCCCCACTTTTGTTGCATTCTCTCTATGTCAAAATCATCAACTTCCTTACCCAAAGGAAACGGGGCGCACATCATATCTTGAATAGCCACGGGGCTAATGACTACTCAAAAATCCTTGCCCCTGATAACCCCTATGTTTGGGTCAAACAGTGTCGCGCATGCTGCTACAATCTCTGGGCAAGGGTGCACCAAGGGGACCATGTACTGTGCAAGCCCGCAGTACCATAGTCGTTTGGGAAATTGGTTCATTGTATGCTTCATTCTTTTGCATACAGCTTCTCAAAGGCTCTTAGGATTGCTAGACAACTCAGGGTCAAAGACATTGTCCCAAACCTCCAAAACCACTGTCTGGTCTCTGTGAGGAACCGTGCTCAATAACTTCTGGTTCACTAGGTGAGTGAAAGGCCAGCTAGGCTTTGTAGGTATGCCTGGAGTAACATAAGACTCTCCATCGTAGAGCTACATGCGGGGTGCATTCCTCATCTGCTCGCTTAGACTTACTTGAGCCGAATTTTGTGTAGGGTTTTTTGCAATTTCGGTTATTTTTGTCTTCACAAGGGTCTCTGTGCAAACCTTTAGCAAATGACTTAGCTTCTCTAAAAAAAACTCTCTTCTTGCGAATGCCTAAATTGCTTAATTCTTTGGTAACTTCTGTAATAAATATGTTTCCCTGCATTCCATAGCTTGGCTTTTCCGGTTCTCGAGAATGGCGGCCGAAAAAGGTACGTGCCATCCATTTACGCCAAGTTGCTATTATGCATTATCAGCTTGTTCGGCTCCTGTGACATGAGAGATTCTATCTTTGGGTTCACATGTCTCTATTTTTGGCGAACTAGTTTTGCTCCTTCTATCAGTTCAATTGTATGCTCGATGATACCAGGATCGTACCCTTTAAGATCATCATATGACCAAGCTACCACTCCTGGGTATTCTTCGCAGAAGTGTTTTAGTTTGTCTTTATTCTTTTGTGACACTTCTTTCCCAACCTTGAGCTTCCTATCTTCTCTGATATGCAAATCAATATAATTGCCTTTGTCTGCCATGAGTTTCCTTTTATCTCTTGTTGCATCATTGGAATCGAACAGGCTTTCCAGAGTGACTAGCTCCGTCGGGAGCTTGTTGGATTTCAATTGGATGATTTGATCTCCATAAGCTTTGTTGATCTTCGGTTGCAGTTGATCGGAAAATTCTCCAGATGACTAGAGGAATGATGCAATATGAGCATCGCTATTAAATACCTGCCAATCTTGATTGTTATATGGGACGGTGGGTCTTATAATTACTTTCACTGCATGTTTATTTTTAAATAACTCGGTGGCGGGTTCGAATTGAGCCCCAATAGTTGCCATCCTATCAGCTTCGAAGTTCATTTCCCTCGGAATAGCCTGAATATTGAATGCTTCAAAGTTGTCGATCAGATCCCAGACCCTATGTCGATAAGATTGCATGCAGATATTCTTTGTGGCTGAAGTTCTATGGATTTGGTTAACCACCAGCTCAGAATCTCCGAAGACACTTATCTGCTTTGCACCCATTTGCTCTACAAATCTTAAACCATGGATGAGACCTTCATATTCGGCTTCATTATTTGAACAGGCAAACTAGAAATGGTAAGACCTCAATGTCTTTTTGTCAGACGGAGATACCAAAAAAATCCCAGCTCTAGCTCCTACTTTACATCTGGCTCCATCAAAATATAACATCCATATTTCCAGTGATTCTTCACCCTCGGGTTCTTTAGTAACTTTAGGCATGATCTGCCCTTCTTCATGAATAACATAGGTTTTGAGGCCAGTTGAATGGTAATTCCCGAAAGGATCTGTATCAATAAATTCTTTCAACAAATTTTCTTCATCCACTGTCTGAGAGCTAGTAGCCTCCTCTTCTTCAAGAAATTCGACATTATACCTTTCCTCTTGAGAGATTGAACTATGTGCTACTTCTTCAAAATTTAGCAAAGCCTCATCAACAACGTGCTCAGGATGTAAAGTCTCTAATAGCAGTTTCATCTTAGCCCCATTCTTGGTCCTTAGAATCAAGTGGGACCAGTCTAAAGCCAGATATCCTCCTACATTTGCAGTGAACTCTCGAGACAAACAGATTCCGAACAAGGGAGGGATATCGATGAGTATGGTATCCTGATTTACAGTGATACTAGGGCAGGCAAACAAATTCATAGGTAATCCCTTAATTATTCCAGCAGTATCCACCTTATTTCCATCAAGCTGCATGACTCCTTTATTTAGAGGCTCATATTTTAGACCCAAAGCATTAGCTACTTGCTTTGGCATGACAGCGGTGCTAGCACCAGAGTCGATCATACAGTTATGCAGCAACTTGTCACCAATAATCAGTGTTAGAAAGAAAGGTCTAGGTTTAGGCTTACTTTCCCTTCCGGACTCGAGCTTCTCCTCTGGTTGAATCGTTAGCACTTTATCCAGGTCAGACCTAGATGCATCCTCTCTATTGGGTAGAGCAAAAATCTTAGAATCTTCTTCAACTGACAGTGCCTTTTGTAGCAGTACCTTCTGCTCCGAAATGGCTAGAACATCCCACAGAGAAGCGTTGGCTGATGACTTTTTTAGTTGTTCCACCACGTTGAATTGCACTTTCGGTTGATGAGTTGCGAATACCTACTCTTTAGGACTAGTGGCCGTTACAAGTTTCACAGCCGGTATATCCAGCAGTTTGGTAACAGTAGAAGTGACTGATGGAGCCTTTGTCTTGGGAGGAAGCGGATTCAAAGGGCTAAGAACAACCATCTCTGACTATGGTGGGGTTGGCAATAGGCCTGCCACTGGGCTGGGCATTGGTTGTGATGTAACCTTGGTAGGTAATGTTGTAAATTCTTTGATAAATCTACGCTTAGAATGCGTATTATAATCAGATTGCACTCGGGGTACTTTATCAATAGGGATGTCATTCAGAAATGCTGACTCTTCTCCTTCCATCCACGAAAAGAGAGACTAGTCCAGGACAATCTCCGACTCTTGCTGGATAGACATCCCCTGCATTTGTGCGGCAAGGACCGCATTGTCCATTTGTTGAGAAGCATATGGTGAGTTGCCAGAAATGGATGTGCAGCCTTGGCTATGTTGATCTGCGATTTGTTGTTGCAAATTTCCCCGCGAACAGTTTCATGGCATGTGTGTGTCATTGCAAGGAAAACACCATGAGTTAGCATTTTCGGCTAAATTGTTCTGTCCCGCCACCAGCTTCTTATTCGAACTAGGATGAATAGTCTACATCGGTAGGGTTACCAAAACCACCTGGTTACTTGATTGAGCTGAAGTATTCCCTCATGACCTATCCTGCCACTAGTTTGATTGGTACAGAGGTTTTCCGCCTTGGTAATTTTGGTATGCCGGCTTTTGATAACTATATTGTTGTCGCTTCAAAGTAGTCAGTTCATTAGTCATAGCCTACATCTGTTCTCTCATTTCGTTCATCTCAGCAGCCATGGGGTTCGGCACTGGAGCTACTACAGGAGCTGCTGTTGGGGTCGTGCTTGGAACACTTCCGAGATAGATGTACATAGATTGGGGGGGAGCCACAGACGCACTGGTAGAAGGAACTTTGGCTTTAGAGCGTTGCACTCGGGGAACAATGGCATGATGGGTCTTGGTGCTAACTTTCCTACAGCGATCAAATTATTTTCTGTAGCAACAGCTAGAGCGTAAGGATCAGGAAGAGTTTCTCCACCCAGAGCCTATAACATCATGGAGATATCAGCATTTATCGACTTCAGGTAGAACATAAAAGCCAGATCCGGAGGTGGTCGGCTGCCAACAAGCACTCTCTGCCAGGTTGAATGGAACCTTGCATTGAAATTGGGCAGAGCTTCATGAGGAGCACGCTTTATGTTGGCCAGTTGATGGTATATCGACAATTTGTTGCCAGCGTTGGAGAAAAGTTCGTAAAAAGGGGTTCTGAGCTGGTCCCAAGTAGCTATAGTGTCTGCTTCAATGGTTCGGTACCAGTTCAGTGCCTTTCCTCGGAATGAGGCAGCCAACAATCCAAGGGCTACATTCTCGTTTGATATGCCATGTACCAGACATACGTCCACTACATCTTGCAGATGCTCTGTGGGTGTTTTTGATTCATCCCCAGAATATTTAGGGATAGCCTTTAGAGCCGAAATAGGGATGGGAGCCCATACTGTAAGAGGCATAGGTGCTACCAATGGACTGTCGGGGTCCCAAGCTACGTAATTTCTAGCAGCCATAGGTGCGGGTGGATTAGGCAATGTCGGAGAAGGAGGAGACGGAGGAGGTGAAGGGCTGCCTCGGCAACCTCTCGGGTGCATAGAAACTAAAGGGGGTATAAGCTGGCCAAGGACTCTTACAGTTTGAGGCCGATGGCTCATACACACTTCTAAAAATCAGGCGAACGTGCTAGTTCACTGTCCCACCAGGCGTGCCAAAAAAAAACTGTTGACGCAATATTTTGCATGTAGCAATAGCCTTATGGGAAATTTAACTATTGGGGGACATTATGCGTTAGCTAAATAACCTTCGAGATTTTATTGAAGTCGGCTCTTCGCTTAATGGGTGAAGTAAAAGGTAAGGGAGATTGCGAGAAATGTAAAATTTACACTATAGGTGATGCGCCAAATCTTTAGACAACTTTATTAGAGCACAGTGCATAATGCAAAGGCCCGAATCACTAAATTGTTGTTATTTAAGATAATTTTCTCAAAAGCACTTGTCATGCAAAAATACCCTCTGATTTGTATAATGTAATCAAGTATAACTTTGTGTTAACATAGAAGAGTAGTAGAAACATGATCTGTATTCATTCCAGCTATAAGAGGTTTCAAAAACTGAAGAACAGGCATTCATACAAAATGAAGATAACAGCACAGGTCAATAGTTCCAACAAATGCTTGAAAATAGAAAGGCCGAATTTATTTGGCACAGTCCGAAGTCTTTGAATTAGAAGCAACTATTACACGAGGCTTACTTCCTAGTGCTTGCGAATTTTTTATAAACTTAATCAACAACCTAATAAAAGAAAACCAGGTCCCATATATTGGCCATCCCACCGCTTAAAAATGCATTATGAAAGAGCAGACAACACGCGGTGATCTTCGGCCCAGATTATCTCGAGCCGCCACAGTAAACATCCATTGATCAGCAACACGCCAACAAGGCCATGATATGAAATGGAAAACCATGCAGCAACAGGAGAGGACACGCGGCAGTGGGAAGCACAAAAGATCCGTCGGCATCTCCAAGGTAACCAGCGTAGGAACAGAAACGCCACGTGTCACCCAGACGAAGCTCGATAGAAAGTAGCAAAGGCGTCCAGAAGAAATCCGTGAGAGAGATCCACATGGAGCGCTCTGAGAGCAAAAAAGTAAGAGGCGGGCCCAACTCGGAAGACAGCTAATGCAAGCCACGTGGCACGCAGTCAGAGGCTACAGAGAAGCAAAGCGAAGGAAAAATGAAAAGCTTTGCGAGGGAGCCACGTGGAGTGCTCCGAGGGCAGTTAGCATTTGGAAAAATAAGGCGCAACAGTAAAGGTAAATATAAAACTGCAAAGGCCTTCGGCAGTTTTTGTTGAACATTTATAAAGATGAAAATTTCTTTACCTTTCACCATGAAGTGCTCTAATTGTGTCATATGTATTTCTTCCTCCAAATCACTACAAAGAAAAAAAAAAATTACATAAACTTATTCAATATGTAGATCAAAATATGTAGCAATGGGAAGCAAGAATCTTATAGTTATTTTTTTTACAATATGAGAAAACATCTCACTATAATAAACCCACTCAACTTGAGAATAAGCATTAAAAACCAATTATGCCTTGTAATTTTTAACATTATTATCATAATCCAATTTATTTTTCAATGTCCATTTAAAACCAACAAGTTTGAATCCTTTGAAAAAAGGTACGAATTCTCATTTATCATTTCTTTTAATTGTTACCATTTCTTCATCCATGGCTATTTTCTAGGACTCTACATTATCCATACTTAAAGCATTATGGTTCTAGGTTCATAAATGAGTATTTAAAAGACAACATTCATCTCCAGTCATTAAGGGAATATCTTTTAGGTGGTTCTCTATGTTTGGTTGACCTTCAATCAAGCTAAGTTGGAGGTTCTACCTCTTCTTCTGAAAATTCAAAGCTTGAAGATCTCTCCTCAACCTCTAGTCTGAATTCATATTTTAATTTGAATTTCTTTGGTGTAAAAGGAAGATAAACCACATCTTTAATTTAAGTTTTTCTATCTATAGTATTATAGAAAAATAATTAATTTCTCTAATAATAAAATTTTAATCTATAATACCCTTTTTTGTAATAGGACACCAAAGCTTGTATCCTTTCACACTATAATTGCAACTAATGAAAATATATTTGGAAATCATATTCTCCAATTTAGTACACTTCTCCCTTGACATATGTACATATGAAGCACAATGAAAAATAAGAAAAATTGTTAATGAAGGATTTTATCCTAAACATACCTCCATGGGCATTTTATCAACATGAGCCGATATAGGAGACTTGTTAATCAAATAGCAAGCAATGACTATAACCTCAACCCAAAAAAATCCAAGACAACTCCAATAAGAATACTCCTAGCCTTCTCCATTAGTATTTAACTCATATTCTTTGTAACTCCACTCTCTTGTAGAGAATATAAAATTATCTTTTCTTCTTAATACCATAATCCTTGTAGAAGTTATTAAAATTTGCAGAAAAATACTCACTTGTCAGTCCTCAACATTTGATTTTCTTTCTAGTTTGATTTTATGCCATAGCTTTGAATTCATTAAAATAAATTTTAAAAAGGATTTGATTTTGAGAAAACAAACCCATGTCCTTCTACATATTGATTTACAAAGGATAAAATGGCTCGCAATCAAAATTTTGGTTTCAACACTAAGGTTGACAAAGTGACTACAAAGGAGAGAACTAAAAACGTGAAAGGAAAGGAAATTGCGACCATCATTCCTCCTTTCGCCATAGGCATTAATTTCATCCCTCTAGGTCAAAGATCATTGGGGGCAAGGGATTCCTTGGAGCATAGCTAGAAGACAATCTCATTGCAGAACAACTAGAGACTAAATAGAAACTTCAAGTCAAGCACAATTTGGTGGAATGGAAATCGTAGAGGGCATCGACAATGGGAGAACTTGCAATTTTTCAAAAAAAAACCTAGCATTAAGACAATTGTCATTCACACAAATCTAATTTAGAACAAAAGAGAAAGGATGAAAATTCTTTCTTCACCAAGTGGGCAGTCAGGCGGATCCCATGGACAAAAATGCATAAATGGTGGAAGGATCGGTGGGGGGAAGAGGTAAGCATCAAATATTTCCCTAATGGGTTTCTTTTTATAGAATTCACTTCTGAAGCATTGAAGGTAGAAATATTAAATAAAAGGATGTTAATGTTAGAAGGTTTTGGTTTTTATTTGATGGATTGGCTACCCAATTTTGACCCCCACAAACATTATATGGGAAAAACCCTAATGTGACTCAGACTCTAAAATTTACCATCAAAATGGGAAAAGAGACATAAAAGACACAATCAATGAACTCATGGCTTTGAAATCCATCGAAGCCTACAATGTGGAGTTAGTTGAGGAGGAAAAGTGCAAACAAGAAAGGGCAATGGAACCTAAAATATTACAGAAGGCTTCAAGTCTAAAGAAGTCTAAGAAGAAGCATCTCACTTGTCCAAATGAGGAGACACCTTTTGAAGGGATATTGGGAGTAGAAGGGGTGGAAAACCTTAAGGGCAAGGTGATGGAGGAACCAAGCCACACAATAATCCCACATTCCTTTGATGAGCCAATGATGGACATTGAGAACTCATCTCAGGGTGATGATCCCAAGGACCGACCCGTTGGACTTGGTGGGGAAGATCAAGAGAGGAAGGTATTCCTAGAGGAAACAGGGTTGATAATAGAGGGCATTTCTCGTGATCTATTTGGAATCACAAACAACCAGAAGTTAATTTCGTTAATCAGAATCGATGAAGCCCAATTGCATCACAATGGGATCAAATAATGGGATGAGATGCCTACTTTACAAGAAGAGGAATGGGTGGCCAAATCCAAAGAGTGGATATTATAGGAGGAGGATAAATTTCTCCAAGAGGGGAATGGACCTAATTGAGATGTGAAGCTAGGAATAAAACAAAAGGAATCAAAGTGAAAATCTCTAGATTGTGGTGAAGGCAAAAAGAAGGGTAGAAAAACAAATGTAGAAAAACTAAATCAAGAAGGGGATGCAAAAGGACAATTAAATATCACTAGGCTGTTGAAATATGGAAAGGGAAAAACCCTAACAAAAAGTGCTTAGTTAACCACTTCACATAGATGTCAAAATCTGATATTTTCATGATGTAGGAGAATAAGTTGATATAGAAAGAGTCAAATAACTTAAAAATGTTTTTGAAATTTTGGAATATCAAAAATGATGGAAGCTACTAAAGCTTGTAGGGGGCTAATAGTGTTATGGAAACCCCAATATTTCTCGTTGGAAATAATTGTGGGTAACAGATCATGGATGACATGTAATGTTAGGAGTCTAATGGATAAGATGAAATTTGATCTAATAAATGTTTATGGTTTGACTTCTCTAGTAGTAAAAAAGAAATCTTGGAAAGAGATAGAGGAATTCATGTCCCAAGTTATGAATTATATGTGTATAATTGGGGGTAATTTTAATGAAATTTTCCACAATTAGTATAAGCTTGGGAGTGTAGAGGGAAAGCTACAATCACAAGTAGACTTCAAAGAATTTATGGAGAGGAACTCCTTAATATAAATTCTAATGAAGAATGGTTTCTTTACTTGCAATAATAGAAGTTTTGGGTATAGCAACATAAAAAAATGGATAGGTTTCTCATCAAAGGGAATCTCAACCTATTTTCATTCACAATGGAAAGAATCATCATCCCCACCTCAGGCTCTAATCACTATCCAATCCAACTGAACATAGTTTACAATGTTAAACCAGAAAGGTTCCCTTTTAAATTCAAAAATATGTGGTGGTAGGACCCTAACTTTATGGAACTTCTAGCAGAATGGTGGAATGAAGTAGTCTTTGATGGAATCCAGATGTATTGTTTGTTGGAAAAGTTGATATATGTGAAGATGAAATCGAGGGAATGGAACAGAACACACTTCAAAAACATCTTTGATAGAAAATTTGAACTAGAAGAAGATATCCATCTCCTCAATGAGGAGGTAATAAAGGATGAAATGGACCAAGAAAAATACATGAAGGAAAAGACCCTCTTGGGGAAGTATGAAAACATTCTGGCTAAGGAGGAAACCTTTTAGAGGAAAAATTTGAGAGAAGTGTGGCTTAAGGAAGGAGAGATGAATTTTAAATTCTTTCACAATTCCACCAAGATTAGAAGGCAACAAAGTAGGATCAACCAACTAAAACTAGTAGATGGATCCATTAAAAAAGATCTAAGGATGATAAAGTAAGAGGTGATTAAATATTTCAAAATTTTATCAAAAATTGGAACGGATCAAACTTCAACCATATAAACACCTTAGTGGAAAATATTCCAAAACTAGTACTAGAGGAATAAAAAAAGTGTTGTTTTCAACCTTCATGAAGAAGGAAATAAAAGAAACACTTTGGAAATTGCATTCAAATAAGGAACCTAGGTTGGATGGTTTCCCAACTTCATTCTTTCAAAAATGTTGGCATATTGTGGGCCAGGAGGTTTGGGAAGCAATTTAGGATTCTAAGAGAAAAGGGAAAAAATGGAAAGAAATAAAAGCACTTGTGTAGCCTTAATTCCAAAGAAAGAATAGGCTAGTGCTTTAGAAGACTTTTGTCCTATTTTTTTGTGTGCACAATCCACAAAATTATGGCTAAACCAATGGCAAATAGTCTAAAAAAATTCTTTCCAGACATCATCGCAGAAGAACAAATAGGGTTCATTCCAAGAATATCAATCTTGGATGGGGTCATTATAGCTCAAGAAGCTATTCATTTGCCCCAAATCACTGGTAAATTAAAAAAATTGGTAAAGTTGGATATGAGGAGATCTTATGACAAGATTGAATGGAGGATTTTTTTATGCATTTTAAAAGAATTTGGTTTTGATTTGGGTTGAATCAGCTGGTTGTTCAATTTTGTGGCTAGCCCCAAGTTTTTAGTCCTAGTTAATAGTTCTCCCAAAGGCTTCTTTGGGTCATCTTGGGGATTGTGATAGAGTGATTTTTTATCCCCATTCCTCTTTTTCATCATCGTTAATGCTTTGGGAAGGGCCTTGCATCATGCTCACATAGATGGAAAACTTGAAGGCTTCAAAGTCACAAGTGACCCAAATCTTGTGACCCATCAACAATTTTTCAATGACATAATGTTGTTTGGTATGGCCAAAATAAAAGAAGCCTTGGGATTCAAAGAAATCCTAAAACATTACTTGGTGTCCTTTGGTCAAGAGTGAATGCTCAAAAATCAGAGATATTTTTCTTATCTACACCACCAAGGAAGCGGCAAGAAATTCTTTGAATTTTGGACTTTAAGATTGGAAATTTCCCTACTTATTGTTGATGGTGTTTTTATGCTCTTCTCAAAACAAGGAATGCATAGGTGCATTACCTCTCTTGAAAGACAATCTTCCACAATCAGATTGCAGAACACTATCCCAAGGTCTCTCGGATGTTAGGTCATGACAGTGCTTGGAATATCTCAATTGTTTCATGTGATTTTTTGGAATCACAAGGTGGCCTTATGTGGAAAAAGCTAGAGGAGAATTGTATTTGCGAATAGAGTTCTTTAGATAGGAAATTACTGCACTTTTACTGCAAGTTCAAACAGTAGTCTGGGACTCTATTTTCATCTTTAAGTTTTGGCTTTACAATGTGCAATGAACCTTAGCATAGTTCACTTCTTAAAAAAAAAGGGAAAAATGGAAAGGGAGAGAGAGAGCTCCTGGACATGCAACTACCGATGAACAGTGATCATGGAGGTTTCTGTTGTGGACAATTTTCTTAAAATAGAATTTCACTTAATCAAAAATTTCACAATGCCATGAAATCTATGTTATCTTCTAAGGACTGCACATATTTCATCATTCATTCACCATATATGTGTGAACAAAGATAAAGTTTAAAGAGCAGCTATAAAATCAGAGTCCAAACTAACTTTGCACATCCATCTACCAGTAACAAATGACCAAAAGTATGGAGAAGAAAAGCATACACACAATAGGAATCTTCACAAACAAGGACAACATTACTAAATCTACCAAGGATAGCTAAAAGGAAACTAGAATAACAAAGTAAATCAAAATAAAATCTTAACTTATGAGAGAAGAATCATGAAACATGAGAAGAAATCCAGAAATGCACCAAGGTCAATGTATTTCTATTGCAATTTTTGCAGCATGTATTTACAACTCAACTCTCTCAAAATGAGAGGAGGAGACCCCTATTTATAGTTTTCAAAAAGAAAAATGAGTGGCCAAGATTTAATCTCATTGTGTGGCCAAGATTCACTTTACACCAGGGTTTCACCTACCCCCAAATATTCAACAATTTAAAATACATCTTTTTTCTTTTTTCCTATTTTGTCTTCTAGTGGTGGCACTATAGCATTTTTCGTCCTTTTGCTGATTAGTCTTTGCCTAAGCTATTCCTTTAGGAATTTTTCATTAATAAAAAGGTTTCCCTCTTGCTTGTTTGAAGCTGCATACTCTATAAATTTCAAGACCACCGACCGGAACTTGTCGACCTCAATGATGTCGAATCTCAGCACCTAGTAGCTCCATTCCTTGGAATTATTAACAAGCTTTTCCCAGTCCTCGTCATACTTGGAAACCTGGTCTCTAAATAGCTTGGAATGGGAAAAAGCTTGGGCAACAAAGCTTATAAAATCTATGGTAACCTCGGCTGACATCCCATCCCCCATCCTCCTTCGAAAGTGAGGTTTTATGCTTTCTGGATTGATCTTGACAGCGGGCACCTCATACCTCATCATCAACTTCAGCTATCAGAAATAATCCCCCCAGGCCTACTTGGCCCATTCAATATCCAGAGTTACTCACTCAAGGACCTATTCCAGCCTCTCCTTTCAGTGATTGAAGTCTCGCTTCCACACATCTATTAACCAATGGTCATCATCCTTGAAGGAAAACTCCTTTTCCCAAACCTCACTTGGCAGTGCGAGGATAGCCTCGATTTTTGGGTAGGCAGTTCCATACTTCTTTGGGAACTCAATGCAGATTCGCCTTGTACTTTCAAGAGATGTTTTTACTTCTAAGAACTTGTTCGTTGTTCGAACAACCAAATTGAAGCCCATATTCCCAATATCCAAGACTTGTCGAAACCACTTTTTCATGGTCTTGTCCAAGTTCCTTCTCCTTTCCAGCTTGTTTATCTATTCTTTGGACAACAACTGTGGTGGGGACGATGATGTGGTGGGTTGTTCCTTCGGAGATGACTATTGTTGAATATAGGTCATCAAATCAGCCACCTGTGCCTTAAGCTTTTCCTTTGAAACCTTATCTTGCTAAATGAGGTGCACCACTGTGGCGATTGATTCCTGGAGATGGTCAACCTTTTTCTCTCTGGTGGCCACTCCCAAGTCAATGGTGGAAACGTTGTAGCTTATTCCTTGTTCTCCAACCACCGATGTAGCTATTTGTACAACCCCAATTCTAAAGGAATCCATCGATATCTTTGATCTGATTCTAGGCTTTTTCTCCTTCTTGGTACCAATCTAAGCTCTAGCCAATATTGCCTCCAGTCTAGCTTTCGGATCCTTCAGAGTGGGAGTCCATTTTTTCCAACTTCCTTTCTAGCCAATCATGCATTGGGGACCCTTCCTTGGGTGATTCATGTTGATTATTTTTTTCCTCCACCCTGAGTTCAATGGCCTTGTCATCGAGGGCCTCCTGCTCAATCCTTGTATCTTCCTTCTCCTCATCAGAATCTTGCATGAGCATTATGTGTTTGATAGGATATTTGGTGGGTAGTTGTTTATCAGGGTGGTCCTCCCCTTCAACATCCTTTTCTTCTTCATCTTGGTCATGCCCACGTTCTTCGAGCTTATCCTCTTGTATATCTTTGTGGAAGGATGTTTCTTCATCATGCTCGGGGGTTTGATCATGTCTTTCCGCAAGAGACCTACCACCCTCAATCTCCGAAGCAGCAACTCTTTCTTCAACCATAGGTTGTCTTTCAGCCTCTTTGTCTTCAACTTCCTTGAGTTGCTTGGCCCATTCGACATCAAGCTCTGGGTCAGTCATTTCTTGGATTATGTCTATGCCTAGACCTTCGGTGTCATCACTGGAAGATTCATAGGCTACCTCATCGATTACCCGATGTTCGTATATTGGGTACTCATGATACTCAAATTCCTCATCTTCCAGCCTCTTAGCTGCCTCCATTTTTTATCATTCCATCTCATCAGATATTTGCATTGTAGCTTCCACACTAGGTGGTTATGTAGGAGGAGGAAGAACTGGGGTGCTAACCATTGCTTGGGAAATTGAAGCTTGTACCATTGGATTTGAAAACATTCCTGAAATTTTAGATGGCACATTCTGCATATACTTGACAAAGGATTTTGGGAGAGTGATGGCAAGCATTGCAGTAGCAATGGCGGTAGTCAGAAGAGAAAAGGAAGGAGACATGGACAATGATGAAATTGGCGAGTTAGTGGTGGAGGATGAATCCAGCAATATGACCTATGCAATTGGAGGAGTGGAGACGAGGTGGACAACAATTTCCACTGCAGGCAGAGAGGAAGCAACTATTGCATGTGAAATGGGTGGGATGGTGGCAATAGCAACAGTGGTTGCAACAGCAGATGAAGCGGGTGGAGATCTTGGTGGATCAACTTCCATCTCCTCACCCTTGTGGAGTGGATCTTTAGGTATTACTGGCATCTCAATGGCATTGCTTGTTCTTCTATGATTCTTAGGAGGCTCGCCCTCCGAGGCCTTTCTAGTGTACACTTTTGGGTTGGGTTGTTGCTCGTCAACCTCATTTCTCTTCTTCAACTTGACAGATGGAGGGGACTTGGATGTTTCTCCAATTGTAGTAGCAGCTGCCCCACCATCAAAACTACTTTGTTCACTTTTGAGCCCCTTGAATGTCAAGGCGATTCCCTACTTCTTCAGTTGGGCGACCTACCCATCGATCCATGCCTTTGTTCGAGCCTCAATGGACTTGGTAAGAATGTCAACGTCACCAACCTCTTGCGCATTCCAATCAATTAAATGAAATGGTAAATTTGCAATAGCACTGTATCTTGGGTCGATCATTGTGCTCTCCTCTTCTTCAAGTTGATTTGGGACCGGAAACAAGTTCACCCTCTTCACGAAGTATGCATTCGCATATAATGGCGTACCCGCACTTCAAGGTCATCTTTGCAATTAGCCCAAAAATCCTCAACATGGTGGAGGTGGGCATACTCTTGTCCAAGTGCTTTCCTGTTGTGGTTGTATGGGTCCATCCGTGGTTGAGTTGTATGTGGCCTGAAGTGGTACTTAGCTAGCTCCTTCTCTGAATTTCCCATGCATTGGGAGGTATGAAGTTCATACATTCCCTGGCCGAGTGTGAGGGGATAAGGGGTCCCTTCTAGATGCTTACTACTTATAATGTTGTGTATATATTGCAGCTCCAAAGATAGTTCCAACAGTATAATCCAGTCATTAAGGTACCGGGGTAGCTTGTTCGGCCTTTCAGAGAATCCCTAGGTGCGAATGTAGGTGAACTTGGGAAATTGGATGAATACAAAGGCGTAATGCTTAAGGAGGGCCCTCGCACTATGAGAGACTCTTCTCTCAAAATCACCTCCAAGTAGTCAGATGACGTAGGCAATAAAGGCATCGTTTACCCTACAATAATCCCTCTTGAAATTTCTATACTGTAGCTGAGGGTACTTGTCATATGGTTTGAGCTCTCTTCTTGGCGTTTCATTGGGTACTACGGATAATCCACTATAATACCGTCGATCAGAAAGGGAATATACCAGGTAGGACATCATGTAGAATTGGGACCTCTTCTTTATATTAACGAATTGCTCATGGAAGCAATTACTGATTATCTCCCCCCAATAGAACGCAGTGTCCTCTCCATGGAGAATTTGTTCAACGAAATACATCATCCATTCTTGGAAGAAGGCCGCAGCAAGAAGGCCCATTATTCTGCTCAACAAGGTAACCAAATCTTGGTAGTCCTTGAAGAAGTCACTACGGTAGAGCTCATGAGGAACCTTGGCAGCACTGCCCCGCCTCTCCTTCAACCAATATTGGTTGATTAGCTTTTTGCACTTCAAAGGATCCTCATCCCACAATGCCTTACACTCCTGAATAGTTGGGGTCTCCATGCTTTCAAAGACGGTTATGTGGAAGGTTTTTGTTATCATGAGAGGGGAATTATCAGCCAAGATATTCCCATTTCTGTCCATAATGGTCCTTGTTTCAAGTTTGTATGCCTCCCTGCAATCCATTACTAGTTCAGGGGCAATCAAGGTAGGAGGGGAACCTACAGCCTTAGCAAGTCCACTGCTTCTGATCAGTCTTACATTATCAATCCTTGGCTCTATTCTGACTCATCGTGTGAAATCATCAATATCGACGTGCCCGATATTGGTGTCTATGATATCCCTCCAACTAGTTGTGACTTTGGAGTGCAATGGAATTCCCTGGAATTGGTACTTCATTTGATCTTTGTCCTCCTTGCCCTGAGGAGTTTTGGCGGTTCTTTTCCCTTTGTCCTTGGTTGCTCCAGAGGCTTCTACACCAGATTCCATAAATCTTGCATAGAGAGACGGGAGTTAGCAAAATTAAACATGAGGATTCAGCTTCGAACAAACCCCTGCAATTCAAGGTTAGAGGATTCAGCCTCGAACAAACCCCTGCAATTCAAGGTTAGATCCACAATTTCCACTTAAGAAAACTCTAACACTTGATAATAATAACATTGGAAGGCAAACAGGTGCCCCGGGCCCTAAGGGTCGAACTTCCCCTGGAAAAATGTTGTTTGGAAGGGCAAACAAGGCAAGGCGTCCCCAATGACTTCTCTCGATCTTGGATTTTCTTAACAAAGGGTTCATGTGGGAGAAGGTCAATTTTAAGCATGTGGATCAAAATCCATTTTCAATTTGGAGGCCATTTGAGTCATCATTTAGGCGTTCGGACCTTAGTTGTAGGAAAGTTGTCAAGGGTCAGCTATTTGGAATAGCACTAGGCAAACGACATTCCAGGGACCAAGTTCCGATGTTCTGGTCACAGGGGTCGAGAAGCTATTTAGGGATAGCCGTGTGGAATGGAAAAGCGCAGACATAAGTCTGGGATGGGCTTCCTAGAGGATTAGACCTGAGGTGGGTTCATCAACTTGTCCAAAACTTTAGAGGCAAAAGGGCAAATGGGGCCCAAGAGTCGGGAAGATGTCCCGCGACAGCCGTATGAAACAATGAATCGGAGATAGTAGCCCGGGGATGGAAGTCCAAAGGCCGGGGTCCAAAGGCAACTCCAAAGTCTAATTTTTGTTACAAGTATCAGGCAGATTTTGCAAGCCCGGGGTCTAGGATCTGGGAGGACGTTAGGGGAAGGCCGAGTGAAATGACGAAACGAACAAGGAACCCCTAGGTCGAGAGCCTAGGAGGAGCTTCATCGTTGGAGCGTTCTTTGCTAAGTTTATTCCATGGCCAAAGAGAGGCTCGGGTCCAAGAGGTGCGGTCACCTACCCCGAAGAACAGTGATGGGATGACATCATTTCAATTTTTTATTTGGACCTCCTATGGGGTGTTTTTTTATTTTTGAAATTTGTGGGTTTTCAAGTTGAGGCGCAATTCTACTAGATTCCTTAGCCCTTTTCCCTTATTACTTAGTTTTGACTCATGGATTTGATAAAAAGGAAAAGACAAGCGGATGGTGACCCTACCTCAAGGGCCCGAAGAAGCAAATTATCGAATCCTTGAAGAACGATGAAGTTGAAGTCCAGGCGCAGAGGAAGAGATTGTTGGGGTCGCATCGTGCTACTTAGTTCTTCCTGACATGCGAAAATGACAGGTAGAAACCATTTAAATAGCCCCTAAGTGTAATTAATAACCCCTAATGAATGTTGGTACAACGATTGATGGGTAGGTGAGTTTAAATTTCTAGGATGGTGGCAGGAGGATCAAAACCTGAGAGTCAGATAGATGTCGGAGGATAGCCATTGGAAAATCTGCCAAGTAAAAATCAAACGGCAAAGAGAACATCGGGGTCTGAGATCCAGGAGGACAAAGGTTGACGGCCATTAGCAATAGCAAATACCACGAGGAGACCCAAGAGGGGAAACCCCAAAGGGTCTGGCCCGGGAGGCTGAAAAGACGTGTGGGCACAGCTGTCAAGTTTTGACAAGTGATGCAGATGGCTATCAAAGCATCGTTGTCCGAAGGTCGAGAGGACGTTGACCGTCAACCGTCGGCCGCGTTGAATGACAGAACCAAAAGGGAAACCTGAGGGACCAGGCCCAGAGGGTCCGGCAGACGCCATGAAGGAAAACTAACAATGAAAACCTAAAAGGCCTTAAGACTTAGCAACTTTTAGAGGGGAAAAATATGGTCAACCTTAAATGAAACTTTTGAGAACATTTTGGCCTGAAGGACACCAAAATGGGGGGCATGTAAAATGAGGCGGAAGCAAAAAAGACCCGGCAAGGCAAAAGGAAAGAGAGGGTCCCCATTCTGAATGGGGTGTGTGTGCCATATGCACAAAACTTATCTAGACCTTCCTTTGGCACCTATTTTGAGGTCAAATAAATTGTGGGAACCATTAATAGAGAGAGCATCAAATAGAGTCGCCTCTTGGAAGGGCAGATGGCTCTCTTGGGCTAGTCACATAGTACCAGTAAAAGAAACCATAGATGTAATTCCTATATACATAATGTTGTGCCTTCCATTGACGTACAGTGTGGATCAAAAACTAAAAATCATTTTAAGGAATTTATTCTAGCAAGGATCCTCAAATAAGGACAAAATGACCTCAATTGCTTGCAACGAGGCATGTAGGCCAAGAGAATATGTTGGAGTGAGTCTAAAAAAATATCTCCTTCAGAATAAGGCATTGGGAGCCAAGTTGGTATGGAGGTTATATAAATAACCTTAGTCAAAATGGGAAAAAATTGCAACATAAGTACCTGGAGAGCATGAACCCAACCAATATATTTATCACAAACAAAACTTTCTAAGGGGTCTAGAATATGGAACTTCATTATCAAAAGCAAAGCACTAATAAATGACTATCTAACTTGGGATGTTCAGGATGGACGAGCAACCCTTTTTTGTGAAGACTCATGGAGTGGACATATCCCTATAGTAAAAATAGTTGTCTTGCATCAAATAAGGTGAGAGATAGAACAAATTTGGGGGGACAAGGTGAGAGACTATGTGGAAGTATGTCATGCAAATGGTCTATTGGAAGAATAAGGAGATGTCATTGATGAACTTGTTGGCAAGATGAGCATGTGGAATTAGCACAAGGTATATAGTTATGCATTGCAATGTTGTCATTGATATCAACATTGTATCCTAGTATGAAGACTATGGTGCAGATTAGTTTGGGTGTCTTGATCATGCTTGAGGGTGATTAAGTAAGACAATTTTGCAAGAGGGTTTGGTTCAGTGAAGGCAATAGTTATAGAAATGACTAAGTGTCATTTTAGGTGATTTTGTGTATAGGGGATCTAATATTTGGATCTGCGTTGGTCCATTGATGAATATTTTTCTCTATGCTTCTAACATATTTTTTTGGGCTGATAAAGGAACCTAATTCAAGAGTTTCATCTTGTTTTGGTTTTTGGTTTTGGAGTTATGGGTAACAAAAGCTCGACTTGGAAGTTTCAGGAATTTTCTAGTTTAGTGCATATGCTTTGGTGAGTCCGCACTTCTCTGTGGATGGGTTTTTGGCTTTGTAGTTTTGGGAAGTTGTTGACAGGTATCGGTTGATTGTGTATTCCAGTTGAGATAGTGTATTCTTGAATATGGTTGTACAGTTGGTGAATATTGTTATTAGGTCATTACCAATACCGACCTAGTGATTTAGGTGTATTACAAAGTATGAACATGTTATGATCCATTATGTGAGTGTTATTTTAGGTTTTTTTCAACCTATTTCATAATGTTATAATGTTCAATTCTTGGTGTGAAGCATGTGTGGATAGATCTTGAGCTGGCAAGCTACATTTTGTTTATTACATCTAATTAGGCCAACCTAATTGATGTTATAGGTGAAGTGGATATATAAATTAGATATTTTTCAATATTTTTTGATGTGGTGACATGTAATAAGAGTAAGTGGATGTGAATTGTGTGAATATAGAGGGAATGCAAGGCAGAGCAAAGCGTTGATTCAAACCAGTATGAAGATTTTTGAGTCTATATTTTGAGCTTCATTGGAACTAAATTTCATGCATGTGTTATATGCAATTGTAATAGTTCAAATCTAATTGTGAGTCACAATATCTTCTCTCTTTTACTTCTCAGTGGGCACTAAGTTGACTTGGATAGTGATTCCACCCACAATGAGAACTTTTGTAATATACTATAACCAGTTATAATATATTGTGAGCTAATACTCACTATGTTTTTTCCCATTTTAGGTTTTCCAAATAAAAATCCTAGTGTTTATGTCTTATGTGATGTTGTTGGATGTTTTCATACTTTCATTATCTACTGTAAATTGAATATGCTATGTTTATTAGATGTTTAAATGATTAATTGGTTTAAAATAATAATGATTCACCCCCTAGTATTCTGGGTGTTCAACAATTGGTATCAGAGCTTGGTTCCTTAGAAGGAGCTTAACTTCTTGGGGAAGGTCTTGGAGTTTGAACACATGGTTGTTATAATATTACCTAATCCTTTATAAAATATTCTTTCTATTAGATCCACATAAGAAGATTGCATATTTGACATAAATGGAGAACACAAAGTTTCTTTTGAAGATCTAGAAAGAATTGAAGGTGAAAATAGATATTTGAAACAAAATGTCAAAGAAGGAGATGAATGCATTAGAAAATTGAGAGAACGAATCAAGAAATTTAGAGAAATGCATAAGGAAGTCAATGAGCAATTGAAGCAAGCAAATGAAACGATTATCGATCTAAAGGTCCAAGTTGAAGAAATAAAAAGAGTTGAAGAATGTTTGAATGCAATGGTGAAAATCAAATCTAAATAATGCACAAAGCTTGAACAAGAAGTTGTGAATTTGAGATCAAATCTTGAAAAAGCAAGGATTCATGAAGAAAAAGTCAAAATGATTTCTACAAAGCTTAATGAAATGATTGCAAATCAGAAAGGATCTAAAGAGAAAGAAGAATTAAGGTTTGAGATAGGAGAAAGCTCAAAGAAATATCAAACTACAAGCAAGCCTAAAAAGAATATCGAAGACAAGAAGAACAATAGAAAGATCTAGAATCAAAGAATGAAGCTAGAAGACCACTAATCAGACAACCAAATGCATAAAGGTACCCATATGTTAATGGTTTATGTTATTCTTGCAATATATCTAGACATCTGGCTATGGAATGTAGAAGCAAAATGAATTAGAATGTTTCATCTTTTTTCGATCAATTTTTTGCATGCAAGAGATTTGGTCATAGAGCTAGTGAATGTAGAAGTCAAATGATGAATGACTATAACAATAGTACAATGGTTCAATATTTCAATGGATACTGCTATACATGCTATGGATTTGTGCATAAAGCTAATCAATGCAAATCTAAAATGAATGGAAGTAAGATTGGTTAAAATAATTTCATATGCTACAACTGCAATAGGCCTAGACACATTTCTAAGTTTTGCATAAGCAGAAATATAAAGAAGGATAATTCGGTAAAGAAGAATAATCCAATATAAAAAATTGATCTAGCAGAGACAAATAAGTAGATGGATAAGATTTGGAAAAATAAGGAAGAGACCAAGGTTAAGGATGAGTCTATACTGACATCCGGTGCATATGTTTCCTCCAGAAATTGAGTTGAGAGCCTTGGCTCAGGGGGAGATTTAATGGAAATATTTCATCCCCCACCAAAGAAAATGGTGTTGATGCTTCAACACGAGGAAATGTGATGTAGATCAATTTATTTGAGCTAATGGAGAAAATTATAGTATAAAATATCATCATATGTAAGTTTATGGAGTAGTTGAAGGTGGTTGTGCACACAGTTAAGGGTTTGACAACTTTATGAGATGAAGCATTTATGGAAAATTAGGCCACAGTGGAAGGTTTATAAGTGATATCACTTAAGTAAAATTTATTTTCATTCAAGTTTTCAAGTGAAGGAGAGTAGACAAAGAGAAAATCAATGCAATTTAAGTGATTGAGACCTAGTCTGTGCAAACCCTAGTCAAAAATGTGAAGTGAAAGGTATTTTACGGTCTCTATTACCTTAGTTTTTCATAAAATACTTTGAAATATATTTATATAATTGTGTAATGGCTACACCAAGGGTTGTGGATGTGTTCGAGTGAGCCTGACCTAAATTTAAGAAGCATCCTGACAAATCCATCGAGGTCGATCCAAAAGGCACATTCTCGAGGGTTCCTTATGGAATTCTGTACATAGAAGATATAAGAATATATATTCACAACAAGCTTTAAGAATATGACCATTCCAAACTAGGAGATGTGTGGATAAATGAGCTCATTGGTGACGACTTTGTATTGAAGCCAAAATATCAAAATCTAGTTGTAAAGGGGTTCAACGTCTAGCAAGGGTTTCCCAACTTTTTCCTTGACTATTCTTGGGTAAGGATTGCTTTGAGCCACATCCATGACAATTTTGTATGCATGGATATTCCTAGATTGATCACAAAGGATGTGATTAGGGAATTTATAGGGTTGTGTGCCATCGAACCCGTTCTGGTACTCAAATCTATGAAAAATGAGACAGTGATGGAGAGAAAAGGGGCTAAGTATGATAGGAGAGCCCTAACCATTAAAGACATAAATATTGTTGTGAAGTATGCCTCTATGATAATAGGCTACAAACTGTATTTCTCTAATAGGGATAAATTTGTATCTGCCATCGCCATTAACACAACCTATGAAATGGTGGAGAAAGGTGTTATTTATGGCCTATGTGAATTATTGAGGCAACAAATCATGGATAACCTATAGAAAGAAAAGGATACCAAGTATTTGTTTAAGTATGGAAGTTTAATTATATGTTTGTTATTTTACTTTTTGAAAGAACTCCCCGAAATGAAGAGTGTGGTATGGTTAAAAGGAAGACCTATTTCTCATCAGATCAAATACTTCTTGGGAGGTTTGTGAGATACTAAGGCATATGAATATGCCCTTGTGGAATTATTTTCAATTTCTTAATAGAGGATGCAAGAGAGGGAGATAATACCCTGAAAGATGGTTGATAAGTATAAGAAGGATATCATCTTTTTGGTTTATAAAGATGAATTTATCATGCAATTAGTAGAGCCAAGAATGGATCTCGAAAATTGGATATGATATTACTAAGGATGAGATTATGGCGTATGTATATTATATGTTAAGAAAACCTAAGGATGCCTTTAAAGAGAGGTATGGGACTTATGAAGAAAAATCAATAGAGGTCCATCTGGAACAAAGAAAATCTCAAATAAAGAAAATTGTGGACAAAATGACTACACAATTTGTGGAGGCAATAGGCCTCACACCAGAACAAGTTGAGGTAGCTAAGGATAAGTATGGAGATCTATGAAGCTCATCAAGTGAGGAGATCTGGTAGAATAGCTAACACTCCTTTGGGTGCTTAGAAGTCCTCTAAGACTGTCCCCTCATTAAGTGGAACTAAGAGGAAGGAGACTAGTACACCTACAAAGCAAACAAGTGCTCTGATGAAGAAGAAGTCTTCTTGGGTAAAACAAGCAAAGAGGCCTAAGAAATAAAAGTTTGCTCTGACAACACATCAAACTGTCCCTATGAGGAGAAGAGTGAAAACCAAAGCCACAAGAGAGCAGTATTTGTGTGTCAATGTTGAAGATGAAGAGGAAGAAGAAGAAGGACCAAAATTGGTCTAAAAGAGAAAAGGTGAAGCTTCACAAGGTGAAGTAGTTACAAAGAAGAGGAAGTTTGATATCATTGACACAGATAGTGAAGCTAAGGTGGAAAAAGAAAAGAAGGCTTCAGAGTGGAGGTAAGAGAGAAGAAGGTAGAAATAAGCAAGAAGAGGACATTAGAAGAAAAGAAGCAAAAGAATAAAATCCAATAAAAACCCATAGTCCAATGAAATTTGATGCACTTTTTAATGGTATTGTACATAATGATATGTTAGTGAAAACTACGACATTGTATATTGAGGTTGATGGGGTGGATAAGACCACCATAGTTGAAGCAATTATAAAATATATCATAGTTCTTGAAGTAGACATGCAAAATATAGAGAAATAGTTACCTACAGAGCTTTGGAATGTTTTGATAGAGAGGAGAAAGGATGTTATAGAAGAAGAGGACAAATTGAAGGCCTATGCATTAAAGAAGATCAGTGCTCCTCTATCTGAAAAAAATAAGGCCATATTGGCCACATTGTTCATTAAGGAACTCAGAACAAAGCAAAGGGTGAAAACCCTTATGGGTGGAGATTAAAATGATCTTCAGAGGCTTAGGAAGGAGAGTGTTGAAAAATCAATGACCTAGCACAAAGATTGGGGATGACCTCGACGAGAAAAGAGGAAGTGAATGTGGAGATGTTTGCTTTAGAAGAAAATGTTGAAGATGATGTGCAAATGGATTATGATCAACATGAGCATGAGATAGATGAAGGAGATGAAAAAGATAACATTCCTTCAGAAGTGGAAGATAGAACAAAAGAAAATGTGGAGGCTAAGAAGAATGTTGAGAAGAATGCAACTACCAAAGAAAATGCTACAAAGGAGGATACTCTTACTCCTCCTCTAGTAACTGATACACATGTTGAGAACATACAAGACCAACCAGAGATAGTTATCCCTCTAGATAATATTGAACAAAGTATTGGTGATGGAGAAATAGAAAAATAAGATGAGTAGAAAAATGAAGATGCCTCCGGAGATGAGGGAAAGAAAGAAGTGGGGACATCAGTTAATATTGGTAATAATGAGAAGGAGAAGGAGTTGAAATAAAATATTATAGAGGAAGAGGCAAAGGCAACTAGTGAATCCTCTAGAAACTCTGAACATTCTCTATAGAATTTTTTGAATATACAATTGAAATTTCAACCTGTTGTGTCTGCACAATTATTACAGTTGCCCATGTAAGAAGGAAATGTGGACCTTGCTAAGATTTCACCACTCCACAAGCTTCAGTTGGGAGATGTCTTCCATGCATCTTCCTGAAAGGAAATAATTGAGACACATCAAAAGAGTGGAGAAATAATTGAGGAGGCTATGAAGAACGTATAGGAGGCTATGCTTGAAACAACAATTGATAATTCATTATCCGATATGGACAACCTTAAATTTTTAATTGATTCTTTCAAAGAGTATGCCTTTGGACTAAAAGAGAAACTATAAAAAATAAATGGACAAGAAAATGGATGAAAAGAGACTGTTGGAAATAGACTTTAGAATAATTTAAAAGGTGCACTAGCTTGTGTGGTTGAGGCCAAAGCCTTATTCCATATTTGCATGAAGTGGCTTGAAGCCACAAAGAGCATCAAAAATGAGATGGACTCAATTGAGTCAAAGAAAGATAGAACTTCCAATGCATATGATCCAACACAAGACCTAGATGGAAGCACAAGATCAGCCATAGAATATTTACATGAGAAATACTTCCAAATGCAAGGTCAAAAAGAGAAAATTATTATGCAATTCAGAAACCTCAAGAATTTGGTAAACTCAAAGTTCACATTTTTTTTTCCAGTGCCCTTGTAAGTGTTGATAAAGCTACCGAGATTAATCTAGTACCCAACACTTCGGAAGAAGGTGAATAATGTCTAATGGATCTAGAGACCTAGTGCAGGATGCTTGGTATAGCCAAGAAGATCTGGGAAGAGGGAAAATATGAATGACAAGTTTATGTTGTGAAGCTTCAAGAGTCAACATCCTCCAGTTGATAGTAATTCTTTCTTTTTATGCATTTTAGTTTATTGTTTTAGATTCCTATGTACATATGCATATGATGTAAAGTGTTTTTTGGTGCAAGTTTTTGAACTAGTGGTGGTGTATAGCTCTCTTAGAGGGAGTTAGTGTAGTTTTTCAATTTGAACATATGGATATATTTGTCAGGAGGAGATCCAGTATGTAAGAAGACTATTGTATGCACCCTTTGCCCTTGATGTCAAAGGGGGGGAATGTTTTTGAGATAATTTTGGCATGTTTCCATTAATGACAAAGGGGGATATTTTTGGAAGAATAAGGAGATGTCATTGATGAACTTGTTGGAAACATGAGTATGTGGAATTAGCACAAGGTATATAATTATGCATTGCAATATTGTCATTGATATAAAAATTGTATCTTGGTATGGAGACTATGGTGTAGATCAGTTTGGGTGTCTTGAGCATTCTTGAGGATAATTATGTAAGACAATTTTGCAAGAATGTTTTATCTAGTGAAGGCAATAGTTGTGGAAATTAACTAAGTGTCAATTTAGGTGATTCTATGCACAGGGGATCCAATATTTAGGTCTGTGTTGGTCCGTTGATGAATATTTTGCTATGTGCTTCCAACATAATTTTTTGGGTTGATAGAGGAACCTAATTCAAGAGTTTCATCTTGTTTTGGTTTTTGGTTTTGGAGTTATGAGTATTAGAAGCTCGGCTTGGCAATTCGGGCATTTTCTAGTTTAGAGCATATGCTTTGGTTAGTTTTCACTTCTCCATGGATGGGTTTTTGGCTTTGCAATTTTGGGAAGTTGTTGAAAAGTGTCAGTTGATTGTGTATTCCAATTGGAATAGTGTTTGGAGGTCTATGTGCTCGGATATGGTTATACAGTTGGTGAATATTGCTATTAGGTCATTACCGGTGCGACCTAATGAGTTGTGTGTATTGTGGAGTATGAACATGTTATGATCCATTATGTGGGTGTTATTTTAAGTCTGTGCCAACCTATTTCATATTGTTATAAGGTTTGATTCTTGGTGCAAAGCATGTGTGGATAGATCTTGAGTTCACAAGCTACATTTTATTTATTACATCTAATTAGGTCGACCTAATTGATGTTATAGGTGAAGCAAATATATAAGTTAGATCTTTTTCAGTATTTTGTGATGTGGTGACATGTGATAAGAGTAAGTGGATGTGAATTGAGTGAATATAGAGTGAATGCAAACCAAAGAAAATTGTTGATTCAAATCAATATGAATATTTCTAAGTTTATATTCGAAGCTTCATTGAAATTGTATTTCATGCATGTGTTAGATGCAATTGTAACAGTTCAAATCTTGTTGTGAGCCATAGTATCTTCTATATACTTTACTTCTTCATGGGCAGTGAGTCCACTTGGATAGTGAGACCACCTACAGTGATCACTTTTGTAATATACTATAATCGGTTATAATATATTATGATCTAATCCTCATCGTAGTTTTTCCCATTTTGGGTTTTCCACGTAAAAATCCTGGTGTTTATGTGTTATGTAATGTCGTTGGATGTTTTCATACTTTCATTCTCCACTAAAAATTGAGTATGCTATATGTATTGGATTTTTAAATGATTAAGTGGTTTAAAATAATACTAATTCGCCCCCCTCTCAATATTTTGAGTGTTCAACATGGACTAACAAGGTGGTCTTGGAGGAAATGTGATCTTCCAAATATACCCAAGAAGGAGGCCCTACTTTTGGAATAGACTTTAAGAAATGCAAGAATAATCCTTCACAATTGGGAAGAGTATAAGTTGGTTTAGAATGATGCTAACAACAGACAATATAATGTAAAATATTGGTATAGACTGCTAGAAGGTAGCACAAGCAAAACAAAGATCCATGTTCATCTATTTTAGAATAATATAGCCTCCCCAAAGTTGGGGCCTTTACATGGGTAACACTTCAGGGTAGGATATTAATTGCAGATCAACTACAAAATGTTGGTTTTAATGGTCCATCACATTGCCCCCTATGTGAGTGTGCAGGGGAGGACACGAATCACCTTCTCTTGGGATGTGAATTTGCACCAAAATTCTAGAGATGTCTATGTGTGAAGCTTGATTGGATGGGTGCCCTAACAAATGACATTATGAGTCTATTCAAAGGTTGGCCAAACCCAAATAGAAAGGTAGCATTTTCAAGTCTTTGGTTGATTAGTCCTTCATTAATATTTTGGGAGATATTGAAAGAACGCAATTGATGAATATTTCAAGGAAATAAAATGGGGATTCTATTCTTCTTGAATACATTATAAGCAACAATTGTTGAATTTGTGAATAATCAATCACAAAACCATAGTTCAAGCAGTAAAGCTTGGATATAATCGGATAATGAAATTTCAAAATGATGGCATGGTCTAAAGCCTCCAAAGGTGGTTGGTTCAGGTGGTGAGAAAATTTCCAAAGCTAGGAAAAAGTCCTACTAGTCACCCCCAACAAGTTTGGTGCAAATTAAATTTTGACAAGGCATCGAGAGGCAACCCTGGTGCCTCTAGCACCGGTTGCACAACTTATGACAAGGAAAACTAATCTACAGTCCTTTCATCCCCCTCCAAGATGGAACCAATAATGTGACATAGATACAAGCTCTACTATATGGCCTAGAACTTTTCCAAGAAAGAAGAATATTGTATTTGGAGATAGAAGGTGACTCCACAATAATAATTAATACTATTCAGTCGAGATCGATTCAGAACTAGAACCTACACGTTTACCTTATGCAAATATTAGAAAATATGGATGCATTCAAGAAAATCATAGAAAACCATGTGTATTTGGAGGCCAACATAGTGACTGATAGGCTTGCCAACTTGACAACCAATGGCATCTATGTGATCGAACTTGGAAAATAATTTGCATTGCCTCGATAATAATGAAAATTCATGGAAATCAAGATATGCCTTTTCATCAATAGGTGAAATGACACGAGGATGTATTTTTATGGTGATAAGTGGTAGAGCTATCCTCTCGCCCATGTAAAATACAAAATTCCATGGCCTTTGTGAAAATCCAAGCGGATCCATAACAAGCTGGGAGTAATAATAGTCATATTTCTCTCTCTAACTAGCCAGTTGGTTTCCCAAGTGAATGGTTTTTTGGGTGCATATTAAAGGAATATTTCTGCGAATATAAAACACATTCATTTATTCTCAGAGCTTGAAGGAATATAGAGATGGAAAAACCCATGAGGTTGGTGAGCTCAAATTTTTGGGCAAAGTCACATACCATAGGCTCAAAATGGTCTTCAAGACATGTCAAAAACTAGAACTCACGGCTATAAAATGGGTTCTCAGGGTTGATTTTCTGAAGGCGAAAGACAAATATAGGGTGAACACGTATGTTTCCTCTAGGTTTTTTTCTTTTCTATTGGACTTAGGTGAGCCAAAGGAAATGGTGAAGGTCTTGCCCAAGGAATTGGTGAAGTAGGAGTTCCTCGGTAGGTTGGAGGAGGTTTTGGAAGTGTCCAAGTTGGGATATGGAATCCTGTGTCATAGGGACCTTGGCCATCTTTGCATAGGTGATGAGTAGGTTCTTTGGCTCTCATTCTTAGCCAATTTTTGCATTACCACTTTGGCGCAACATTGGAAGAAGGTAGCTAAGGGATGTTCCTTTCTACAAAATATGGCGAACCTAGAACCAATATTTGGCATTGTATGGGTGTATGTGTTCCTGAACTAGGTGATGGATGAGGAAGGGGAGGAGTTGAAGTCTTGTTAATAAATTCTAACATATACTAAATTTTTCTCAGCCTCTCAATTTTTGTATACAGACCAAAACTACAAATTTTGTAAAGAAAATATAGCATGCATGCTTTGGATTTTGTTTGGTAGACTAAAGCCCAATAGAAGGAAAAAATCATATCACCCAAATCTTTGTTGGGATTTTTTATCTAAATGTAATTTTGAAATTATGTTTAATAAAAGCAGGTATGTTGCAAGCTTACCTATCAAAAAAACCCATGTCCTATTATAATTATTAATAAATGTAACATAGTAAATATTTTTTACAATCAAAGGAACATCAATAAGACCAAGCACATATGAATGAACAAGATCCAAAAATTATAGAATACTTATTGTAACTCAAATAAAACTAAACATAATTATATATCCGGAGTTTTCACATAAATCAAATTTCAAGATTACAATTCGATAAACCTTCAACAAGGTTTTTATTCTTCAAGGTTTGCAAAACCTTATCTCTAATGTGGCCTAATATTTGGTACCATAAAATTGTATTTTCAACTAGTAACTTATACTCTAAATAAAGATCACCCTTAAGAACCCAAAAAAATATGAACATCCACTATAGAGAATACCACTATTTTTTCCAACATAAGAGATGAAAACTCATTTTTTATAGAAGTAATATTGCATTGAACCATGTATTAGAAGATGAAACAAAGTACCTAATTTGACATTGTTATGCACTTTTCACACACACACCCCACTGAAAGTAGGGACCCTCTTTCTTGCTTTTTTTCTTTCATTCTTGGTGTTTTGGCCCTTTGATTTTGAGGATTTGATTGCCTTGGAATGTTCCCAAATGATTATCTTACTCGTGTAAATACCCCTTTTGAAGAGGCACTTTGAAAATCTTATGTTTTGGGATTCATTTTGAGTTTTTCTCTATTTTTGGGAAAATGCCCTCTGGGCGGATTTCCCTGAGCGCCTCAAAAACCCAATGGAGGCTGCTTTATATTATTTTCGGAAATTCCAGGACTTCACAGAATTCCATCTGGATTGGATTTAACCGAAACTCTGTCATGCCTTCAAATTCCCGAGCTCGTTGTCTTGTCGACACATTAATGTCTCCTGTACGATCTTGCAATTCGCTTTTATTGGATTTAATTGCAATCTATGAGGAGAGGTTCTTGTCATTTTCCTTGTTGTGAGATTTGAGGAGCTAGATTTTGGGTTGCTATTGTTGGATTGTGCGTTTGAGGTTGTGATCGATCGTTACAGTCGATTTTTTGGTGACCGCTTGTATTCTGCTAGGACTTCAGGGTTTTTTGCCGACTGTTGCTATTTCAATTTCTTTGCTCTCATGGTATGTACATGATGCCTTCCCTTTTAATAAACGAATTGAATTTTCTTCAGGTTTTGTGTGGGTGTATGTTTTGAATCGGGACTTTGATGTGCTATGGTCTGGTAGCGATGCTAGGGTTTCTGTTTATTGGCTTGATGCCCTTCCTCATGGCTCATGCCTCCTTTCAATCTGCATGATTGTGATTCAATTAGGTTAGCCATTGATTTCCTCCATTCTTAATTGGATTTCATGCTTTCTTATGTCGAGCTCTGGTTTAACCTAGAAATCCCCGACCTTTGATGAAATCACGTCTTGGGCGAAGTGAAGCTTGTTGCTTATTGTTTGATTTAATGATCGCCCTGTCTTAGTTGAGTCATGGGAGAATTCGTGTGAAGAATAGTGGAAATCAAAATGATGAGTTAGGATCCAAATTGTGCTATCATGACGACTTCCTAGGGTTTCCCTTGCTGAAATCGTTCCTCATATTGATTGGATTTTATTTAAATCGATTTGAAGCGTAATTTGTTCATCTTGCACTTTGAAAGAACTTAATCCAAAGTTAAATCCCCAACCTCCTAATCATTTGATCAATCTTGGCAAAATTCCGACGAAGTCAAAGATTTCAGGTTTTCAAACACCTCGCAGATTTCCTTTACTTCAGGATTTCCCCGATTTTTCCATCGCTTTGTCAATTTCGCAAAAATATGCTTAGAATGTAGAAGTTGCACTAACTTCGTAAAATTATGTGTCTTTGGGATTTTACCAATATTTATTTGTCCATTCATTTTCCCAAAATTCGTAAACTATTTCAATTTTCATGGATTTCTATCCTTGGCAGATTTCCCGGAAATCTTGTTGAAAATGAAGAATTGAGAGATGGCATGATCTATTAGTTGATGACTGTGCATTTTATGGTCGATTTGAGTTATTATAGGATGTGTCATGTTGTTTCTTATTTAATGTTAGTTGATTAAATGGTGGTTGGAAGTTTCTTTGTTCTTGTTTCGCTAAATTTCGTCTGGTCCAGAATTTCCCAAGATTCCCCTTTGGCTTGAATTATGCGAGAGGACTTAAAACCTGAACTTTGAAATGAGTAATTCTTATCAGATTCTAGGGATTTTTGTTCATCATGAGATTTTTTTTAAGGATGGATATATCATTTTTGATGGATTAGCTTGAATTTCATGTTGTGATGGATCTTTACTATGGTCTCTTTATTGAATGCAGGCAGAATCAAGTCTAGTTGTTGTTGGAGGGACCAAGGGCAGGGTAATGGATCCATGTGTTGAAGGGTCTACTATCTCCAAGGCAAAAAGGAATAAAATGGACATAAAGAGCAGAATCCTAAAGAGCAAGTTGACTTCTATTTGGTCAGAGGTCACCCATACAAATGTTGGGTTGTGGGATTATGAAGAATTTAAGACAAGGATGGCAGCACAGAACCTCCCTCTGTTGGCCAGAATGATATTGGAATCAAGGTTGGCACATGTAGTTGGATTCTCTCCTACAGTTCAGTGTTACGAGTTGGTGCTTGAATGTGCTAGACATTATGATAGGGGCACATAGAAGATAGTTGGTCCTCAAGGAAGAATTGTGGCAAATCTCAACCCTGTTTCCATAGCTCAGACCTTTGACATTCCTGACAGGTCTCATGTGGTGGGTTTTGATATGGATATAGAAAAGAAATATTATGATGATGTCATCAAATCACAATAGGTCATCAATTCCTGGCTAGAGAAAACCAAGTCCCACTTCTCCAAGCTACCCAAGCAGCTAGTCAGAGCTAAGTTCGAGAAGGAATACTATGATGTTATCACACTCCTCAATAGAGTAGTGGGATTAAAAAGTGCAAGAGTATTTGAAAACTGGATGTTCCATGTCATTGTAAGGATGGAGTAGAGTATTGACTACCATTGGGCAGGCATTATAAGTGCAATGATACATGAACAAATGTGCAATTTCCTTCAGACAAAGACCTTCACAATGACCTCCTACTTGGTTTATGCACTTGCAAGGTTCCATCCATACAAAGGGCTATGCACAAGGGGTTTGTTTGGATAGTATGTTATTTATGAAGTATACCCACAATTGCACTTGGGTGGCACAAGTTATAGGAGGGTGAATGATGCATTCACCATGTACATCACCAAGTTGTTGCAAGGTGCAGAGCATGTTCGGATCTCAGATAATGCTAAGGAATTAATCAAGAGGTTTGGAGCTTGGTTTATCCAGCTCCCCACCTTTTCATACATCGGAATAGATGGTTGTCAGAGGGCTCCATACAAACTCCCTAGATATCCCATGGATCATGTTATACTTCTGGAGGTCACAAGGTAGATTTGTGATTTTGATGCAATTTTCAAGAAGGAGAAACATAAGACTAGATTTGGTGGTGACTTTCCTTTGAGGATAGGCAGTAGTGAGGCATGCCCCTCTATTAACTCAGCCCATGCTTCTGAGGAAGAAATGAGTACTCTAGGCCTCTCTTTCCATTCCAAGAGATCCAAATTTGATAGGAATAGTGAAGCACAGAAGAAGGCCAGCAGGGAATATGGTCATAAGGATGATATAGAGGATTATTGGGCCAACAACAATGATGAGTTTGAAATTAGAAAGAAGAATTTCTCCAGGCTACTAGTCAACTTAGTCTGGCTATACAACATAAAAAATATTCCAGACCAAGATGATGGAGATTTGATTCGGGGCCATGACTATGAGGTTGTGAAGGATAAACCAGTTGGATAAATAGATTGGTTGGAGGAGGAGAAGACATAATTGGAACAGATCATGACTCCAGTGATCAGGTACACTAAGTTGTGGTTCAAGCATAAGATGTGGGGGTTGGAAAGTGAAGGTGTGTAATGCACCTATGATCTAATGGGGGACTTGGAGTCGCATTCCACTTCTGAGGAATCAACTAAGCAAGATCCTAAGGGTAAGACTAAGGTGAACTCCCCTTTCAAGATAAAGATTAAGGATGTTCAGACAGAGAGGTAGAAAATGTAGAGAAGCAAAGAAATCCCATTGCTAAGAAGAAGAAACACATTTCGAAGGCAAAGAAGGTTGCGAAGGATGAAGCTGAAAAGGAAGGAAAAGAGGCTAGTGTTTCTATGCCTAAGAGGAGAAGAATAGTAAGATTATCATAGAAGGAGAAGGAAACTTCTAAGGTAGGAGATGAAGTTGACCCACCAGTAGTAAATGTGGAAGGTTTGAGAGAGAGGACACAGGTGTACATAAGAAGATCAAGAACTCCATCTCCTAAAGATGGTGTACCAAAGAAAGGTGTTCCCATAACTATTCCTACCTCTGAGCATGATAATGCCCCTCCTTCTCATGAGGCTCACAATGTACCAGGTGAATCCATGGATGTTGAGGATTACCAAGATCCAGGGGAAGAAGAATTCTAAGAAGGTGAACTCTATAGTGCTGAAGTAGAAATAAGGAAGGTATTACAGTCTCCTCTGGTGACTTATGAGGATTTTCCTGCAAGAAGTGAAGAGGATAGACCACCTCAGACAGACTAAATTTTGATTAAGTCTCCTTCCCCAGTGCATGAAGAAGAGGAGCATGATAAGGAAAAAGAAGATGAATTTGGCGAGATTCCTGAAAAGAAAGGTGTGAATGAAGATGTACCCAAGGTTCACTAGGATTCTATTGTACAAGGTGGTGTACAGTCAGATTCCATGGTTCCAAATTGGTTGGAAAAAGAGTTAAAGAGTAAGAAAATCATGGTAGATGATACTCCTCCCAACTGGGATGAATTACTGGCAAACATAGGAAAGGGAAAAACAAAGAAGAAAGCCAGGGTTATCTCTGGGATCAAGAGATATGAAGAAAATAATAGGGTGGTCCACATTGCTACTCCTACTCCTAATAAGAATAAGGATGATGTGACTGGTAGTGACTACAATGTGCAAACTATCAACTTAGGGCCTACTTCCATGGAACAGGAAATTGAAGAATATGAAGGCTCTAGTGCTGTAATCTTGGGTAGATTGAGGAAGGAGGTGCAAACCAAGCAAGAATTAAAGAAGGAGAATGATAAACTTAGGAAGTATTTGCAATATTTGATGAAACCCTTGCAATCCATCAGCTCCTCATCATCTGTTGCAGGTTTTCTACCACAGGAAACAATAACTGAGTTGGAGAAGATGAAAGCTATAATTCATGGCACAATGAGCTAGTTGCGGGGAGTGCAAGTTAAAGGAGATAATGCCATCAAGGACATCCTTTCAACTGGTGGCGGTGGAGATGGTATGAGATCAATAGATTGGTTGAAGAATATACTAGCTCAGGATAAGGAGGATGTGGATCTCTTGTTGCAAAAGACTAAAACCATCATGGAATACACTGAAGGTAAATTGGTAAGTGATGAAATTCTTCCTTCGTCCAAGGCTGCAGAAACTTGGGAATGGTTTGAGGTTTTTTAGATAAGGCTAAGGGTTTTGAAGAAGGTGTATAAGCAGGGGAAACAAATTGAGGACACCCTGACTGAGATCTACAAGAAATGCATTTCTTTCTTTGAAGTTATGATAGGAAGAAAAAGGTTTACGCCAAAGCATCTGAGCTTGGAGAAATTGAGAAAATGGTGCTGAGATGTGTATTCTCCAGTCAATGAGGACTAGGTCACTGAGCATCAGTTAGATGATGTAGCCACATACATTGCAGTAATGGATAAATATTGAATCATGAAGGTGGATTGGGATAAGGTTGTAAAGAAATCAAGGGAGGACATTAAGTCCATTGAGAGGAGACTTAAGGTATTAATTATGCCACCTTTGGCCGACTTGGAGAGGATATTTTTGATGGTGCAAGATAAGGGGGAGAGCAGTTAATACAATGCCTCATCAAAATTTGTGCTTCCCCATTATTCCTCTTCCTCCTTTGCATGCATTGGACCGGGCTATGTTGGAGATCCCAGGACGACCTAGATGGAGTGCATGCATTGAATGCATAATTTACTTTATTTTGAATTCCTCTTGGCCAACTTGTGGCCAACTTGTTTTGGTGGTCGTTTATTATTGTAAACCTAATTGGGCCGACCTATCTTGGGGTTTTTTATAAATTTGGCATTATGCCTCATTTTTAGGGGCTAGAGATAGTTTTTTTTTTACATTGGAGCGAATTAAGAAGTATAGGAAGAGTTAGAGTTAGGATTTAGTCTCATTTTCAAGAAAGTGTTGTAACATAAGATTGGAATTGTTGCTACTTTGGGTGATTTAGTGCAAGTAAAGACATTGTGATTTGGTGCCTTTCTTGTGTTGAATATTGATCTGGCATGGTTCCTAAGATTCTATCTTTTGAAATTTCTTAAGTTTATTTAATATATGCTAGGTTTGATGTTAGATGACTTGATGATGTTTATGGTTTGATGCTTGAAGTGTTCGCAGCAATCTTTAGTCCATACTTTTTCCAGCTAGTTGATTGTTGGTTGCTTTGCAAAGTTAGCCTGGACTTAAAATTGTGCTTAGTTCGATTGTGGATGATTGTTCATTTCAATTGCAATAGGTTTGTTTTGAATGAATATTCATAATCTGAAAATCTTTAACGCCTTAGAAGATTTCACTATTTCTATAAGATTGCAAATTTATCTAGGTCAAACAAGAATTAGTTTCTGAGGGATTGGTTTGTTTCAAGTATTTTACCATTTGCATTGTTAATCTTAGAATTAGATTTAATCTTAGAAATCCCTTTAAAACCCTTTATCTTTTTCTATTTCTTTTATTATCTAGGTAAGATTTAGGATTTGAAGTATCACCATATTGCTAGATCTGATAAGTTTGAATTCAATATTTGCTTGTAATAAGGTCCCTTTTTTATTACCATCATTTTCACATTATCTCTGAGTTGTTTTATTGCATTTTCAAGACCTGACATTAGAGACCTTGGGGTTATCTCTTGAGGCTTGTTGATAGAGATTTACCTTTCAAGAGAGATTGGATATCATATTTTGTCTGAGTTATTGCTGTGCAAAAAACATCATCAACAAACACCTATAGAAATCACCATAGAAACTCTAAGCATCTTGTATCCTACATCAAGATTACAATCAGATAAACCTTCAACAAGGTTTTTATTCTTCAAGGTTTGTAGAACCTTCTCTCTAATGTGACCTAATATCTAGTAGCACAAAACTATATTTTCAACTAGTAAATTAGACTCTAAAGAAATATCGCCCTTAGGAACCCAAAAAACATGAATATCCACGAAAGAGAATACCATTGTTCTATCCAGCATAAGAGATGAAGACTCAAATTTTATAGAAGTAATATTGTATTGAACCATGTATGAATGAAGATGAAATAAAGTACCTAATTTGGAACCTATAGAAATCACCATAGAAAATCTAACCATCTTATATCCTACATCAAAATTTACAAACTAAACATTCACATCTATTAATTTTCTTACATGTAAAAGGTTTCGATCTAACCCAAAGATATGAAAAACATCACTAAGCCCCTAAAATATACCATCAAGAAATTTAATTTATACTCTACTTTGAACAAAATAAATAAATGATAATTATCACATAAGTACACCTTACCTCCATCAAACTCTTGATACTATAAAATGAATCTTATTTAAAATTCACATACATTTATACAATATGTAGATCATAATATGTAGCAATGGAAAGAAATAATATTATAGATTTTTTTTTTACAATATGAGAAAATATCTCACTATAATCAACCCCCTCAACTTGGGAATAAGCTTTTAAACCCAATTATGCCTTGTAATTTTTAACATTACCATCAGAATCCAATTTATTTTTGAATAGCCATTTAAAACCAGCATGTTTTAATTCTTTGAAAAGGATACAAATTCCCATTTATCATTTTTTTTATTGTTACCATTTCTTCATCTGTGGCTATTTTACAGGACTCTACATTATTCATACTTAAAACATCATGTACAGATCTAGGTTCATAAAAGAGTATTTAAAAGAAAACATACATCTCCAATCATTAGGGGAATGCCTTTTTGGTGGTTGTTTATGTCTAGTTTACCTTCAATCAAGTTGAGATGAAGGTTCTACCTCCTCTTCTAAAAATTCAAAGCTTGAAGATCTCTCCAGAATCTCTAGTCTCAATTGATATTTTGATTTGAATTTATTTGGTGTAAAAGGAAGTTGAACCACATCTTTATTTTTTTCTTTCTAGCTATAATATAATAGAAGAATAATTAATTTCTCTAAAAATAAAATTCTACTCTATAATACCTTTTTTTTTAATAGGATACCAAAGCTTGTATCCTTTCACACTATAATTGTAACTAATGAAAATATTTTTGATAATTATATTCTCCAATTTATTACACTTCTCCCTTGACATATATGCATGTGAATCATAATGAAAAATAAGAAAAATTGTTAACGAAGGATTTTATCCTAAACACACCTCCATAGCCATTTTATCAACATGAGATGATGTAGGAGACTTGTTAATCAGATAGCAAGCAATGGCTACAACCACAACCCAAAAAAAATTCCAAGACAACTCCAATAAGAATACTCCTAGTCTTCTCCATTAATATTTAACTCATCATCTTTGTAACTCCACTTGTCATTTATACAACATTTAGTTTTCTTTCTAGTTTGATTTTATGTCATACTTTGATTTCATTAAAATAACTAAAAAAATGATTTAATTTTAAGAAAACAAACACATGTCCTACTATAATTATTAATAAATATATTATAGTAAACAATTATTACAATAAAAGAAACATGAATAGGACCAAACACATATGAATGAATAAGATCCAAAATTATAGAAGACTTATTATAAATTGAATAAAATTAAACACAATTTTTTTTTATATATGGAGTTTTCACATAAATCAAATTCAATATTACAATTAGATAAACTGTTATCAAGGATTTTATTCTTCAAGGTTCATAGAACCTTCTCTCTAATGTGGCATAATATTCGGTACCATAAAATTATATTTGCAACTAGTAACTTAGACTCTAAAGAAAGAGCACCCTTAGGTACCCAAAAAAACATGAACATCCACAAAAGAGAATACCATTATTTTATCCAACAAAAGAGATGAAGACTCAATTTTAATAGAATTAATATTGCATTGAACCATTTATGCATCAAGATGAAACAAAGTACCTAATTTGACACCTATATAAAACACCATAGAAACTATAACCAACTTGTATCCTACATCAAAAATTACAAACTAAATATTCACATCTATTAATTTTCTTACTTATAAAAGGTTTCAATCTAACCCAAATATATGCAAAACGTCACTAAGCCCCTAAAATATACCATCAAAAAATTTAATTTGTACTCTAGTGTGAAAAAAAAATGAATTATCACATAAGTACACAATACCTCCATCAAACTCCTCATACTATGAAATGAATCTTTTTTAGCATTCACATGCATTTATTCAATATGTAGATCATAAGATGTAGCAATGGAAAGAAAGAATCTTATCAATAATTTTTTTACAATGTGAGAAAATATCTCACTATAATCAGCCCCCTCAACATGGGAATAATCTTTGAAAACTAATTATGCCTTGTACTTTTTAACATCACCATTAGAATCCAGTTTATTTTTCAATAGCCATTTAAAACCAGCAAGTTTGAATCCTTTGAAAAAAGGTACAAATTCCCATTTATCATTTCTTTTAGTTGTTACCATTTCTTCATTCATGGTTATTTTCTAAGACTCTACATTATGCATACCTAAAGCATCATGTATAGTTATAGGTTCATAAATGATTATTAAAATAAAATATACATCTCCAACCATTAGGGGAATGCCTTTTTGGTGGTTCTCTATATCTGGTTGACCTTCAATCAAGCTGAGTTGGAGGTTCCACCTCCTCTTTTGAAAATTCAGATCTTGAAGAGCTATCTTGATTCAAATTTATTTGGTGTAAAAGGAAGTTGAACCACATATTTATTTTTGACATGGGGGGAAAGGGATCCCCAAAGTTTTATTGTGTGTATAAAACTTAGGAATATCAATAGGTGTCTTTCCCTAGGGATTTAATTAGGAAAGAGATCACAAGGTGTAAAGATTGACTTTCAACCTCAATGGTGAGTCAATCAGACCTAGATCTTAGTCCTTAGGATAGTAGGAAAGATCTGGAAATAAATGAAAATTATTTAAAGCCCTCAAACTAAATGACCAACAAGACCTAATACCTAAAATGCAGTTTTCAGAAAGTGCAGAAATGAAAATGACTATTTGTAGGCATATCTGAGAAGGGTTTGATGGCATGCACCTATCACCAAAAGTTTTTTTAAGACCTAGTAAGGGACTAGTTTTCCCATGGGTGAATGGGTCTTTGTAGCCTTTTCTAAAACTGCTAAAACTAAAGTTGTATCCCTCTGTCTGCACTTTGTTCCTATGCTTGCAAATCTTCATCTTTGGATTCAGGCCTGCAATAAATCTACAACAAAAAATGTTTGTTTGTATGGGGGTTTTCCTCGATCAAACCCCAAGTTTGGTTATTAAACCTTGATAAAATACAAATATTTGATAAATGGCAATGTGTGAGCCCTAACCTTAAGTGCATCTAAGGTTGTTATGAGCTAAAAATGCAAAGAAACCCTACTCAAGTGCATTAGAGTATGATTCCTATATGATAATGACAAAATTCACTTAGGGAGAAGTCAAAACACCCTAAATAAATATGAAACACAATGATACCTTGTTGTAGGTTGCTAGTAGAATGAATATTGAAGATGAGAACACTAGGAAACAAGTCATTAGGTTAGAGGAAATGGCCAAATACATCTCCCACACTTAGGATCCATCATGTTCTTCTATTAGCATCAACCTTCAATCATGTCACAAAATCTTGATCAAAATCTACAAATGGACTTGAAGACCTACAATTACAAACAATATTACCCCAAGACTTTGAATTTTACTTGCTTCAATGTTATCTCCTTTTCATCTAGTTTGAAATGGTGAAAATATTGGGATTTAATAGGCATTTCTCTAATTTCCTGAATATTAGATCTCGATAGCTAACATTTACAATTTGAATTTAAGGCCTTAAAATTTTGCCAAAACATATTTTAAAATAGGTCTTGACATTTAAAGGGGACCCATTCGCCCATGGGTGAATTGGCCTTGGCCTATAAGTCCAAGACAAACATGATCCAAGGCATAGTAATGTTTGAATGCATTTATTCAATGTGTGTTTCAATGTTGGAAAACTATAAAAATAGGCCTTGGGATACATAATAAAGGGAATTAGGGCCTATTTAAGAAGGGTGAAAATACATGAATGTAAGGTCACTAAAATAGGTCCAAAATAAGCATAAAATTATACTATCACCTACAAGGGAGTATAATTTTCTACACTACATTTAGCCTCCACTTTGGCAGCCATATGACACTACATGCATATGTAAGCTAAATTACTTGAAAGTAAATCATGCTTCTGCAGTAATGGAAAAAGTATCCCTTTTTCCTTAATTTGGGAATGAATTGATAAAATGGACTTAATGATTCCTTATTTAGGGTGTTGTAAAGTGTATCTTTACACTTTCACACTAATCTAGGGCTTTATTAATTAATTGAGCTTAATTGGCTCCTTAAATTCAAATCCAAGCCTAATTTATTACATTTTTCGAGGGAGAAAACCCGACACTCTTAAATAATATTATACAACACTTAATTTTGTGAGGAATGTGTCCTAGGATAGTGACCTAGGACCCATTCACCACCTGGAAAATGGGTCCTCATTAGGTCCTAGGACCCCCTTTTGACATTATATTTCACATCCCCCAAAATGTGTCCTAGTTAAGTATGCTAGGACCTATTCACCCTAGGGTGAATGGATCCTCACTAACTTAGGAAACCCCCCTTGGGATATGTTTTTGGTGGTATTTTAATAATTTCAAATCCTAGATCTAATGTTGGCTTGTGTTATTTGAATTTTGGGATTTAATCTTAAGTTAAGTATAAATATAAGGTTATTTCACCTAGCAACTTCAAGTCTTCAAGCATTATAGAAATTTATGAGATCAAGAGTTCACAAGAGCATTCAAGAAGGAATTCAAGGGTAGATTATTAAAGTTTACTACAGCAATCAAAGGTCATGTCATCATGTCAAAGGCATAGTGCATCAAGCATGTTGTTGAGCTAATGTGTTGATGTAGCATTGAAGATCCAATTCAAGCATATTCAAGGTGTTGTTTCTAATCATTTTTTGTGATCAATATCTACATTCCTTAAGGCCACTTCATGCTAGATTGTTGATTTCATTCAAGGTATCATTGTTTCATGTTTCATGTTTCATTGTTTCATCATAAGGTTTAATTACAAAAATGGGATTTCACCAAGGAAAACCCCTATTCCCTAACACAAAAACATTTTTCTTCTCCTTTGATATGTGATTGCAGGTTTTAGGTTGAAGATCAAGTCGAGAGCAAAATTGGAAAATTTTGTCAAAGTTACAAAGTTGTAAAAGTTGTTATTTTTCTTGCAAGATCATAGAAAGTACTCTACATAATTTATTTTTGACTTTCGCAAGCTTAAAGCCTAGGATCTGAGAGTGCAAAAATTGAAGAACAGGATCCTGAAATTGATTTTCCAGAATCCTAGCAGGGACCCATTCACCACTTGGCGAATGAGTCCTCAATGAGGCCCGAAAAAGCACTTTCTACAATAGGTACATATCATTTTACCATCTTAAAACCTACCTTTTTATTTTTTTATGTTCTTCTATGCATAATTAAATGAAATAGCTATTGAAAAGAGAGGTTAACCATCTTGATTTCATTTTGGTTCAATCCCCCCTCATCATCTTTTTTTCAATCATTTCATTATGGTGAACCTGAATTTTTTAGCATTGTAGTTTTCTAATTTTTGGAGTCTCTTTTCATCTTACATTAGATCTTGCATTCATTTGCATTGAATTAGATCTCATTTAGGGTATTTAGTTTGCATTCAAATTTGCATGTCATCTAGGGTTTTTAGGATTGCATTGTTTTCATTCTTTAAATATGAAATACACAAAAAAAATAAGTCATCTTACATATCATTTACATCATAAAAACTTGCATTTGAAAATTGAAACAAAATTTCATATCAAACTAGGTCTTTTAGTTCATCATTTTGTCACATTTTCAACTTGCGTTTCACATTACACTTACAGAAAATTAAACTTGAATCTTACTGTAGCAAATTGAATCTGAAAACCATTAGAAAACACCTAAAAATCTATAAAAATTAGTTTCAAAAACCTAATCTAGAACACATTCTCCATAGGGTGAATGAGTTCATGTTAGGGTTATAAAGGCAACAAGTTTTCACAGTTCCTAAGCTCCAATATCAGATTCAAAGTTTCTCAAAAAAGCATACCAGGACCCACTCACCACTGGGCGAATGAGTTCTTGGAGGCCTATAAAAACCAACTTTTCTAAGCTTTCTAGTGATATTTTGTACTTCCTAGGCTTATTGGTAACCTATTGTATCAGTCTGGAAAGTTTTGGTAATTTCTATTTTATGTATCTAGGTCAAATCATCCATTTAGTGTGGTCATTTTTAAAGCATTTCAAAAATTCATTTTAGTATTAAAAATCTTTAGATCTTTAGGACATTTGTTTACATTTTTGAAGCATTGCATAATTTAGATAGCTTAATTTTTATTATTAGCATGTTTCCTTTTCAAACATTGAGTGTTCATGGAGTATCACATGGATTGTATGATTCTATTTTCCCTACTCATGGGCATAATCTAGGAAAACAAATTAAAACCTTTGACAAGCATGTTGTCTACCCTCCTAATATCTATTGGATTTGTAAGAATTTCATAACACAAGAGATGCAAGTGTAGACAATCATGACAATCATAATTGTTCTTCTCCTGATACCTCTCCTATTAGTGATGAAGGTATCTTGGTGAAAGAAGGTACAATCATTGATAATCATGAAAGTATTGTGTGTCCCTCTCCTTCTCCCCCTTGGGAAGATATTATGATGCAATAAGATGAGATCATTGAAACATTTCTTAACACCTCTCATACTTGTCAAAATGCTTTAGTGAAAGAGGACATATTCGTGGACAATCATGAAAATCACATTTGTGAAGAGGATATGTTGATGTTAAGAGATCCAATGATTGAGAGTTATAGAATTAATTCTCTCCTTCCTAATGTCCCTAACATTTGGAAAGGTCTATTTGAACAAAAGGATCCAATAATTGGTAAGCATGAAAATCATAGTTGTTCTTCTCTTGATGCCTCCCCTATTTGTGATGAAGTTACTTTACAAAACCTAACCACAAAATGTGATGAGCCTCTTGTTTGTTCCTACCCTAAAAACTCTCCTACTAGGGAAGATGTCATGGTGGAATAAAATGATAAAATTGACACATATCTTTCAAACAATAGTGATGCAGCTTCCTTAGATGAAGATGATGAAGTGGCATTAGACTCCCCTTCACTAAGAAATCGTGAAAATAAGGATAAGTTTGTTGAGGTTATGAACATTAGGACTCCCTCAAGTCCTCTAATTCTTATATCCTCCTAGAAATCCTTTAATTATTGGGCCACCTTAGCCTCAACTTATCATTTATCCACCCTCACAACAACCACAAGTTCAAAATCAACCTGTGCTTACCTTAGAAACACCTAAAAGGTAGCTTGATAATGATAATGTTTCACAACAACTGAGTTACAATACCATTGCTCATACGTATAACATTAGGAACAATCCACAACCAAGACAAATAACTCCAACATCCCTCCCATTACCTCAAACTACAGACTTTAAAAGCAAAGTGCATACAATCAAGTCCAACCCTGAACCTAAAATTTGTTTGCATACCGAGAAAGAAAAATAAAAGCATATTGAAGAAGTCACAAAGTTATTGAAAGATGTTTGGAGTTCCTTTGATTTCACACCCACATTCAAGGGAGAATAAAAGATCATAACAAAAGAGTCTGAAAAGGGAAGAAAAAGTGGTAATGTCAATACAAAATTCAAAAGCATCCACTTCAACCACTTTAGAAGAAAAGACAACATACATGACAAACTTTGATGAAGTTGATTATGAACAACCACCAAATCTGAAAGAAGTAAAAAAAATTTATGGAAGAAGTAATGAACTTATGAAACAAATTTGGTATAGTGGAAAAGAATGTGGTGCTAGAGAATAAGGTATTTGTATCCCTATGGAGCTTAATACACAAGAAACGACTAATGGTCTTGGTTATTTCCCCTTGAAAGAAAGAAACAATCCTTCACCCCATGTCAACACTCTTACAAATTATTCTTCCAAGACAACTTTAACTTGTGTGCATCCTGAACTGATAGATACTACATGTGATAACATCTCATTAGATATGCATCAATTTGATACTTTATCATAATCAATAACCATATTTTCTGCTCTTTACCATGTAATAGTTGTAGGACCATAGAATACTCGCTATTACATGTTATACATTCATTGAAAATCATTCTCTTTATCACAAGGAGCTCATTCTCATCACCCATCTCGGCTCATCCTTGTCCTGCACTTAGTGGGGGAAAGGGGTTAGTTAGCCTCGTCCTAGTTTTGGAATTTTTTGTTGTCCATCTATTTTTTCTCCTTTCGTATATATCGATCAAGATTGGGATGTGGACGACCTACTATAGGTTGACTCGCATGTGGCTTACTAGTCTTTTGTATTGTTTTCTTTTCATGTTTCTTTATGTGATTTCAAGTGCATAATGTGATTCCCCATGATGTTTTGTTTGATGTCTCTCTCTCTTTTTGTGCATTCCTTACAATCTTCTCTATGTCATAAACATTTTACCTTTTTTTCCTTTTTTTTGTGTTCTCCATTTGGGTACGATGCAAGGCGTTGAGGCATTTATGTCTCTTCCATTTTGACCTGAAGGATTTTTCTTTTTGCTCTCTTTGTGTCATTCTTATAGTTCTATGATTATTTGGGGAATCATGATATTTTTGAGCTCTATGAAAACAATGTAGCAAAGATATACTGACCCCAGATCCATAGATCCCTTATGTATTTCTGGGGGCAACACCTCCTTCATTTTTCATGATGTAGCTCTATTTCGAGAACATATGGCTTGGCCTAGGGGTTTTCGATTAATATCTCATATCTTGGGATGGAACATTGGCTACTTTCAAGCAATTTCTCATAGAAATGGTGTTAGCAACTAATTTAAAGTGGGGGCATACATCGATAACATCTTTTGACATTTTTGCATATTTCATGATGTGATTTTCTTTTTCTTGTGATGTGTCCTTTTCGTGGTGATGTCATTGGGTTTAATTTCCTCCAAGAGTTTGATATTTCTAAGTGTACAAGTTGTCGCCCATAAAAGGATATAAAAGTCACGGAAAATCCTAACCTGGGAATTGGACATTCCAACAAGTGACTAACATCATCTCATGGTCGTTCATTTACTTGTCAAACCAGGGAACGTATACTTGAAATGGAGTGGCACTGTATGTGCACTAAGAACCGATTTTAGCCACAACCTATTTGAAATAAATGCTTGAAAAGAATTATAACTTTGATGCAGGAACATGAAACAAAGTCTTACTAACTTAAGCATCACTTAATTAAAGTAGGAATCATAATAACCATTACTGGGAAAACAAACCATGAACTAGCCTTATGCTACAGGAACAGACATAGGGATGGATTCCTTATGTTGTAGGAATAGTTTAAGACTGAGTTTGCATCAAAATTACTGGAATGAAATTCTAACAAATAAACAACAGAAATCAAACAACTAACTATGGATACTTACTAAGTGGGCCCCCTTAGCAAGCATCAACTAACTTAAACAAGAGCTGAACTCAAAACCTCATTGGCTTTTTATTCATGAACTCGAAATCACATACATGACTATTCTGCTTGTAAGAAAACTTAATATGAAGCTCTATTTTTCATTATAACAGTAAACTCACTACACTTTGTTCTATCTCTACTCTCTAGTCTAATTTCTTCTCTATCATCTCGTTCACTCACGTAGGAGGAACATTTATCTAAAGAGAAATAGATAACTAACTAGCTAATTATCAGAGATAGATATGGACGTAGATGCTTCCTAATTCTGAGGAACAGATTTCCATAAATGAAAGTGTATCCATCCAACTGATTTGAAAAGAATCCAGCTCTCCACTCCTCCTAGATTGATGACCATTTAGATCTCCTCCCGATGACCCAGGCAGAGCGTCATCGCAGGAATAGCATGCTTGGTGCCGTGATGAAATGATCTTCACTAAAGAACCGAGGTTCGTTGCACATTGACTTGTTCATACTATCTTCAACAACCTGCGAGACATATAGCATAAAAGGAAAAAGAAAGAATAACAACATGATACTTATCATTAATCACACACATTAAATTCATCTCATTTATCTAGAAACTACACGTATCATATCAGTCAACTGGGAGGTTAAATAGGGCCATGAATATAGTCATATGGAGATATTAAGCTACAGGATTATAGGAATGCATTGTCATAGAATACTACCCATTAACATAAAAAGTTTATAACCACAGAGTTTAAAACAACCATTAGAAATAGTAAAGGTATTCAAAAATACATCATGACACTTAAATAATGAGCATATTTTAGGCTCATCATTTGCCCCCTACTTATACTAATGTTGGTCCTCCAGCATTAACCTTCCTGGTTGTTTCCCTGAAATCAGTAGCAGTAGTATGGCCTTGCATTGCAGTCCCAAACTTGTAGTAAAAGCCTCTGTTTTTATGCAACCTTTCATACCTACAAGCTTCATTAGTTTCATCAATATTTGTGGCCTGATAAGGGTATAATGGCCATAATAAAACAGGGGGATGAAATGTCAATGGAAACCATAGTTCAAACCTTTGTTGAAGACCCAGCTGGATATATCTTTCTGCTCTTCTGATGGCTGCTGTAAAATTTAGGGGGCTATGGGGTTCGGACTTCTTTAGACCAACCATTAACCTATCCCATCTTGCTTTAATCATGGTAGAAGAGAGCTTCCAAAATGAATATGGTTGACCTTTAAACTCATCATATACTTGCCTCCTGAGACCAAATATTTTTATCCTTGTTGCAGGATCATAAAATCCATATGCAACTGTGAGCCAAGTTTTTAGAACAATTCAAGGATCTGAACTTTCAAGTCTCAAGGGGATAGGCTCTTTTCTTTCAACTTCCTCATATTCTTCTAATTGCCTCCCATAGTTAGTTTCATTTGCTGCCCAAGACATAAGTGACCTCAAATGAATGTCACCTATGTAAAGGAGCGGATTCCACTCTATTTCTATAGGAATGAGTAAACCATGCATGTAAAATTCACACAATGAATTCCTCAACCAATCTGGTGCTACCTGGTATGCATCATAGAATTCTTTGGCTGTATGAATGTCGGGGTCTAGATTCTTGGAAATCCTCATTAATTGAAACCAAAGAAACTGTTCTTTTAGGCACATGGCATACACTCTTGGTGGTGGTCTGCATTCCATTATTTTGTCGGCCACCTTCATCATCTCATTCATCTTTTCCTTCATTTCTTCAATTTCCTGCTTTTGCCTTTCAATCTTTTTTTTCAATTCCTTCCTCTCTTCTTCCCATAGACTCTGCTGAAATTCAGTTTTAGCCAAATAGCGAAAGCTCAGATTCAGGGGTGTGACAGGTCTCCAAGTTATCCTAAGATATTCTAGATACTCTATCAATAATGTCCTTTTATAAAGAACCAACGCCCGACATGATTCAAAGGGCAATGGTGCTTCATTGAAGGTTTCAGTCTGTTCAAATTGTTCCTCTTCTTGCTACAGTGCAAACTCTTGTTGCTACCTAGGAAGAGACTGAGCTTCCTTGGAAATTTTCTCAACTGCATCAACCAAGTCATCAAGACTTGGCATCCTCTTTTTGTTATTGCCATCATGTTGTACCCCCCCAACCTTCACTCTCTCATTTTGCAGTTCTTTAGGAATATCAGTTGAATTTTCTGGAATATTCTCGGGTATACTCTGGGAATCATCATGTCTAACTTCCTCTAATTCTTCAAAAATAACTATAATTTCTGGTTGTCTGGAGGTTGAAGTGACTTTACTTCATTTTCTTGGTGAAATCCTTGTTGGCAATGTAATAGGCGTATGAGGTTCTTTTGCAGCTTTCCTCTTTTTAGTCTGTCTCGAAGATTCAGACTCGGCAAGAGAAAGAGATGGGGAAGCAGTAATGGTAACAGGAGTTGCTGCAGGAAAATACTGAGAAGAGCGTTTTTTCTTTTGAATGCTAGGGCTTGATTCAAGGGTTTGCTTGGTCCTAGATGACTCTCCTTCTTTTGTTTTCCCCCTTTCTTCCTAACGGAAGATCTTGTTTGTACCTAAGTAGGGGGCTCAATTATGGAGGTTGCAGGACTAGGTGCTGCAGGAGCAGATGATTCTTGCTCAACCTCACTACTCATGGATTCTATGCTTATTTTTCTTTTCTTGGGCTATGCAAGGAGTGCTCTAGGAGGTTGCGGAGGTTGCAAACCCTTTTGGACAATAAATTCCTGCCATGAGAGTGGTGATACGTCTCTTAGTGAATGCTCAATCAAAAGTTTAATAAGGCCATGATGGGTGACAGAATTGTCTTTGCCTTTCTAGATTTCACAAGCACTATGCTCCAAAAGATTCAACAAAAAAATTGGGACATTCATAGCTAATCCGTGCCTCATATGACTTAAGAACTTAAAATGGTAAGAATGTAGATAAGAGAAGTGTCCTTCACAAGTTAAGTACCTGATTATAAAGGATGCATATTCTGAATATGGGTAAGGTAGCGACACTCGCTTGCACCCTTGCTTTGAAACCTCCAAAGGTCCATCAATTGGCAATGTGAATTCTGCCCTAGCAGAGACGGCATCCCTTCCTGAAGGAAAATTTTCTCCAGCTGCAAGAAGCCCTGTTACTTTAGCTATTCATTCCTCTATCACTGCTACCGTTAAACCCCATACCGCAGCTTCTCCTTCTGAAAGTGTTCTTAAAAACTCACCTGCAGCCTCTTCGTTAAAGGAATTTATCCTTAGAAAGTAGTTCAACCACCCACAATTACTAAATGCCTGAACCATTTGAGGGTCCTGTGTTAAAACTTTATGAACTTTCGACTCATGTCCTACCAGCTGACCACCCATCTTCAATAACTGATTCTTCAAGAAAACCCTGAAACTTAACCTCTTCTGAGAATTTGAAAAACACCCTTTTCTTGCTTTGTTTCTTTCCTTTTCAGTTTGTTTGCCTTTCTTTTCACCAAAAATGATATAAAAGAAAATTGCATGTAATGATTTTTAGACACTACCTAATTAAGTAGTTTACTTGCTAATAAGGAAAAAGCATGCATTCATTCGCATTCATTCTTGGAAAGTACAATTAAAAATTGTTTTTATCAAACATGGCACTGGCAAAAGAACTAGGTTTGAAACAAACAATCCCTGCCCCCTACTTAAGATTTGAGATGTGTCCTCACATGTGTGAAAGGATAGGAAAAGGATGAGTAGTAATGACTGATAGACACTTGTAATAAATGAATAAATAAAACAATTGAATGATGTGACAAACGAAAAGAATATCCCGTACCTTGTATTAAATGCTCGCGGATGTTGGAAGATATCACAGCACAGTCGGAAATGACTGCTTGGAAAAGAGATCATGAATGGTGGTGGTATGGTAAAATGGGTGACATGGATGGGTGATGTAGACAAGAAAGGTGAAATGATGGATGGTGATGGATGGTGATGGAGAAAGTGGTTTTCGTGAAAAGAAAACCTTTATTATGGACGTTTAACATAATTTCAAAGAGATGTTGCAGGAAGAAGGCCGAAGCCCTTTGCTGCATGAAGAATACTGACCATAGGAGAAACAAACTGCTACATGAATTCTGCTTTTGAAGCTGGCTTATGGTACAACCGAAGACGGTGCCCATTAACCAACAGTTTGAAGCAGACAGGATCAATTGTTGCCAACTGTATCGAACCATTATCAAATACATTTTCAATTTCATACGGACCAAGCCACCTTGTTGTAAGCCTACCTTGATTCTCTTTATACCTAGAGTCGTAAAGTAGGGCCCAATCACCAACAGAGAAATGTTTTGTGTGGATATTGTGGTCATGCCATTTTTTCCTTTGTTGTTGTATTGTTTCTATATGCTGCAGGGCAGCCTTTCGCATCTCATCTAATGCATTCAACTAGAGGAGGTGTTCCTTTTGAGCTTTAGAAAGATCAATATACAATTGAAGAGCAGTCCTCAAAGTCTTATGTTCAAACTCAATTGGCAACATGGCATTTTTTCCATAAAGTAGCTCAAAAGGGGTAAACCCTGTAGTTGTTTTCCATGTTGTTCTATAAGCCCAGATTGCTTCTAGAAGACGACTACTCCAGTCTTTCTTGTGTAATTGGACTATTTTTGTAAGGATGGCCTCCAGTTCTCTATTAGTTACCTCTGTCTGACCATTGGCTTGAGGGTGATAAGGGCTTGATTTCATGTGCCTGATCTTATAGTCATTCATTAATGCAGTGATCAGGTTTGAAGTGAATTGAGCTCCCTGATCAGTAACAAGTTCTCTCAGGACTCCAAATCTGGTAAAAATTTGTTCATAAAGGAACTCAACAACCTTGTTGTCTCGTGCATGTGTCATTGCCTTTACTTCCACCCATTTTGTCACATAATCAGTGCAAACTAAAATGTATGACTTCCCATTGGATGGAGGGTCAATAGGCCCAACAAAATCTATACCCCATTTGTCAAAAGGAGTAACCACCACTTGTGGATACAAGGGAATTTCATCATACTTCGTTGGTCTTCCCATTCTTTGACATTTGTCACATTTCTTTGTGTAGGCTACAGCATCCTTGTGTAATGTGGGCCAATAATATCCTATATTAAGCACTTTCATTGATGTTCTTTTAGATGCAAAGTGCCCACCACATGGCTCATCATGACAAGCATGCAGAATGTCATATGTCTCATCTTCTTTAACACATCTTCACATGACTTGGTCAGGCCCTGTATAAAACAAACAATCTGCAATCCATGAAAAATTAAAACTTTTATCAATCAACAGCCTCCTGTCCTTTGGTGAGAAGTGAGTTGGTATTTTGTTGGCTGCTAAGTAATTTGCAATATTTGCATACCATAGAGTTCTAGCAGCAACAGAAAATAGATGTTCATCAGGAAAGCTATCATCAATTATTTTAGATGTGGCAGGTGTAACTGTTTGAAGTCTTGATAAGAAATCAGCCACCACATTTTCCTTGCCTGGCTTGTCGATAACTGTGATATCAAATTCCTGCAACAATAGTAGCCACCTTGCTAATCTACCAGATATGGTAGGCTTATTCATAAGGTACCTTATTGCTGCATGGTCTATATGAACAAATATTTGGTAACCAGTGACATAATGTCGAAACTTGTTCAGAGCATACACAACTGCCAGCAATTCTTTTTCTGTGACAATATAGTTCAATTCTGGTCCTTGAAGATTTTTGCTGATGAAATAAATGGCATGCTCTATGGAATTATCCTTTTGTCCTAACACTGCCCCTATGACATAATCAGAAGCATTAGTGTGTATATGAAAGGGAAGACTCCACTTCGGTCCTTGAAGAACAGGTGCTTTAGTAAGTAAGTCCTTAAGCTGCAGGAAAGATTTGTCATAAGCCTTAGTCCAATGAAATTCTGAATCCTTAGTCAATAAGGCATACAATGGACTGGCTATTTTGCTGAAATCTTTGATGAACCTTCTATAATATCCAGCATGTCCTAACAATCTTCTAACATCCTTTTGTTTCATAGGTGGTGGCAAGGTTAGAATAACTTCTATTCTTGCAGGGTCAACCTGAATTCCAGCTGAAGAGATATGATGGCCTAAAATAATTCCTTCTTACATCATCATAAAACACTTCTCACTATTCAAAGACAAATTATGCTTTTTACATCTTTTCAAAACTTTCTCCAAATTTGATAATGCTTCTTCATAAGTTACTCCATAAGTGGTGAAGTCATCCATGTAGATCTCCATAGAATCATGAGAAATTTCAACAAAAATACTAATCATCGCCCTTTGAAATGTTGCAAGGGCGTTACACAGGAAAAATGGTAGGACAAAGTAAGCAAAAGTCCCCCATGGACAAGTAAAGGTTGTTTTATCCTAATCCCCAGGGGAAATTTTAATTTGATTATACCCACTATAGCCATCTAAAAATGAGAAATACTTTTTACCAGACAATGAGTCTAATACTTGATCAACAAATGGCAGTGGAAAGTGATCCTTTTTAGTTGCAGTATTCAGCTCCCTGTAATCTACACAAACATGCCACTTCCCACCTTTTTTAGGAACAATCACTAATGGAGATACCCATTGACTGTCTGAGATAGGGTAGATGAAACCAGCATCAAGCAATTTTTGGAGCTCATTTTTAACTATTTCCCTAAGTGTTGGGTTTATCCTTCTTTAAGGCCGCCTAACAGGTGAACAATCTTCCTTAATGTAGATCCTATGAGTACAAAGCTGAGGATCTATTCCCTTCATATCCCCATAGTCCCATGCAAAAGTATTGTGTTGATCTTGTAGCATTGTGACCAGGGAATTTTCTTGAGCTTTAGGTAGTTGATTGTTGATATTCAAATAATGGCCTAGAGACAGCTCAATTTGTTTGGTGAGATCATTCATGGAATCAACTAGCAAAGGTGGTGTCTTGATTTCTTATGGAAGCAAATGTTGATAAACTATAGGGATTTTAAATGGCAAGCTCTCTGGACTCAGTATTTGTAGGAAAGATTGTTGAGGACAATCAATCATTGGGTTCTGATGGGTTACTCATATTAGAATTTGACTGCAAATTTTGGAAAAGCAAGTCATCTTCACTCTGAAGTTGGGAAAATGGATTAGTTTACAGCATCATTAACTAGGCCAATGAGTTGACATCTTTTGTTTCTTCTCCTAAGTCTAGCCAAATTGGTTTAGATAAGTCTGGTTGAGGCTGGGCAGGTGGGTATAAAGCCAATTTCTTTGTTGACTAACCATCAGAGATTGTCATGTCTCCAGAACGGAATCCTATAAAGGCATCAACTATGGATAACCATGATCTACCTAGGATGATAAGATATCCCCCCAAAGTTGCCTTAGTAGACAATATGGTAAAATCAGCGGGGTATTCCCATGATTCAAGATTGACAATTATATCTTCCACCAGGCCGTCAGGTGTTACAGTGGAACTGTCAGCAAGTTGCAAGATGGTGGGTGTAGACCTAATGGTTATGATATTCAAATACTCCATAGTATGCTTGGTCATTACATTAATGGCTACACCTAGGTCAATCAAAACATTATTTACCATCTGACCATTAATATTGACTTATACCACAGGATTTCCAGGGTCAGCATATTTTGGCATGACTACCTTCCTTAACATAATATCTGCCAATTTTCCAAGAACATGGATAGTTTGAAGATCCTTTTTCTTTCTCCCAGGTTTCTTCAAACAGGCCTCCTTAATGGCTTTTCCATAGATTGGGACATCTTTTATGGCTTGAAAGAGGGGAATTTGGATATGTACATTCTTTAGCTGATCCAAAATATCAAAGGTAGGCTCTTCCATGGACTTGGGTGTAGTGTCTTGCAATCTCTAAGGAAAAGGTGGTTTTACTAGATACTATAGGACAGGCTCCTTAGAGGTATTTTTTGATATTGGTATATGTTCTGCAGGACCACTCTGTTTTTCAGCAGAGGGGGGATCTTGTATTTCAGTAATTACTGGTGGTTGTGGAGCAGGTAGGGTGGTCCCAGACCTGAGATGGATATCATTAATATTAAGGGCATACGCTAGATACTGATTAGCTTCTGCAAAATACATAGGTTGATGTTGTTGTTGCTTATTATTAGGATTTGGTAATGGCTGAGCAGGCATAGGTGTTGGTTTTGGAGGGCCAGTACTTGTAGGAGATGCAGCAGGAGGTGGCATAAGAGCTGGAGGTTGCGGCTGTTGTGGCTGCAGGAATCTGGGGGATTGGTTTTGACATTGTTGAGAGCTTCTCCACTGAGGATAATTCTGCCAGTTACCTTGGGGTGGAGCCCATTGTCCTTGTGGGTGCTGCCAACCCCCTTGAGGAGATTGCCATTGTGAATTTGGATAGCTAGGCCATGGCAGCTGAGAGGTATTCCATGATGGTGATGGGCCATATGTAGGTTGCCATTGGTTACTATAATTAGAGTAAGAATTACCAAAAGTTAGAGGGCCTTGAGGCATACCTTGTCTTTGAGCCCATGGGCACCTTTGTGCAACGTAGAATACTTGGTCATCATCACCTTCTACTGCCTTAAAGTCAGTAGGTAACTGCTTAGCCTCCATATTAGCCACCATCTTACATCTGCAGTCACGCTTCTTTTGTCGACAATGTGGATAGAACTTGGCCAAGATTGCTTCAGCTTCCTCATGTTTCTTTCGAGCTTGCATAGTATCCAACTGTGTAGCCATATTATTTATGATATCATGCTTGAAATCAAACAACAAATTTGAAATCTCCATCCGTGAAACTCCATTATTAGAAGATTTTCCCATTGTGGCCTGATGACCTCTTCTTTTCTTGACACTTGCTCAAGAGTAATTGCAGCATATGCCCTTAATATCATCCCAAGGTACTTGGGTTATATCTCCTCCTCCCATTAGATCCAGAGCATCAATACAGGAATCATTGATTCCCCTCAGAAAAAGTAATTTCTAAGATTCTTCATTGAGAGTATGGTTTGAATTCTTCTTCAAGGAAAACAAAAACCTTGAGACATAGTCTTCCAAGCTTTCATCCTCCTTCTGCTAAATTCGGAATATATCATCACCCTTATTACCACTCTTGCAATATTCCTTATATTTCTCAAAAAACTTAGTTAGCATGAGTGCCCAACTATCAACAGCATTCCTCCCCAAACTCATGAACCATCTTAAAGCACCCTCCTTCAAAGTAGCAGGAAACAACTTCAGCTTATGAGCATTTGTGGTATAATCATAACTTCAACAGAGGATGTCAAACTCAAACAAGAAAGTGTTTGGGTCCTTAGTAACTAGTCCATAGAACTTGGGAAGCAATGAAAAAGGAATATTTTTGAGGTTATCATTATCTTGCTGGGCAATAATAGGGAATTCAAAAGCAAGAGGTCTATTAGGTGGATTGTGTGTCATATTTGCTTGATGAAGTATCAGAGCAAATGGATTCTCCTAGGGTTCTTCGTCAGCAAGGTTAAAGGGAAATTCAGCAAGTGGGTCTTCAGCAAATGGATTGATATCTTGGTTTCCTTCTTCCTCAAATAGATTGTAAGCTGGTTCAAAATCATTATCAGTGAAGGAAGGATTTGGTAAGAATCTCCCTAGAGTGTCTCTTCTTCTATGCATGTAATAGACTCAACTGAAAATTGAAGGTTTTGAAACTTTCTGAGTAAATACACTAAACTACTGCTAACAATGACTATGACAGGTTCTTAGCTTGACACCATCCCCGGCAACGGCGCCAAAAATGGTTGTCGCCCATAAAAGGATATAAAAGTCATGGCAAATCCTAACCTGGGAATTGGACATTCCAATAGGTGACTAACATCTTCTCATGGTCGTTCATTTACTTGTCAAACCAGGGAACGTATATTTGAAATGGAGCGGCACTGTATGTGCACTAAGAACCAATTTTAGCCACAACCTATTCGAAATAAATTCTTGAAAATAATTCTAAATCTGATGTAGGAACATGAAACAAAGTCTTACTAACTTAAGCATCACTTAATTAAAGCAGGAATCACAATAACCATTACTGGGAAAACAAACCATGAACTGGCCTTATGCTACAGGAATAGACACAGGGATGGATTCCTTATGCTGTAGGAACAGTTTAAGACTAAGTTTGCATCAAAACTTACTAGAATGAAATTCTAACAGATAAACAATAGAAAGCAAACAGCTAACTATGGATACTTACTAAGTGGGCCCCCTTAGCAAGCATCAACTAACTTAAACAAGAGCTGAACTCAAAACGTCATTGGCTTTTTATTCATGAACTCAAAATTACATACATGACTGTTTTGCTTGTAAGAAAACTTAATACAAAGCTCTGTTTTTCATTATAACAGTAAACTCACTACAGTTTGTTCTATCTCTACTCTCTAGTCTAATTTCTTCTCTATCATCTCGTTCACTCACACAGGAGGAACATTTATTTAAAGAGAAACAACTAACTAACTAACTAATTATCAGAGAAAGATATGGATGTAGATGCTTCCTAATTCTGAGGAACAGATTTCCATAAATGAAAGTGTATCCATCCAACTAATTCAGCAAGAATCCAGCACTCCACTCCTCCTAGATTGATGACCATTTAGATCTCCTCCCGATGACTCGGGCAGAGCGTCATTGCAGGAACAGCATGCTTGGTGCCGTGGTGAAATGATCTTCACTGAAGAACCAAGGTTAGCTGCGCATTGACTTGTTCATACTATCTTCAACAACCTGTGAGACATATAGCATAAAAGGCGAAAGAAAGCATAACATGATGATACTTATCATTAATCACACACATTAAATTCATCTCATTTATCCAGAAACTACATGTATCATATCAGTCGAGTGGGAGGTTAAACAGGGCCATGAATATAGTCATATGGAGATATTAAGTTGTAGGATTATAGGAATGCATTGTCACATAATACTACCCATTAACATAAAAAAATTATAACCACAGAGTTTAAAACAACCATTAGAAAGAGTAAAGGTATTCAAAAATACATCATGACACTTAAATAATGAGCATATTTTAGGCTCATCATGTACGACTTTCCCTTAGTGGCTTGATGTGAAGCAAGGTGTCCCATAAGTGGAAATCTAATATTCTTTATTTTTCCTCTCTTGGGACATTAGGCATGATGGTCCCTAAGAAGAATACCTTACACAAACAAAGCAAGATCCCCTTGAACAAAAACCTATAGAAATAATATTCATAAGCATGTAGCATTGTGGTGCCTTATTGAAGTTGTCAAGAGGATAAATTTAATATGATATGGGAGCCTAATATGATTCTATCATTTACCACCCTATTGGGATACTCACCTATTGGATGGCCTGAGGTTCCACTAGCCCAGAGTGAGTGTGTGTATCGTTTGCATAATGGACATTGAGTTCTACTTGTGAATGTTCTTGGATAAACAAACTCGTTCCACATCATGTTGGGATGGCTCAAGCTTGATCCTTTATTTTCTTGGTCTTTGATAGTGTATGATTGTGTATCTTTTTCATTGATTCATAAATAAGTGTCTTGAATGTCCACTTTAGTGTAAGTTTGTGCTTGTGCTCATACTCTCACTAAAGTGGGGGCAAAATGTAGTAATGAAAAAAGTATCCATTTTTCCTTAATTTGGGAATGAATTAATAAAATGGACTTAATGATGCCTTATTTAGGGTGTTGTAAAGTGTATCTTTATGCTTTCACACTAATATAGGGCTTTATTAATTAATTGAGGTTAATTGAGCTTTATTGGCCCCTTAAATTCAAATCCAAGCCTAATTTATTGTATTTTTTGAGGGAGAAAACCCGACACTCTTAAATAATATTACACAACACTTAATTTTGTGAGGAATGTGTCCTATGATAGTGACTTAGGATCCATTGTCCACCTGGTGAATGGGTCCTCACTAGGTTCTAAAACCCCCTTTTGACATGACATTTCACATCCCCCGAAATGTGTCCTAGTTAAGTATGCTAGGACCCATTCGCCCTATGGTGAATGGGTCCTCACTAACTTAGGACACACCCCTTGGGATATGTTTTGGGTGGTATTTTAATAATTTAAAATCTTAGATCTAATGTTGGCTTGTGTTATTTGAATTTTGGGATTTAATATTAAGTATAAATATAAGGTTATTTCACCTAGTTTCACCTAGCAACTTCAAGTCTTCAATAATAATAGCAAATTTATGAGATCAAGAGTTCACAAGAGCATTCAAGAAGGAGTTCAAGGGCAGATTATTAAAGTTTTTTGCAGCAATCAAAGTTCATATCATCATGTCAAAATTATAGTGCATCAAACATGTTGAGTTAACATTGAAGACCCAATTTCAGCATATTCAAGGTGTTGTTTCTAATCAAGTGTTGTGATCAAGATCTACATTCCTTAAGGCCACTTCATGCTAGATTGTTGATTTCATTCAAGGTATTTTTGTTTCATGTTTCATGTTTCATGTTTCATCCTTCATATCTCATTGTGTCATCATAAGGTATAATTACCAAAACGGGGTTTGACCAAGGCAAACCCCTATTCCCTAACACAACAAAAAAATTCTTCTACTTTGATGTGTGATTGTAGGTTTTAGGTTGAAGATCAAGTGAAGAGAAAATTGGAAAAAAAATTGAAGTTTCAATGTTGTAAAAGTTGTCATATTTCTTGCAAGATCACAAAAAGTACTCTACATAATTTATTTTTGACTTTCGAGAGCTGAAAACCTAGGATTTGGGAGTGCAAACATTGAAGAAAAGGATCTTGAAATTGTTCTAGAACCCTAGCAGGGATCCATTCACCATTGGGTGAATGAGTCCTTAGTGAGGCCCAAAAAATCACTTTTTGGAACAGGTACACATCATTTTACCATCTTAAAACCTACCTTTTTATTGTTATATCAGTTAGGTTTGTTTTCTAATCTTTTTCTATACATAATTGAATAAAATAGATAGGGAAAAGTGTGGTTCATAATCTTGTTAACTAACTTTTATTGGACCCCCTTTTCCTTCATTTTAGCTTCATAAAAGGATACTCATATGGATATTATAATTCATTTGTGAATGGGGAGAATGAAGCCCCTGGTGTAGTTATCTGAAAAACCATAATGTTAGGAACCACATCCTACAAAACTAATACATTAGCTATTCAAAATCATCTTAAAACATGTCAAACTTTTAAAAAGAACCAAATTCGAGGGTAGATGTATGCCCTTGATTCTGATTGCTTTATGGAGGTGGAATCTGGGTAGCAATCTAACCACATCAAATTGCTAAGTTTTGTGATGGAAATGGTTATGATAGGGTTATGAGATCACAACACCATCTATCAATAAACATTGAATGAGATTAGGGATGGGGCTATGAATCCAACACAATAGATGGCATCAAAAACAAAATTTTCTAGCCCCCATTATGATGATTTTAGTGAATGTGTGAGTAAGAAATTTTACTATATGTTAATGCAAAATCATGTTTTTGACTATAATTTTTACATTTATCATTTAGATATTACCTTGTTGTAGAGGAGTGAATATGCCAAGTCGACGAACCTATGAGCCCTCGAGATTAGAGGTCTTATGATCTAGGATTGTAGATGGAATCATCCCACTAGAGGTGAGTTCATTGTACCTTCTCCCAATGATTTTCCTTTACATTTTGCATTGTTTTTGCCTTTTTCCAAACATCATGGGGACCCCATCCCAAAATGGAAACCCTGTCCCATTTTGGCGACTCTTTCCAAGAATGGCGACCCTGTTCTAAACCCCTCATCCAAAAATGGTGACCCTATCCCATTTTTGGTAGAATGTCCAAGGTCAGTTTTTCTTTGCTATTAACTATTTGGTTGACTATTTTTGTTGTCTTACTACTAATTTTCTTTACTTCTTTCAGATTCCACCATGTGACTGACAACATTTGGGAGGATAATTTTTCTCTTTCCTCCACGAGCAAGTTAACCAGTTGATTGAGGAGGAGGAGGAGACACTTTGTGCTACTGGATTATTTTAGAAATACCTCATGCCATCCATGAGGTATCATGATGCGATGTTGATGGAACTGGTAGAGATATGGGACTCAGATACTTGCACATTTCATCTCCCAATAGGGGAGATCATGGTGATATTGGAGGATATACATTATATTCTTAGGACAACCATCCAGGGTCAGACCATCCACTTAGAGGAGGACCACACATGTCAACAGATGAAATGTGACATTTAGTATTGTACCAGCCACTAATGCAAGAGCATCCCTCATTCTTGGAAATCTTGTATCAACCAAAAATATTTGTATTTTAGTTTTGTTCTTGTTCAATTCCTTTCCAGTTCAAGTTGGTAGATTCGGTATTTCGTCATGTTTTCTCACCAGACCTCGCAGATCTATGGTTTCATCATGGACATTTTCATTTTCCTAATTCCAAATTTTCAACTCGATTGGATCTTTTTCCAGCAAGTTATCGCTTCCAGATTGTGAGACAATTTTTCGAACTGGCCCCAGAATAATTTCAAACCTAACGGCTAGTTTGATTGTTCATGGATCCTTTCTATTACTTGCAGATCCTCAATGGTGTGCTTCTAATTGTTTCATGGAGTTTCCTTGACCTTAATTTTAGGTCCACACTTCATCATATGCATCTATCATGGAGAATTTCAAATTTGAAGCCAACCTGTTCTTGCACACGTTACATTTCCTTCATCAGAAATTGTAATGATATTTGGCCGACACGGATGTTTCCAGATATGCGGATATGATATAAAGCTTGTAATGGATCATTAGAATGGAAATCAATCAAGACTAAGAAGATTAAGAAGAATATAGAGTGTGATCTGTAATATTTTCCCTCGCATGTATGAGCACTATATTTTGAGCATGTTGTATCAGCCCTGTGAGCCAAATGTGTAAGCCCGGATGTGGTCGACTATATGTAATTCAATTCTCTGATAATAAGAATGTATCTACATTTACCTCCATATTTTGTGTTGTTTCTATTGTGTGACTCTTGTTGCATGGTTTGGATTGTTCTCCTTGAGGACCCTCCTATCATGGTTGCACCAAATTGGTATCAGAGCGAGATTCATTCCTTACGAGATCATCAAAGTTTGTGAAGTCCTATTGAAGATATGTTGTGGGGTGGTGAACTGAGGATCCAACCTGCAGCTACAGAGGACTTGTGTAAAGATGGTGGGAAGAAGAAATGGTAGAGGAAATAGAGTGTGTAGAAATGCAGACCCAGCTGTAATGAAGATGTTGAGAGGAATTGTTGCTAGATTGGAAGCAGTCGAAATGACCCAGAGGAGAGGTTGACTAGTTGATGATGTGACTAATGAAGAAGTGGAATATCGGGAAGAAAGGGAAGGAGAGTATCAACCTGGACTTGATCAGGGAGAAGAGAGGTTTATAAGTTCCCTAACCAGAGTAAACACTAAGCCATATTTCAATCCACCAAATAATAATGGTAAGTTGGATTCAGATGAATTGCTTGATTAGATAACAAAGATGGAAAAGTACTATGATTTTGAAGGTACCACAAAATACAAGAAGGTGAAGTTTTTAGGTACAAAGTTGAAAGGACATGCATCCCTTTGGTGGGAACATTTGAAGAAAGATAAGCAAAGAAAATGAAAAGAGAAGATAAAGTCATTGGATTAGATGGTGAACAAGTTGAAAACAAAGTTTATGCCTGCAGATTATCAGATCAGTTTGTTCTAAAAATTGCAGAATTTGAAGCAAAATGAGTCAAGTGTGACAAAGTATACTGAAGAGTTCTACAAGTTGAATATCATATCTGGACATTCAAAAGATGAGACCGAGCAAGTAGCTAGATATGTGAATGGTTTGAGGTCATCTATAAAAGATGAGATCAGCTTGATTAAGTTGTTGATTGTGGAAGAGGCATACCAGTGTTCCCTAAAATCAAAAGAGAAGCTGAATAAAATACATGAGAAGAGATAGAGAGGAATAAGTGGAAGATTTTAGAGAGGAAGAATATTTATTGGAGGAGGAAGAGGATATTTTTTAGACAGAATAAAGATAAGGAAGTCAATAATAATGATAATTCATACCGTAGAGATGATGGAAACTCTCACCAGAAAGGAAGATATGGTGGTTACAAGAATGAAGGGTATAGGAAAGATGATAGAGGACAAGAGAAAAGAGTATTCAAGGGAACTTGTTATAACTTTGGTGGAGAAGGACATAGAGAATTTGAATGTAATCTAGAAGGGACATGCAGGGAGATAGAGAATAGTAGAAGAGCGGCTTTTACTGAGGAGGATCATAATGAATCATCTAACAAACTGAAAGAAGGAGAAGTATTGGTGAATAGAAGAGTATTGTGTCAAAGTGAGATGGAGCATGAACCGTTGCAGAGAAAGAATTTGTTCTGAACCAGATGCAAGGTAGTTGGTAAGTGTTGCAAAGTGATCATTAATAATGGAATCTAAGAGAACCTAGCTTTTGAAGAAATGGTGACCAAA